>PVJD01000865.1:158151-338655 GCA_004026545.1 Mormoops blainvillei | reverse complement strand
GCTGGGCTAGCCCAACATCTCTGGCCAGCCTTGGCGAGAACAGGAGCCTCTGCACTTACCATCCAGTGAGCCCCTGAGAGCAGCTGCTCGAAGTTGTCAAATCCTGTGACACAAAAGCAGCATCAACAGAAATGGTCATGCCCTAAGCCTTCCTGGCAGTGGGCACAGTTTCTCCTGGAACCAGGGAAAGGCTGCATGTGGAGCCAGAAGAAAGAGGACCTGGAAGGGGCTGGGCCTGCAGAAAGCCTCTCTAATCACAGCCGGCTCTGAGCATAAAGATGGCTCTGACTGTGCCTCACGTGGGAAATGAGGCCTTCCCAACACCCCTCTGGGACACAAACAGGACTGCGCTTGCGAGGCGTACATAGATGGCCAACCTGCAAACCCCAAAGAAAACTCGGTCTATCCCTCATGACCTGAAAGAAATGTACCAGCCTAGGGAGGTGGGGCCAGCGGCATGTGGGGACAGGAAGGTGCTCAGTGATACGAGACCTCCCAACCTTAGATTTTCAACATCGTCTCCCAAGCTACAAACACACACTCACCCACGTGCAGAGCAATGGAGAGTCCGATGGCTGACCACAGTGAGTAGCGTCCTCCTACCCACTGAGAAAGACAGGAAAAGGTGCTGAGGAAGGGTTGGCACACCCGCCCCCCTCCCTCCTGCCACAAAACATGCCCCCTTAGAGCACTGCTCTTCCACAGGTGCAGCTCAGAGGGCCTGAGCCCAACCCACCTCTGCTGGGTGCTGGGACTAATCACAGACCTTACCATGGCTGGCCCTGTCTTGTCAGGCACCGAAAGACCCAGTGCCTTATACCTGCGCCAGGTCCTGCCTCTTCAAACACTGACAGGCCCAGAATCTCATACCTGTGCCAAGTCTGGTTTCCTGAGACACTGACAGACTCAGTGCCTCATGCCTGTGCCAGGTCTGACCTCCTCAGACACAAACAGAGCAAGCTCCTCATACCTGTGCCTGGCTTCCTCAGACACTGACAGACCTGGCACCTCATACCAGTGCCAGGCCCGAGCTCCTTGGACACCATCAGACCCAATGCCGCAGAGCTGCGCAAGGCATCTTCAAACACCGACAGGCCGTGTCTCATACCTGTGCCAGCTCCCCCTCCTCCTTGGACACCAACGGGCCCAGTGCCTCACACCTGTGTCTAGCCTCTTGGAGCACCGACAGACACCTCATCCCTGTGCTTAGCTCACCTGCTTGGGCACTGACAGGTCACAATCTCACACCTATGCCTGGCTCTGCCTCCTTGAACACTGACAGACACGGTGTCTTGTACCTGGGCCACGTTCTGCATCCTCAGACTAACAGGTTCAGCGCCTCATACCTGTGTCCAAGCATGCTTCCTTGAACAATGGAAGACTCACACCGCCTACCTGGCCTTGGCCTCACCTCTCAGATACTGAGAGACTCAATGCCCCAAACCTGGGCCCGGCCTTGCCCCTTCTGACACCGACAGACCCAGCATTTCACATCTGGGCCCAGTCCCGACTCCTCAGGCGATACTGACAGACCTAGCACCTCATACCTGTGTCTCGCTGCCTCGATCCAATACTACCAAAATTAACAACCCTTGCTTAACCTGTGCGCCAGTGCCTCAATGAGGAGTCACAGACCTCATCACACGCGAAGATCTCTGCCTACCTGTGCCCCACAGACCCCACCTGAGAGATGAAGTTCTACCTACCTGTGACTCACCCATGCTCCCCAAGCCTAACCTATACGACCTGGGTCAACACACCTGAGCCAGAACCATGCTCCTAGGACTTCACCTGCAGGATCCAGGTATACACATACCTCTAGCTCCAAAGTCCTTGCTTGAGAGCCATAGCTGCTTACCCGTGTCCAACTTTGGTCCCTGGGGCTCTTATGAGCCCCGCAGCGCTCTGCCTGATCTGGAAGGCCACTGTACCCTGGTGTTTCAGGCCTCACCACTGAGACCTAGGGGTTCCTACCTTCACCTGAATCCAACACCTGAAAGAGCCAAATCTACCTACCTGTGATCAACCTAACTCCTTAAGCCTCATAAGACACTACACTTGGCAGACGGGCTTTGCCTACCTACGTTTGACACTGGTTCCTCAAACTACATGTGGTGGGCCAGCTCCACGTACCTGTGGATTGATCCTGGGCTCTCAGACTATACCTGATAGGCCAGCTCTACCTAGCTGTATATGACCCTGACTCCCTACGCTGTACCTGGTGGGCCAGTTCTACCTACCTGTGCTTGACCCAGGCTCCTCCAACTGCAACCGGAGGCCAGCTCTACCTGCCTGTAGGTGGTCCTGGCTCCTTGTACTGTACGTAGTGGGCCAGCTCTGCTTACCTGGGTTTGAGCTTCGCTCCTCAGACCACATCTGGTGGGACAGCTCCACCTACCTGTGCTTGACCCTGGGTCCTCTGGTAGTACCTGGCAGGCCAGCTCTGCCAACCTGTGCTTGCCCTCGGCTCCTCTGACCACATCTAGTGGGACAGTTTTACCTACCTGTGCTGGACCCTGGGTGCTCAAACCACTCCTAGCAGGTCAGCTCTGTCTACCTGTGCTGGTACCTGGGTCTTCTAACCTCACCTGGCAGGCCAGCTCTGCCTACCTGTGCTTGACCGAGGCTTCTCCAACCATAACTGGTGGTCCAGCTGTACCCACCTGTATGTGACCTGGCTCCTTATACTGTACTTAGTGGTCATTTCTGCCTACCTGTGCTTAACCCTGGCTCCTCAGACCTCACTTGGTGGGTCAGCTCTACCTACCTGGAAATGAACATGGCTCTTTATATTACACAAAGGGGTCAGCTCTGCCTACCTGTGCATGACCCTGGCTCCTCAGGCTGTACCTAGTGGGCCAGCTCTGCCCACCTTCACTTGGCCTTGGCTCCTCAGACCGCATTGTGTAGGACAGTTCTTCCCACCCATGCTGGGCCCCAGGTCCTCGGGCAAACACGGCAGCCAGTTCTGCCTGCCGGCGTTGGACCAAGTCCTCAGACTGAGCCTGACAGGCCAGCTCTGCTTCTAGATGACCGTGGCTACTTCCATGGTAGTTTGTGGGCCAGCTCTACCTACTCGTGCTTGATGCTGGGTCCCAGAACAAACTTGGCAGTCCAGCTTTGTTCACCTGTGCTTGACCCTGTGTCTTCAGACCCCACTTGACTGGCCAGCTCTGCTGACCTGTGCTTGACACTCGCTCCTCAGACCTCACCCAGTGGGACGGGGCTGCTTATCCGTGTTGATGCTGGGGCCTCAACACACACCTGGCAGGCCAGTTCTATCTACTTGGGCTTGCTCCTGGCTGCAAAGGTTGCACCTGGTGGGCAAGCTCTGCCCATCTGTACCTCATCTGCTTATATCTCATTGAAGGCACTCCGTTCTTACCTGAGCTTGGCTGATTTTTTAGATTTCACTCGTCAGACCCAGTTTAACTTGCCCTGACCCTGGCTCCCTAGGCCTCACCTGGCAAACGCTGTTCTACCCACCTGTGCCTAACTCACACTGATTGACCCAAGGATACAAACCTGCGCCAGATGCAGACTCCACCGGCCTTACCTGAGAAACTCAATCCTATATACCTGTACCTGGCCACAGCGCCTCAACCTCACGGGATAGGTGGAGATGCAATTCTCCCTGTCAGTCTTGATCTTATCTGAAAGATCCAGATCTACTCACTTGCACCCAATCGCAGCTCCCGATATCTCGGCCAAGAGGCCTCGTTCTAGCCGCCTGTCTTCTCTTCATATTCTCAGAAGTCATCTCAAAAATTCAGTTCTTTCTAGAGGAGCCTAACCCTGGCTCCCCAGGCCTTACCTACGAATTTGCCCCGCCTACCTCTGCCTGAGCTCACCTGTGAAACAGAGATGAATGAACCTAGCCATGGCTTTTCAGATCGACCTACCTCAGCTCGCCCTGGTTTCACAGACATTACTTGAAACACTTAGCTCTACGCACCTGTGCTTAACCCCAGCTACTCAGAAGCAGAACACAAACCAGGGCCTAACCTCGGCAGCTTAGACCCTGCCTGTTCACGACCCCAAAATACTAATCTATGCATCTCACCTCAACTCCTCCAACCTTACCTGCTCCACATAGCTGAGTCAGACCCAGAATTCACAAACCTTCCAGACAGATACAGTTCTACATCCCTTTGCCTGACTCCAGCTTTCAGTCTTTTCCCAAGGGACCCAGGACCGCTGACCTCTTTGGTGTGTAACACCAGAACTGCTCAGGTATGACCTGAGGACAGGCGTCTGACCGCGACTTGACCATGGTCTTCACCTGTCAGACTCACCTCTGTCTCTGCCTATCTTTGGCTCCAGTGTCCTTCCCTGACCAATCCAGTTCTACCTAAATGTGCCTCATCTTGGCTTCTCAGGTCTCCTCAAGACACCTAGTTACACATGCCTTGTCTGATTCCAACCGCTGAGACCTCAGACAGATGCGGCTCTACAGGCTGCTGGCGGACTCCAGAGTCACCCCTTATTTGCAGTTTTGCTTCCTGCAATTTCTGCTACCTATGGTCAACCATGGAACAAAAGTATTATATGGAAAATTCCAGAAAAAAACAATTTACAAGTTTTTAATTGCACACCGTTCTGAGTAGGGTGATGAAATCTCATGCTCCGTCCTGCCCAGGATGCGCAGCATCCCTTTGTCTGGCATATCCACGCTGCAGGCACTCCCCGCCCGTTAGTCACTTAATAGCCATCTAGGTTCTTAGATCGACTTAGCACCACAGTTGTGATGGTCAAGTAACCCTTGTTTTGACTGAATAATGGCCCCCAAAAGCAAGCGCAGTGATGCCTACAATGCAGACATGCCAAAGAGAAGCCACAGAAAACTTCCTTCAAGTGAAAAGGGGAGAGTTCTCCACTTAATAAGAAAAAATTGCATGCTCAAGTTACTAAGATCTACAGTAAGAACAAACCTTCTGTTCATGAAATTGTGATGATGACAATTGTGAAGAGTGTGGTACAATAAGGTATTTTGAGAGGGAGACCACATTCACTTAACTTTTATTATAGGATATTGTTATAATTGTTCTACTTTATTATTATTACTCTTAAATTACTGTTATTAGTTTCTTCCTCTGATTTGTAAACTAAGCTTTACATTATATATATATATATATTTCATATATATATATATATATATATATATATATATATATATATATATGAAAAGACAGTACATACGGGGTTTGGCATTATCCAGTTTCAGGCACCCACTGGAGGTCCTGCGACACACCTCTGCAGGTTAGGGAGGCGGGCTGTACAAATCTGTCTTGACCAGACACTTCCCTCAGAACTGACAGATTCCTGGCTGCTTACCTCAGCCCGAGGGAAGCCTGGTGAGAGCCCACTGTGCCAAAGAGTGTCTGAGTGACTTGTGCCTCGGACACATCCTGCAGACAAGGGCCTCTGGACCTTCATCTGTCATGAGCCTCTGAAGCCATGACTTATCAGTGTAGCTCCTCAGCTGGTTCACCTGCCTGTTCTTTACCTGAGCCAACTCCCCAGTCCTCGCCTTTGACCACCAGGTACATTCCCACCTCTCTTTCACGTGGGCTCCTCAAACCCCATCCCAGCCAGACTCTGTGACTCAGGCCACTCCTTGGCCTGGTTACGGAGCCCTGAGCTCTGCCCAGTACACCTGGTCAGAGAGGCAGTTGGCTGACCGGGCTCGGGGTACTTACCTATGTCGGTCTTATCCTGTCCAATAACTGATGTTGACTTCTCAGAACTGATTAGAGACCTCAATGTATGCGCCTGTCCCAAGCCACAGAACTAAACCTCAACTCACAGATCCAGACTTCAATACCTGTATGATACAGCTTTGGATCCTCAGACCTCACTTGACAGAACCATTTCTAAATATCTATGTCTCCTCCAGAATTCAAAGACCTGTGCCTTTTACCTGTCCTGCCACCTTCTAGAACTCACCTGTACCTGTATTGGTTCCTCTTCAGACCTTACCAGGCAAAATTAGCTCTTCAGTGTGTGCTGACTGGCTGAGCTCTGACACGGCCCACGATTTACTGCCATGCCCCTGCCTGATCCCAACACGTGAAGCTGCCCCACGACCTACCTCAACAGACGGGGCCTCACCACTTTACATATCTCTGCCAGGCTGGACTCTTCCAGCCTTACCTTGGAGCCAATGCAATATCCCTATGTCTGTCCTGACTCCTCTGCCTCACCCGAGACACCCTAACTCCAGAAGCTTCACCTGTCCCTGTTCTTGGGTCCTCAGGCGTCGACGTCTCAATTCAACGATACACGCGTTTAACGAACCAGGCTACTGTCTGGACTGGCCCAGGCCTCCACTGTGTCTGGCCACTCAGTAGCCAGCCCCAGCCCCAGCTCCATGTTCCTGTGCCCAAGTGAAATTCCTAGGCCTTACCTGAGAGACACAGTCCTCTCCCTAAGCCACATCCCAATCATCTCTGCACGCTGAGCAGTTATGAGCGCTAAAAACCCAGACTGGGACACAACACTGCTCCGCTAGGCTCTTGGCTAGCACAGCACTCACGCGGCCCTGACCACAACTCGCCCAGGCTCCAGGTCCCCGGGAGGAGGTGAAAGGTGCCTCCCCTCCTCCGTCAGGCACGCAGCATTTGTTAAAAGCTGCAGGGTCACTCCACCGGCCTTCCTCATCTGAGCCACTGGATGCAGAAAATGATTTGAGTGACTTCTCATTTCTTCCAAGCATGGTACATAGCTAGTTCCATCGCAGAAGAAGTTAACTCATTGCACACAACAGATGCCTTAGGGCTTAATTCTCTCCCAGAGTCCTAGGTTTCTAGAGCTTTCAAAGGTTACATTTGTGAATAACGTCACCATACAAAGAGGCCTGGAAACAATCCCACTGGGACCAAGCCCTCTTCGGTACGCCTGCCAGGATCATACGCACTGCACTGAAAGCATCCACACCCTGCACTGGATCCCTGCACCCCAAGCCTTCCCTGCTTCCCACAGCTAGAGCCCTTCTCACAGCACAGCTGCTCTCAGCCAGGTTGCCAGGACAGCTCCTGCCCACGGCTTGGCACCAGCTGTGGGTCTAGCAGAGATGAGTCCCTGGCATCCGCCGTCTTTAGAGTAGCCTGCAGCTCTACCACTCAGCCTGGGTTTGCTCTGCAAGCTGCACAGCCAGGCCCTACCCAGGCCCGGAGCGGGTGCCTCCCGCCTTTGCTGCCCTCCAGCTGCTCCTGCAGCACCTTTCCAGGCCTGTCTAGTCACGCCCTCTGCCTCTGCCCTGGCCCTTGGCCTTTTCAGGTTGTGGTTGTAGTTCCTGAGAAAGGTCATCACTGAGAATAACTAACCATTTGAGCTTCCTGAGGCGGGCAGGGGTGGCTCCAGTTACCCCGCTGTGGGTATTGCTGGCAGTCACCCAGGGGAGTGTCACCCTGGCCTCGCAGGCTTGGCCCACCCTTGGTGGAAGTGGAGCCCTCATCCTGACTGGGCTGCTCCTGCCCCACAAGCCTCTCTGAGGGCCTCTCGGGTTTTCTCAAAGCCAGGCATGCAGCAGGTGCTCAATAAATGTTGCCCTGACCCTACGGGCCCCTCATCTGTGCTCATCAGTTATGACTTAGCAAAGGACACATAATTATCCCAACAAGGAAGTACCTTTACTTACATCCCAAAACTCGAACATGTTTTGAGGGTCAATTCCAAACTCCTTCACTTTGGTCTAAAGGGGGCAAAGGGGGAGGGAAAGGGGGAAGCACGTATTAGCTGGGCAAGAATAGGCGCTCCGGGGTAAAAGGGGTTGTGTAGTCCGAGCCATGGGAGCACCCCCACCTTGTGCAGAACCCCAGATGGGGCAGGGCGGCAACAGCCCAAGAGTTCAGGACAGGGACCAAGAACTGTCACCCTGCAGAGCCAGACACGAGGTCGGCTCGAATCCAGCTCACCAGTGGCTCAGCCCCTAGGAGGGCTTCCCGCTGAGGGAGCCGTACCCCCAGTATGAGGGGCTGGGCCCACACGCTGCTCTGGCAAGACCTAACTACATGCCTGTCAGGGTACCAGAGACTGACCCCCCAGGACATCTGGGAAACTGAACCCAAGACTGGAACCCGAGCCCTGGCAGGGGCTACCTCCCAGGCCCGGTGCCACACAGCCAGGATGCCTGCCCAGCCCTTCCAAAATCTGGAATGGTGGCTCTGCCGAGGAAGCCTCTGGGGGACAATTGATCCTGTTCCTCAGTGCTCCAGTCCCCCAGGCAGAGACGCCCTACAAAGCAGTCTGAGCTCTGCCTACGGGAGCCAGACAGTGGCGCTGTGGTTAGCCGGCCTAAAGATGGCCTCCTTTCACCCCCAATGGGCAGGTCAGCAACAGAGGCAGGAAGGGGTGGAAGGAGTGGGAGGGGGCAGTCAGGGAGCCTGGGGTGTGGTTCCAACTCTGACACAGCCCAGCACCAAGCCCATTACACAGCAAGCGGTTTTGCCATGGTTGTTACTCCTGCCCCCATCTCCACAGGCCCACCCTACTTTGTACAACCTTTGGCCAAGCAGACTGTGAGACCTGGCGGGCAGGGGACCCACATTCTAATCCCAGCAACCACTGGGCAAAGAGTCACATCCCTTCATTGGGGCCAACATCCTTATGTAAGAAATGAGATGCAACCCCCATCCCTGGCCAGCATTCCCATTTTGGGAGAGGTTGGTGGCAGGGCGGCAGAGGCCCAGGGAGGTCACATGTATGGAGTGTTAGGCCTGGAGGTGGATGGGGCAGGCACAATCTCATTGACTACAAAGCCCTCACTGGAGCTGCAGAGACTTGATGGGATAAGGCAGAAAAGACAAGGAGAGTTTGTAGTTCATGTCCCTCACAGGCAACTAACCCTCGCATCCCATCAGCCAAGCCAAGTTCCCCGAACCTGTAAGCCACATCTTGGCACCTGTATTCTGAAAGGCCATGCCCTTGCATGGCCTGGGTCCTTCCTGGGAGGTAGTCTCGGGACCCACATGGGCACTTACCGTGTTGGTGGACAGAGCGACAAAGTGCTTCGCAACAGCAGAAGGCTACAAGAGACAGAGCCAAGTTACACTGATCCCATCCCGGGGACCTCCCGAGGGAGGGAACACTCCCGTCTCAAGAAAAACCAAGTCCCTTGTTTCTGAGGCTGTTGGAGGAGCCACACCTCAAGGTCAAGAGGACAGATGGGCCAGAGGCCAGCTAGCCCATCTTACCTCACCAGCATATGAGGCCCAGGAATGGCCCTCCCCATAAAGTGGGTGTGGCCAGGGATAGGGAGGATCCTGCAGGACCAAGGGGCCTTATAGGAAGGGCTTCCATCCAATTAGATCGGGTTCTACCGGGTTTGGTGTGTCCAGGGCTGGCAAAGCCAAATGTCTTAACCAAAAGGGTCAGGCATCAGAGAGGCTGCCTCCTGTTATACAAAGGGGGCTATAGGACTGGGCTCGGCCACTCCGGTGGATGAGCAACAGCGCCCCCCACACCCATCCTTCCCGGCCTACACACTGCCCACCGCCCACCCACCACTCACATCCTTGGCCGACTGCAGAAGCCAGTCCTTCGCCGTCTCTGCATTTGTGATGGTCTCCTGGGTGGTAAAAGTCTGCAGCCAGAGAGTACAGTGGTTGGAGTCAAGCTCACGGTCTGTGCAGCCCTGAACCAGGACTTAGCAGCAGAGACCATGTGGGTGCCCAGCAGGCACAGGGAGCAATGCACGACACCCCGTAACCTCTACCCACACGTCCACACAGCCACGATGACTGGCTGTGTCTGGGGCTAAAAGGGACCTGGAAGTAGCAGTGTCACCCTGTGATTCCAGGACTTCACAACCAGAGGAAGGAGAGTCTTAGTAAGCGCCACAACCTACAACTCTTCCCCTAATCCTCGCCACAGCTCAAAGGCTGGAGCATCTTCCAGGAGAGGGGCTGTAGCCACGCCTGGACCTCCCTTAGGCCCAGGCTAGGTCATATCTCAGAATTCAGAAAGAATTCTTAATATGTTATGTGCAATACCAAGATTTAATAAGGCATAAATGACAACAACAAAAGACTTACAACATTATCTGAGCACAGCTCTGGGATCAGAAAGGAGAAGACACTAGGGACAAATCTCTAAGGATGAGAACAGTCCCAGTCTGAGCACAGGTTCATAAGGCGAGTAAGTATGGCCTGAAGACCACAACTGAAATTGATCAGTCCAGGCTTTCATCAGGTAAACAGTGCTTGCCCCAGACAAGGAACAGTCTGAGGGCAGTTGTGCCAACCCAATCCACAAAGCATCGTTCACTCAGAAGTGGTAGGGAGGGTCCCCTGCCCTGCCCCCACCCCAATATACACAAGAGAGCCGGGCTGCATTGGAGGCCCATACCTTGGAAGCGATGATGAACAGGGAGGACTCAGGGTTCAGGGCGGCCAGGGTTTTGGCAATGTGGGTCCCATCAATGTTGGAGACAAACCAGACCCGGGGGCCTCCTGAAGAGTACGGCTTAAGGGCTTCAGTCACCATGAGGGGTCCCTGTGTAGAGATGCAGCATCAGAAAACAAGATTCCAGGGCCAAGATATGGGGACAGCCAGGTCCCACTGTTGGAGAAACCAAGTCTCTAGATGGGACCCCTCACCCCATCCCAAGATCGTCCTCTCCTTACCAGGTCAGAGCCACCGATACCGATGTTGATGACATCAGTGATGGGCTTGCCTGAGTACCCCTTCCAGTCACCGCTCCGGACACGCTGGTATAGAGCAAGAGATGTGATTGGTCCAAACCCCCGAGGATAAGCTGCTGCTCAAAAACATCATTACTTCTGCATCCTTACACCTCAGTCCTAACTCCCAGGCCCTCACAGGGGCCTGCTGAGTAGCAGATCTCCGCCACACTCAACCCCAGCTGTTTCATTATTAGTAAAGTGAGATGACATTCCCACCGCAAGTAACATTATCAGAACTTATAAAACAAGGACGAACTCTAGGCGGAATCCGATGTATCAGAGACCAAGAGTAGTGCAAAGCCGACTACTGTGACTGGTCTGTACTGAAAAAGGAGTGTCAGACAGGCAGCCAGCCTCCACGTGGACCCCACTGATTCTCACCTCCTGGTACTCACACTCCAGCAGAGGCCCCCATGCTGAACAGGGCTGACCTATGCACCCACTAGGAAGCTACGAACATGACGGAGCATGACTTCAGGAGCTGAGGCATAAAAGGCCTTACAGGTTCAGCCTTGTTCTCTTGTATGACTCACTTTTGGAGAAGCCACCTACTATGTTGTAAGGACACACAGGTCATCACATGAAGAAGCCCATGTGGCAAGGAACTGAGGTGTTCTTTCAACAGCCAGGGCCAATTCACCATCCATGAATGGGAATTACCTTGGAAGAAGATCCTCCAGAGCTCGCGGAGCACTCCGGTAAGTGCAGCCTTGGCAAACATCTTGACTGCGACCCCAAGAGAGACCCCCAAACTAAGACCAACTGGTTAAGCCACTTCGTAATTTCTGACCCATAGAAACCATGTGCGATAAATGTTTACTGCTGTTTTAAGCCAAGCCTGGGTGTAACTTGTTATAGAATGATAAATAGCCAATGCAGACTGTGATATCAGAAATCCTTACCAAAGTAGAATATTGCCACAACAAAACCCAAAAACTTGTGGACAAAAGCTAAAAGAACCTTGAGGAGAGAGTCGGCAAAAGCCTAAAAAAACACTGCGAGAGACTGTTAGCAGAAGTTCAATAGTCCTCAAAGAGGCTGCTTGTGTGGATTTGAAGAAAAGGGAGGAAAACATTATTGGAAATGGGAGGAAAAAGAATCCTTGTTACGTAGTGACAGAAGTTTAACAACACTGTTGCCGGCACAGACAAGGAACGTAAGATATACCCGTGTATGACCTGCGTGATCTAGCTACAGACATTTTCATTGTATTAAAGGAACTGCCTGGATTTTTGGTGCTTAAAGTAAAAATACAAGAAGAGAGAAATATGCTAAAGGAAAAACTTTTAAACAAAAAGGAGCCAAGGATTGCTGGGTTGAAAATCCCCAGCCTCTCTAGAAAGCAAGTGATGCTAAAGTTAAGAGACGGTTTCTTGGCAAATGCAGGGCCCTGTCATGAAAGCACAGTACAAAGACAAAGCCGAGGGTGTAGCTGTGAAACCTTTTGTTAAGGCGTCAGAAAAAGCTAAGGCTGTAATATGTAGAACCTTTTGGTCAAAGATAAGGCTTCTAAGAAGCTCAAGAATACTGTCACTGTGGTCTCAAGAAAAGGACTTACCTCGAAGAAATTTGTGGGTATTGTTTTTGTCTAATGGAGTGAACCCCTCCCCCCAGTAAGTTTCATAGGAGACCCACAAAGTTTTTAAGATAACTGAATTGTCAGAAACACCACCCACTTGACTAAAAGGGACAGAGACGGTACAAAGGGAAAAGAAGCCTTTAGACACTCCCATTTCTATAGGCAATAAGCAGGCTGAGAAAACTGTGCCTTGCAAACAAAGTACCTTTCATGTAGAAGAGATAAATGAAGGCAAGGCCAAAAGGAATGATTCCCAAGCCTTGAGTGCTAACCTAGTAACTGCCAACATGTGTTCTGCTAGATTTCAAAATTGCTTTGGACCAATAGCTCCTGTGTGCCTCCCATTTCCCCCCTCTTTTTGAAAAGGAATTATCCCATCATTTATCATATGCTTATCTAATCATTATATTTTGGGTATGTGCGGGGATAAATAACTTGTCTCTTTAA
This sequence comes from Mormoops blainvillei, assembly GCA_004026545.1. Lineage (NCBI taxonomy): Eukaryota > Metazoa > Chordata > Mammalia > Chiroptera > Mormoopidae > Mormoops > Mormoops blainvillei. Next base: position 325,944 of record PVJD01000865.1, on the reverse strand, counting down.
TTCATATGTCTTCAAATCAAAAAGAACTGTATTTATGCTATGTTAAAAGAGATTCAGGTATTACTATACCTGTAACTAATTTAGATGACAAGGTTCTTGACTCCTAGCTGATACTGTAATGGGACATCACCTCAGAAGGGGAGCGGGGATATTTTGCATGTGGAAGGAACATGATGAATCACTGGGAGCCAGAGAGCAGAGTATGGTAGCCAGCTTCTAAGGTGGTTCCCAACAACCCTCACCTCCTGGTCTTGTATTCATGTCCTTACATGGTCCCCTCCCACTCTGATTAGAGCTGACCTGTAAAACCAACAGGGTATTACAGAAATCAGAGTGTAATTTCTGTTGCCGGCTCATAAAAGACCTTGAAGCACTCTGGATCATTCACTCTGGGGAAAATCAGTTGCCCTGTCATGAGAGCCCTCAAGTAGCCTGTGGAGAGGTCCACCTGGTGAGGAACCGGAGGCTCCCAAAGCCAGCACTAATTGCCAGTCAGCCACTTGGAAGCAGATCCTGCAGGCCCAGCCTTTAAATGAGTGTAAACTTGCCCTGGCCAGATAGCTCAGTTGGTTGGAGCACTGTCCTGATGTGCTAAGGTTGCAGGTTCAATCCTGGGTCAAGGACACATATAAGAATGAACTGATGAATACATAAATAGATGGAACAAAGAAAATCAATGTTTCTCTCTCTCTCTCAAAATCAATAAAATCAATCAATCAATCAATGAGTGTAACCTTGGGCCAACATATTGACTACAACCTTATGAGATCTGAGGCAGAACCAGCCAGCAGAGACACTGCAAACTCCTGATTCACAGAGATGTTGGTTGTTGTCTTTAGCTGCTAAATTCTGGAGTAATTTGAAGACCCAGCAACTTTTATTTTTGCTTTCAATAATAAAGTAATCAACCTATGAAAAAATTTTCATCAATACAGAAAGAAAATAAGTTGTACATTTTCTCAACCTTCAATCTCACCATTAAGGATTTGTTATAATAAAGCATCTCAGAGGGGAAAATGTGTATATCTTTAATAAAACTACATGTACTCTTTATTTGACTAGGTGATATTTTACAACACACGCAAATTCTGTAGTTTCCTTTTTTTAACTTCAGAGTACATCCTGCACAGCATAGCAGGTCAATGCAACTATAGCTCCCTAACTCCTAAAGGTGCTTCCGAATTCCTATAGTATGTGAACAAACACTCATTTTACTGATCAGTCAGTCCCCTCTGATAAATGAGCTCAGGTTGTTTTCAGTTTTTGCCACTACAATCAAGGTTATAGCAAACATTCTCACCCAATCTCGGCGAGATTGTACGTGTGATGGTCCCTGGGTGTGAGGAAGGGCATTTCTCTCAAGAGTCAGAGTAAGAAGATCCCCACCCCAGGGCAGCCACACTCCCAGCTGGGCAGTGGAGCAGTGTAGCCCCAAGTGTTGGCTCGACCCCAAAGTCTCTGTCAGTACCATGGTCTCATCCCGAGAACCCACTATGTGCTTGTGGAAGTAGGGGCTACCCCGGGCCCCGGGGGAAGGTAAGGTATGTGCCGCTCCCTTACGTGCCGCAGATGGTCACGAGGAGTTTGCAGCGTCTCTGCTGGCTGGTTCTGCCTCGGATCTCATAAGGTTGTAGTCACTATGTTGGCCCAAGGTTACACTCATTAATTGATTGAGTTTATTGATTTTAGAGAGAGAGAAAAACATTGATTTTCTTTGTTCCACCTATTTATGTATTCATCAGTTCATTCTTGTATGTGTTTTTGACCCGGGATCGAACCTGCAACCTCAGCACTTAAAAGTTCCATCTCAGTGAACTTTTAAGAGCATAACCATGGGGAGTGTTCCTCACCATGGAATTGCTGCCATTCAGCAGCTTTTTTATACTATAAATACCCCAACAGTCTGAGTCAGGTACTCCAGCAGCCAGCTGTAAAGGAAGGGCTTCCCTGGAAACAATTCCCTAGACAGCCAGTGGCACATTCTCCACAGAGCATTCCTGAGCTTTATTTCCTTATTTTTAGAGAGAGAGGAAGGGAGGGAGAAAGAGAGGGAGAGAAACATTGACCGGCTGCCTCTTGCACGCCCCCAACCTGGGACTGCGCCCACAACCCAGGTATGTGCCATGACCAGGAATTGAACCAGAGACCTTTCACTTTGCAGGCCACGCACCCAACCAAGCCCCAGCCAGGGCCTGAGCACGCAGCAATTGATCAGACCTCTAGAGCAGCAGGCTTCCCAGGCATATCAGCTCTGCCACTCAAGCAGATGGCTGGAAATGCCCTTCCTCACACCCAGCGGTCATCACACATACCAACCACTGTTAAGGAACATTCTGGAAACCAGATTCCCATCAGGATAGGAAGTACTTCCTCACCTGGGGAAGTGCTACTCATTTGGCTGCCAGGCCTCTAGGATTGATGCCCAGATCACCTCCTGCCATTTCAGATCCGAAAATGGCTCTGAGCCAAAGCAACCAGACTTTGACCAGCCACATGGGGGTCACTGCTTTCAGTCCAAGCTGACCAGAACCCAGAGTATCACTCCCGGAGCACACATCATGAAGGTACCTACACCCACACAGACAAACAAGGCCACAGACATCATCCTTATACTCCAGGCTCCAGGATGTCTGCCACCCACTGCAGAATCACCCCCAAGAAAGACATTAAGGCAATAGCGTTGATGTGGCGAAACCTCTAGCTGGTCTCTGAGGCTACACCCCTGCACCCCCACTCGGGAAACGATATGTGCATTAATGCTGACAGGGGGACATCCGCTACATTTATAAGTACAAGCAAGCTGCAGAAGAGTAAGTAAAAACGAACCTGTGTGTGCGAATGCGTGAGTACGTGTATATTTCAAAAAGGAGGCGACAGATACGTGTGTACGTGCATAGGAAGCCTTTGGAAAGTTGTCTGGGGTGTGGGCAAAGAAATTTTAAAACATTTATCTAGTTTTATCTAGTTCTAGACTAGAGAGTATAGGCCCATGACTAAAGAGATTACAAAAAGCAAGTCTGTTGTTTCCCCACTCTCCCATCCGTCAGGAGCCCCACTTCTCTCTTCAGATCTCAGCCACTGGCCAGTTTGTCCACAAGCCCACAGACGCCTCTAGTTCAGGAAGGAAGCTGCTCTACTGCTGCCAATGATGAGTTTCCGCAGAACAGGGTCGGGGAAATTCGTGCCTTAGCAGAGCCCCCAAGGGCCAGTGATCACATAGGTCGCCCCACCTCGGGCTACAGTGAGGGCTTGAGTCCTCTCCAAGGAGAGTGGAGGGTCGGCCCACCAGGGTCCTGAAATTCCAAATATATGCACACATCCAACTAAAGGCAAGTCCATCCCAACAGCTGCTTACCTGACAGAAGGACTTCATCTTCTCCAGAACCCTGTTGACCTCAGGCATCACATCCTTCCCATCCACCAGAATGGGTGTGTTTGACCGGTTCCGCAATGCCACATGCAGCACTGCCCGATTCTGGGGACAAGAGTCAGAGTGAGAAGATCCCCACCCCCAGGCAGCCACCAGAGCTGCCCGAGCTGTGCATGGAGCAGTGTAGCCCCGAGAGTTGGCTCAACCCCAAGGTCTCTGTCAGCACCATGGTCTTATCCCAAAAACCCACCATGTGCTTGTGGAAGTAGGGGCTACCCCAGGCTCCGGGGGAAGGTAAGGCATGTGCCACTTCCTTATGTGCTGCAGATGGTCACAAGGGGACAGAGACTGGAACCAGACTCAAATAGGCCCCAGGGCCAATAGTTATTCAGTGTGTGAAAAGCCAAGGAAAAAGGAACACAGAGAGCAAAGGTGAAGAGTGGTGACAACACAGGTCAGAGATAAGCAATGGCTTCAGAGGACTAGGGTTTGTTAAGCCTAATATTGTCTCAGCTTCTTGATGAGAGTGCATGGTATTTGCTGGCATCTTTTGAAAAGTGCCCCCAGCCCCCTGAATGTAAGGCAAGGCAAGCAACTCGAGCTTCCCTCACCAAGCAGCCCCACTGTCCCAACTGCCAGAAACAAACCGGACCCTAAGTCTGTGACAGGCGCCAGGCAGCTGGCCTTGTCACATGAGAGCAACAGTCTCATCAAGCTGAAGCCAGCAGAGGAGCCGTGGAGGGAAACAGATCCAAAGATACCAGGCAGGCAGGAAAGAGATGATCTGGGGACTCCAACCCAGGGAGAGGCTCGCTAAGGTGAAGGGCTTCCTGCTACCCTGCCCGACCCCATTCCTGTCCCACATTCAACAGGCAAATGCACCCCTCCAGGAAGCCCTCCTTGACTGCAGCCTCTCTCAGCCTAGCCCAGTAGTGCAAGACAGGTTGTGTTTGAATCCTGGCTCTGCCTCTTACAGATAAGACATCTCAGATAAGCAACTTGACCTCTGAGCCTCAGATTCTAACGTGTAAAGGGAGGGTAATATTCTAAGGCCCAGCCTCTGACTGCTCAGTGACCATTACGCCCCCAGGCTTCCACGGCAATCCAGGCACAGGGCCCCCGAAGCCTGGCCTTACCACTGCTTCTCATTGACTCCTACCACTGAGGAGGCTAATCTTTTGACAGAAGATTCTTCTTTTTACTAACAAAACTTGCAGCAAAGCTGCATCAGAGTTCAGTTCTCCAAGTATGCCTTGAGAAGCCCTGCAGGCTTGAGATGTGATCTCCCTAGGCAGACACCAGGAGCCATTCCATGCTCACCAGATCCAAACCATTGGTCTTGGGGAAGACACACCCCAAGGCTGGGCAACTTGCTGGAGAAAACAGGCCTTCAGGCCCCTCATTAAGTAAAAGTGTTGCCTAAGAGGTGGGGTGAAGAGACGGTGAGGCTAACGGTTGCTGAGGCTAACAGTTGCATGAATTCTAAAAGGAAGGAAGAGGCCCTGGAGGACCTGAGAAACCTGGTGCCCCCCAGGCCTGCTCACCTCAGTGAAGTTGATCTTCTCACCAGAGAACATGTGCTCCCGGGCAGCCTCCACACCCCTGGACTTGGCCTGTGAAAAGAAGACACTAAGGCCTAGTCCCACCCACGGTGGCCACCAAGGGTCCCAGCTCCCAAGTATAAGGCTTGGTGCAGCCCCAGGTGGGGCTGGCAGATGGCTGCAGCCTTGTGTCCTCCCCCGCTGCCTAGGAAGGGTCTGTTCAAAACCTGAGACCAGACCAGGCGCTCAGCGCCCTGCGCTGTCATACAAGCAGTCTTGAGGTCTACTGAGAGGAGGGAGTAAAGACGCTCAAGGGCGTGGGGTGCTCCCAGGAACCGAGCCTGCCCACCCCACCATGGGGCACAGGCCAAGCCTCCCACAGCAGAGCATTACCAGGTCCACCAGCATCTGCATCACACCTTCCGTCACAAGGTTCTTGGAGTAATCCACCAGAATACGCCCATGGCTGGTACTGAGTGTCAAGCTGCAGAAAGGGAGCATAAGCTGTTGATTGCCACCCCAGGTTGCCCCCGCTACAGCCTGTTCCCTGACCTGAACTGCTTCCAGAAAAAAAAAAAGTCCTTCTTGTGCCACGGCCCGATGAGGCCTCAGTTGCCCAACACAGTGGTGGTGTCTGTCACCTGCCTGCCCACCGGGCTGAACGGCAGCAGCGGCAGAGTGAAAAGGGCCACCCTCTGAATGAAGATGCTGTATCTGGATGAGAAGCCACTCCTTCCCTAAAACTGGAGGGGAAGACAGAGAGCTAGGTGCACTCCCCCTACCCAGTCCAAGGAGGGACCAGTTCCTCCTGGAGCTTCCACTATGCGACTCAGCTTACCCAGGGAAGGACCCAGATGACAGGGTTGCCCATCCGGGGCTTCCAGCCTGGAGACCCAGACCTCCTCTCCCCAACAGGCCTGCACCAGAACACGCTCCAGCCCCATTCCCGCCCCCCTCACCCTCCTCAAAATGTCTTCTAATAGACTCCCTTCCATTTCCTGGTCCTTCACAAGTCTCTGGACCTAGCCTCTTGTGCAGGAATCACATCCTCACACCTCCACCATTCCACCAGGCTCCCCGCAATCCCCTGGGCTTGCCCTACCCTGACCGGACCCTGCAGATGGTCCGAAGCCCTGAGCCAGGAGCGAGTGGAAGAGGCAGCCCTTCCCCTCCTGCTGCGTCAGCGAGGGCCCCCTCACACAACAGCCGAAGGAGTCCCTTTTCGCAGGGGCTGCAGGGTGGCTACCGGCGGAGGGTGGAGGCATGTTCCCGTGGAGGGGGAGCCGCGAAGGGGCCCACTTCTCATGACCAGGCAGCCCCGGGACCACCGGCGAGTCCCCGGAACCTGCTTCAAGGAGGTGTCAAGGACGAAGTGCGGCCTGAGTCCTGATCCGTGGCCTGGGGCCCTCGTGGACCGCCAGCCCGACCCCGGGCGCCAGGCCCCGGGCCCCCGCCCTGCACCCCTTGAGCCGGTGTGCTGCGAGCCCGAGCGCACAGATCCCCGTCCGCACGCCCCGCCGGCCTGTGGCCCCGCGCGCACCTGAAGTGATTGAAGCGTTCCTTGTCTCCTTCGAAAAGGCGGCGCAAGTTGAGGTCAGAGCCGTGCTCACGGTGCCATTCCTGCAGCTTCTGGAACTGTGGATTCTTGGTGAGCGCGGCCATGGCGAGAGGAGCTGGGTGCACGGGTTGGGACGTGGGCGGAGGCACAAGAACAGCGGGCGAGGCGCAGCAAGCGGGGTCGGAAGCAGCGGTCTTTATGGCGCAGGCGCCCGGGCCCGCCCCGCCCTCCAGGCCACGCCCTCAGCGTCCGCCGACCGACCTTGCCAGGAGGCTGGCTTTGGGGCCTCTGCTGGTCTCTCCGTGAAACAGGGTGGCCCCTTGTGCTGCCCTCCAGTGACCTCTGCCTGGATGTGACTGGGAGACAGAGGCCGAGCTCTCCGTTCCCAGTCTGCTTCCTTCGTTCATTCGTTCATTCATTTAACACAACTCCGAACACTTTCCATGTTACAGGTGGTATTCCAAATGCTATGGATACATAAGTGACAATAAGTAAAATATATGGTACGTCAGATGCTGGTAAGTGTTACTGAAAGGGCTCTGGGAATGGAGGTTGCAATTTTGAATAGAATGGTCAAGAGAAATTCACTAATGAGGTGATATTTGAGCAAAAGTCTGAAGAAGGTGAGAAAGCGAACCAGTGGGATATCTGGGGGGAAAGTGTTCATGCAAAGGGAAGAACAACTGCAGAATTCCCGCGAGCAGCATGCTTAGATGTTTCAGGAGCAGGAGGAGACCAGTGGACTGGAGTGGAGTAAAGGAGGGGAGAGTGACAGAAGATGAGTAAGAAGGGGAAGGAAGGCAACAAGATTACACACACCTTGCAAGTCATTATGAGTTGAGTTTTTATTCTGAGAGAGATGGAAAGGCACTGAAGCATTCACAGAAGAGAAGGGACCTCACTCCACATGTTTTACAAAGGATCAGACTCACAGCGCAACAGGAAAGGAAGTAAGGACAACAGGTAGGAGGCCACTGCAGTAATGCTGGCCAGGGACAAAGGTGGCTTGGGGCAAGGCAGTAGGAGTTGAGCGTGGTGATCTGGATATATCGTGAATAAAGAATTGACAATTTCCTGGTGAGAGAGAGAGAGAGAGAGAGAGAGATTGATCAAGGCTGACATCCAGTTTTCTAACTGAATTCCTGGAAAAATGGAATTGTCATTACATCTTGCGGAGATGCAGCTTTTAGGGGGAATATCATAATCTTATTTTTGGACATGTTGAATTTTCAAAACCTATTTGACATCTGAGTGGAGGCGTTGAGTTGAGTATTCATGTCTGGAGTACAGGGGAGGAAAGGTTCCAGCTGGAGGAAGAACTTGGGAGTCATCGGTGAATAGACAGCATTTGAATTACACTCTCTAGGTGAAAGTTTGAATGAGAGGGAGTAAATATAGTCAGAGAGGAGATGTGCAAGAACTGGGTACTCAAATTGAGCTTCTTCATTGCTGGGTTCCCCCAGAGAAGCCAGTGGTCCAGGAATGTGCTCTGTCCTGCTGCAGGCTCAAGCGTAGACCTTCCTCCCACTCACCTCCCAGCTCCATGCAGTTGATGCCCCCTCTGGCCTCCACAAATGGCTTTTCTCACCTTGCCCAGAATGATCTGGGGTCCTAAAGATGAAGAAGGAAAATAGGGAGGGATTGAAAACTGAAGAAATGAATGGCTGAAGAAATGAATGGCCACAGGACTTTGCAGGGCACGGCCCTGTCCGTAAGACCCTTATTTACTCAGAGGAGTTTTGGATCAGCTACCAACTCTGAGATTTACCTGAGCTTCCCATACCCAGCACAACTGTGACAATGCTGAATAGCATCTGTTCTGCTAGAGTTCATGAGAAACACCCCAACCAGAGTTTCCCATCCAAGCCAGTTTTACTTGTCTGCACAGAACAGCACTCTCACCCCTAAACCCTATGTTTCAGAACAGAACCTCATCCAATAGGAAAGCCAGTCTCAGTAGCCACTGTACATCATTCACTTGCCTTATGACTCCTCGAGTGACTTCTAGCCCAACACGCTAACTCCTTTTTTCTAGTAGGCTATATTCGGTGACTATGGTGGACATCTCTTGTCTTTGTCTAAAATCACTACCTCCACCCTTGTGTTTCTTTCTCTGACCGCATCAGAGATGAGCACATGACCTAAGTCAGCCAAACAGGGTCTTTTTCTGTGACCCTGGTGCCAGCGCCAGAAACTCTCAGCTTTTTTATTTTTATTTTTGTAAAGATTTTATTTATTTATTTTTAGAGAGAGGGGAAAGGAGGGAGAAAGAGAGGGAGAGAAACAGCAATGTGTGGTTGCCTCTTGAGTGCCCCCTGCTGGGGGCATGGCCCACAATCCAGGCATGTGCCCAGACTGGGAATAGAACCTGTGACCCTTTGGTTTGCAGGTCAGCACTCAATCCACTGAACCACACCAGCCAGGGCCTCCTAACTTTTTTTAAAAAAACAATCCTCACGTGAGGATATGTTTATTGATTTTATTTTTTTTAATTTTATTTATTTATTTTTAGAGAACGGGGAAGTGAAGGAGATAGAGAGAAGGGAGAGAAACATTGATGTGTGAGAGAATCATCGATCAGTTGATTGCCTCTCGCATGCCCTCCACTGGGGACCTGGCTTGAAATCCCAGCGTGAGCCCTGACCGGGAATCGAACTGGTGGCCTTTTGGTTTGTGGGATGATACCCAACCCACTGAGCCACACCACTTAGGTCTGTTTATTGATTTTAGAAAGGAAAAGAGAGAGACAGAAACATTGAATTGAGGGAGAAACATCGATTGGTTGGCTGCCTCTTGTATGTACCCCAATTGGGGATCCGACTGGGGATTGAACCCTGACACCCAGGTATGTGCCCTGACCGGCAATTAAACCCATGACCTTTTGGTGTATGGGATGACGCTCCAACCAACTGAGCAACCAAGCCAGGGTGAAACTCCCAGAATTTTGTAGTTTAAGTTGCCTTTTTGAAAGGACAAACCTGAGGTTCAATCCCTGATGTCAAGGAAAACAATGGAGAGAATGACCCCCTGAGAGATGCCAGACTGAACCTCACAGGGCACAAGTTTCTGGGCTGGGCCACCTCTTTCTGCAACTGGTACACAAATCAGTGATTTCTCTCAGTGGAGATGTTTTGAGCTGAGCTGTCATTTACAACTCCAAGTCTTTTTTTAAAAAAATATTTTCCTGTTAAATTGACCCCTTTTTTCTTTATAAAATGACCTTTATATCTCTCTTTTTTAAAAAAAGAAAGTGTGCCATTATTTTTTAAAAAAAGATTTTATTTATTTATTTTTTAAGAGAGGGAAAGGAAGAGAGGGAGAGAAACATCAATGTGTGGTTGCCTCTCATGCAACCCAGGCATGTGCCCTGACTGGGATTCAAACTGGCGACCCTTCGGTTCGCAGGCTGGCACTCAATCCACTAAGCCACACCAGCCAGGGCACAACTCCACGCCTTTCCACAGGTTTTATGGGTGTTCACCTGGCCTCTGCCGCATTGTCTTCTCCAATATCCTTACTTGTCCACCCAAAACCCATAGGAGCAGCTTTGGGCACTGCAGAAGAACTAGGAGATGAGGCCTATGATTATTGCCTTTTTGAAGGTTTCGTCTTTTGACATTCCTTTAAGTACATCTTCAGAAGTTTGGCCTCTGTGGTTCCCAGCAACTTCAATTATTCTGGATTTCCTCCATAATATTTTAGGTTTAATATTGTACTTTGAAATTCCAAAGTTATGTAGATTTTTTACATTAACAAAAAACTAGTTTCCTACCTGCAGGGTCATAAGTCACAGTAGTTAAAGAGAGAAAACACAAAAAGGAGCAAAGGAATACCATGATTAATTGAAAGCTATTAGTTGTCCAACTGACATGGTTACTATTCCTGCCAGTTTACTCTGTGCAGAGCTCTGTGCCAAGTTTTCTCCTATGCAACCCTCAAAGCAGCCCTATGTTGTCCTCCCCATTTAACAGACAGGCTAAGAAATCTGTAAACAGCCACTCTGCTACTAAGTAGAGAATCAACCCATGGTTGCCTGATCCCTGAGCTCTGTTCTGAATCAAATCCTGTCCTGTCTGCCATCCCGCATCATCCAAGTTTTGTTTTAACATCAATTAGGGCTCTGATTGACAGGGTAGAATTTTACAAGTGGAAATGGCTAAGAATGGCATCTCAGACAGAAAAGACGGCAGCATGGCAAAGGCAGAGAGGTAGGAGAATCCAGACACTGCATCAACATCGCTCCTCTTAGCCCAGGTCTCAGGATCTGTGCAGGCAAGGTGGGGAGAAACCCACCAAGGGAGTTGCACAGAGGCGGATTAAGGTCGGTTGAGGCCCTGGGTGCAGAATAAAATATTTAAACATACTATCAGGTTTTACCACCGATTGTTAAACTTGTACGTAATTAAAATTGCACAATGAAACCAAACTTGGTGTCATTAGAAAAAAGTGTAAAGTTGGGGTTTTGCAGGGCCCAGGGCGCGTGCCCGCTGCGCCCGCCATTAAATCCACCTCTGAAGGTGCAGCATGTGGGAGAGTGATCAGTCACCGACTGGAGTGTGAGGGCGGCACCTCTGATCGAATCTTGGAGAGTAGCTTGCAAAAATATCAGTGTGAGGTAATCATATTCTGACAAAAGTGAAACCTACTGTTTTCTACACCATCACCACAATCGGTATCGCATGTTGTGCAAAGCCGGGTCTGCGAACCTCAGAGTTTGGGGTTCAAGATCCCAGGAATCCTGAGGGCAGTGAAGCTCCGAGGGGTCGTACGTGCCCTGACCAGGGGCTGACTAACCACAAATGAAAAAAAAGAACAAAAAACAAACCCGTCTCACAAGAGACTCTGCTTCAGCGCCAGACACCTTCAAGTGTCTTCAGCAAATCTAGCCCTCTAGAGAGGAGTGGATGGGAGGGTGGACCTGAAAGCGGAGGCAAATTAGGAAATCCAGGGTCAGTCTTAACTCTCGATAAGGATTAATGTCAGAGCCTAGCACAGACTGGGCTTCCACTGAATATTTGTGAAACTAGCGCTTGCTGAGTCTGTGGCGGTCAATGTTCCAAGCTCGAGCCCCATTGTACAGATGGGGAAACCGAGGCATCGACACTTCGGTAAGTCAGCCCTTAATTTGGAGTCACTGGAGAGAGTCAGGCAGGACCTGGAGACCAAGGATCACTGGGTAAAGGCGGAGGCGGAGGCGGAGGGAGAGGGACTTGGGGTGGGGTGGGGAGGCTGTTTTGGGGCCTGAGTTGAAGAAGCCCGCGGGATGTCGGGCACGAGGGGATCCACCCCAATTAATTTTCATGAGTTGTTCCTGTTCCTGAGAGGCGCGCCCGCTGGGATGCTGAGTCACGGTGAGCAGGCAAGGGCTAGGCCACCGCGCCTCCGTAGAACTCCGCGCAGCTCCTGGCTCTGGCACCTCACTCTCCCGAGGGGCGGTGCAGGGAAGGCGGGACGCGGGCAAGTTGGGGTGGGGGTGCGCAGTGCATAGGCGTCTGCGTGTAGGCTTGCACGTCCGGAGTGCACGTGTGCGCATGTTCCCGAGACCTGTCGGGAGCTGGGCTGCAGAGAAGCACACTCGCAAACGCCTCTGTCCGCACGTTTGGGGTGGATGTGTGTGCGCGTGTGCGCATACTCTGCGTGGGGATGGACGTGCGCACTCAAGGAGTGATATGCGAGGGGGCGTCAGCGCCCTCACAGGGTCCGGAGCTCGTCCTGTGTAACCATAATGCTTTGGGATGTTGGTATGTCGCTCCAGGTTTTCTGTGTGAATCCGCTGTTAGGTCTTAAAAAAAAAAAAGAAAAAAGAAAGAAAAACAAAACAGAACTTCCCCGCCGCACATTGGCATGGGTTGCCACGAGAACAGAAAGCTATTACTAAAGGGCTACCCAGATCTATCGGCAGTTCCTAATGTTTTTCCGTCCTTGCGGCTGTAGTACAAACTCTGGTCATCATGCATTTTAGTCCTAAATGAGAGGCAATTTCATCTTAAGTCTAGTTCTATCTTTTTGCTCTGTTACAGTTTTGCCTCCGCCAAGCAACACCTCCTTTTGTCTGGCTTGTGTGGAGTTGCTTCCTGATGTTTTGCACCCTGGACATATTGCTATGAATAACTTGCTCCTTCCTCTCATGAAGCTTTAGTTCCAGTGAGGGACAAATAAATGCAAACACATGATTCCAGGGGAGTGCTAATTGCTGTAATGAAAAACAAAGCCTGGTAGAGACTGGACCCTGGCCCAAGGGAACTGATGGAGGGGCCTTGAGCAGGGAGTAGTCCCTGGAGCAACAGACAGGTGGGCACCCCACCAGGCAAGGTGAGGTGGAGGTGGGGCAGAGGGTGCAAGGAAAACCCTGAGGCCAGAGAGGGAGAGCAGGAGCTGGGTGAGAACCAGGTTGCTGGTAATGGAGATGTAAGAACATGGTAGAGTTTAAATGCATGTAAAGATACACTTATAGGACTTTCTGATTAATTGAATGAGGAGACTAAAGAAAATCAAGATTGTCTTCTAGGATTTCTGCCCAAGAAACCAGGTGGATGGACGTTTGATGGGAAAGATGGGTCATCTCCCTTAAAAGACCTGAGTTTTAGGTCAGAGACTGTGTCCTTTGCAGCCCTGGCTTCCAGGTGACATTAATAAACTTTGAAATGAACATGACACTCCTGAAACAATCCTTCCTCCTCAGCCCATATCCTCAACTCATTTCCAATAAAAGCCACATCCAGTCCCTTCACAGACACACAGAAGGCTGGGCCCAGCGAGCCTACCCTTGCGGAAGCATAAGGCCAGCTACGTGTTACTTCCAAGAGCTTGCGTCTGGGGGTTCCTCGTGTTCCCAGGCACATATGGTTGGGAGCCTGCTAGGCATGCTGTCCACGTGCAGGGCTTTTAGGCAGTTAAGTAGCTGGCTATTGGAATGGTTTATTTCCTCATCCTCTCCCAATCTGGAAGCAGATCACAAGACAGGCCACAGTACAGAGGGCCATTCCCTCCCAGGGCCATGGTTGCCATTTGGCATTTCAGCTACACTTCTAGAGCTGGACACCCCACCCAGGATCCCCCAAGTGAGAAGGGAGTATCACAGCTTCACAAGGATCTCACCTGCCGTGTGTCTCCCTCTATTTCAGCTGGACTGGGGCCTCAAAGGACCCCTTAGGGGCTCAGGTATAACATCTGTTCTGCTTCCATCCCCGCCCATCCAGCACATGCCAGGGCTACAAGACTCCTATTTCCACCACTGTTGGAAATCACGTCAGTGGACAGTACTGGGTAGTCGTGTTAAACAGGAACGCGCTTGGATGAATGCGTTTTTTCCATCTAGCTTTTAATATGGACTTTCCTTACCACACTCATGCAGCACAGCTATGACTAAGCAGCCTTATCCGGAGGTGCAGGTCCACACACTGAGCTTCTGGGAATCTCAGCAGAAAGCAGTATGAGTGGTACTCAGATTATATATTAATGCTCACATACTGTTTTCCTAAGTTCATGAAAAAAAGTTTAAATCAAGTGCTATCTTGTGTAAATGAAAATGGGTTGAAATTCCTCTGTAACCACAACCTCTACTTGTGGTTCCCAGCGTACAATCTATTCTTCTGGTTAGCAGCATGATGTCATCCAGTGAAACTACTCCTTGTCCCTTTGAGGTAGGGTCCCTGACACATATAGGGTACTTGGCGGAGTGGTGGGAGAACTTATCTCTGGGTCTGCCCTTTGGAAGGGCTGCCTGGGACAGCTGAGAGCACACATGCTTGGTGGAATGTGGGTGTTGGCAGGCCACAACCTACAGTGAGCCTGCATCCTTCCCGGGAAGACAATGGCTCCGCCCACACAGGGGCCTCTGCTTTGCCTTAGGGAAGTCAGGAGAGGTGTGGTAGGCTGTCTTGCTTCCTGCTCAGCCACCCCAGTTCACCCTATACCCTCAGTGGTCTTTCCCCTTTCAAGGTCTCAGAGTCAGATGACAGGTTCGCCTAAAATCTAACTCAGGTGCAGCTTTTCAAAGTAATGAGTCAGGCTGGGCTTTTGACATGGTGTCTGTTGCAGTTCATTTTAAACAGACATACAAAATGTATTATTAAATGTATATTTTTAATAAAGCCAATAGTTAATTTATTTATAGGAGCTTTAAAAGTAAGATACAAAATGTAGAGTTCCAGTTTGGAAGCGTTGTTACTATTCACACAATGTCCTGCTGATGCCTGAGCAAGGCAGCCATGCCCGGCCACGCAAAGGACACACACACTCACACACGCACGCACATGCGCTTAGGAGAGACTCCTCTGCCAAACGCAGCACCTGGAATTACCAGTGTTCAGAGCAAGGCGGTGCTGAGAACACAGCACCTGCCAGGAAACCACACAAACAGTTGCACACAGTCTCACAGCCCATGGAGATGTGATTACAAATGTCTTAGGAAAAACAGACTAGAATGGGACAATCAGCAATGTTGATGTCAGCTGTGCTGGGGCATCAAGGACTGACCTCTGACCAGGGTGAGGTCTTGGGGAGGCACTATTAAAACAAGAGTACTTCAGTATAACAGAACTCGAAATACGGGGTACTGTGGACACATTACTGAAGGAAATGGGAAACTATCTTACAAGTCAAACAGGCACAACTTCAACAGAGATTAGTGCACACACTGGGACAGCTAACACAGACAAGAGCCACGCAGGGTTGGTGCAAAGCACGTGCCTGAAAAAGTCTATGTACAAAATCGTTCTCTGTAAACATGGTGAGGTGAATGTTCAGAACCCACGGTGAAAGGATCATAAGTACAGGCAGCAATGGCATCTCCACATAGCACAAGACCACACCCAAGGCCTGGGAAGAGCCTGGCAACACAGTACTAGAAAGTCAGATGGCTGGGCTCAGACACCCTAAGGGCCCTCTATACTTAGTGTGTGTACATACATATATATATATATTTTTTCTTTTTTGGTATTTTTAAATATAAATTTACTTATATCTGTAGAAAAATGAGAACATAAATGTGTTATTACAATCTTTGCTGGAAAAGGTTATATGGAGTTAGAAAGAATAAACCATTTATTAGTAGTTAACATATATTAAAATGGTTTAATGATTTAAGAAAATATAAAAAAAATATTAATACTGTCAAACTTTCATACCAGAAAATATTATGGATTTTTCTCAATTAGACTTTTCCAAAGATGAAATATGAAAAATTTAAATAAGTTTTATATAAAGAACTTCTGTAACCTCAATTAATATACAATGGGATATCTATTCTATATAGATATATTTATTATTATTTCTCAATTTAAGCACCATTCAATTCTTCTGGATCCATTCTGGCTGGAAAATATCCCTAAATCCACAGGATGTTATCTATATAATGGCACGTGTTAACTGAAAATGAGGTGGGTTTTTTTTTTTTAAGAAAATACTTTAAATTAATTCCTATCTACATCTTAATCGGTTTGTCTTGAGCCAGCTCATGAAAGTTACTGCAATTTCTGGTGCAGGTCTCTGTGCAGCCCCTTGACCACACCCCACATGTGAGGCTGTATCGATGCCTCTGGCCACGTGTGGAAGGAGCTGAGGGCAACAGGTGTGTCCTTGCCCCACACAGACAGCAGCCGGCTGACTCATCTCCGTGCCCCCTCAGGAATATGCCTCCATCGGTTTTACGATGCTGCTTTTGTAAATGTGATAAAGGCTGCACACCCTGGGTGCTGCTGGTGTGGTGAAGGGCTGCCCACACTCAGAAAACCCAGGTGATTGCTTCTGAGCACAAATATTCTATATGTTGACCATTTTGTATAAGCTTAAATAAAAATAGTGTTGAACAAACCTCCAGCCACTATATTTGTTATCTTAAAAACTTCAATGTATTTTAGTCGGGAGATGTTTTAACTAAAAACCTATATGAAAAATACCTATAAAATACAGTGACTAGTGTGGTCATCACTCAATATGTTAAGGGGAAGGTTTCAGAAGAATGGTCAGTTTTGCAGTTAGCCTTCCGGCCTGATGCCTTCGCAGCAAACCCAGTGGGACTACAAACTTGAGAGCTGTGTTTCTCAGAGTGTGGCCTATGACCCAACTGCATCGGAGTCACTGGAAGTGCTTATTAAGCTCAAAGATCCCAGCATTACCCTGAGGAGGGTCAGAGGCCTGTCTTCAGCTGGCCCTCCAGGGGTCTGACGCCTCCAAAGTTCGGAAGCCAGGCGTTAAAGACTTGGAGCTGCCAACAACCCCCATCCCCAAGGATCCCTGCCTGGGACAGGGGTGCACTGGTCCTCTGGGGGGATGGTGCCAGCTAGTCAGCCCTGGGATGGGGACACTGGCTCCAACAGCTTTGAGCAGGCAGACAGGCTGGCCTGCATCAGTACTGGGGCAAGTAGGCTGGCCTCCGCTCAGCCTTCCCAGGGAAGGCTTTGAAGCCCTTGGGTGCTGCCTTGTGTGCTGGTGGGGGCGGGGGCTGCGGTGGGGTCTGCACGTAGGTGAAGGAGGCGGCGCTGCAATCGCTGGTCGCAGCCCACACCGGGGACTGCAGCATCTGCATGGTGTCGTTCCACTGGCTGCCGGGGCTGGCGACTGCATAGAGTGGGGCGCTTGGGCTAGGCAGTGTGCTGGGCAGTGGAGAAGGGTGTTGCCAGGGTGCTTTGGGTGGCCATGTTTTGGTTTTGTTATCCTGAGAGACAGAAGAAGGTTCTTAGTGGCATTTCTGGCAATTTATCTTATTTCCCACCTCCCCAGTCTCTGGCCCAGTTCTCACCTAGGAGACAGGGTGAGAGCCTCTCCCTTTCCCATGGCCCTGGAACAACACTGTCCAACAGAACTTGCAGTGACAGAAATGTTCCGTCCACAATGTTCAGTACAGTAGCCACTCACCAGTTATAGCTAGTACAAACGAGGAACTCCATTTTTATATTAAATTAATTTCATTTCAAATAGCCATATGTGGCTAGGGACTGTCATATTGGATAACATAGTCCCAGAGCTTCCTCTACATGTGGCTCTGAGTCAGCTGAGCTGGCTAATCACTGAGACAGAATCATGGGGATAAAAGCTGTTCCCCTCAAGCAAGATCCCATCATTTTTTTGAGGTCCTCTTAAAACTGCAGCTTTAGAATCCTGCTCATTGTCTGTATCCCACAGAGCCAGCCCTCCATGGCCAGGGCAGAGCCCACAATACCTGATTCACATCCTCCACTGTGGTAAGAAGAGGTGGTGAGGACAGCGTGCTGGTCTCCTGCTCTCCACTGCTGTGTTTCCTGGAAGAACCAAGAGTTTAGTGCAGTGGTTGCCTGGCTTCCTTCCCAGCATACCTCCGGGGGCACCCCATCTACTTAGCTCTGGAGTCTGGGCACTGGTTCTAGACGGGGGATAAGGTGAGCCACCATCAAGTGCTGCACTCCCACAGCCATCACAGGGCTGGGGTGGCGAAGGGGCAGCAGGCGTGAGGACAGGCGCTCACTGTTTTAGCTGCCCTGAGTCCACCGGTTCTGGCCTTCCGTGAATTTATTCAACAGATTCCGACTATTTACCCTGTAGTGTGGATATGTGACTAAAAACTAAAAAAGCTGTTAAGTTTCACAAATGACATGAAAACAACACTTGTTATAATGCTGAAGGGAAAAGGCAGCATGTAGCAGGCTTAGGGCCAGGTAAGTGAGTCTACCAGCGCTCCTGTGTGGAGACAGCAGTCTCTGCAGAGGCGGTGCTACAGGTGACTTTTTGGATGTCTGGCTGGCCTTTACAAGTTGCCCTGTCTCAAACAGAAGTCTTAAACTCCGCCGCTGGTTCCACCCTGCTTCTCCTGCAGCCCCCCCAGTCTTGGTTCACGGAACCCCCTTTCACACAGATAGATGCTCGGGCAAAAACTTGCCTATCATCCTCGACCGTTCTCTCTGCCAGTACCTCATCAGTTGCTCCCTCACTGAGTTCAGCTCTCTGCTCATCAGAGGCCTCCCTGACTCTCATTCTGAACACAGGAAATCCACCTATCCCCTGCACTCTTCTGTCCTCAAGCCCTGCTTTATTTCTCTTCACAGCATCTAATCCTATCGGACCTATTTTTTAAAAATCTGCCTTCCTGCAATAGAAAGTTCCACAAGGAAGAGAACTTTGTTTTGTTTGCTTCTCTGTCACCAGTGCCTGCCTGGTATATGATAGTTGCCAATGAATGATTTTATCTGAGCCTCAGTTTCTTCACCTGTTAATTGGGAGTAAAACAGTGCTTATATAATAAGGTGGTTGTTAAGGGCTGAATTGTGTTACCCCCTCCTCAATTCATATGTCGCCCCCTAATTCATATGTTGAATTCCTAACTCCCAGTACCTTATACTGTGAGTGTATTTAGAGATAAGGCATTTAAGCAAGTAATTAAGTTAAAATGAAGTCATTAAGGGGGTTCTAATCCAATATGACTGGTGTCCTTATAAAAAGAGATCAGGACACAGACACACAGAGGGCCGAGGATGTGAAGACACAGGGAGAATGCAGCCATCTGCAAGCCAAGGAGAGGCCTCGGTGGAAACCGACCCTGGTGACATGCTGATCTTAGACTTCCCGCCTCCAGAACTGTGAGAAAATAAATGGTTGTTTTAAGTACAAAAATTTAGCACTAGTCTATAGTACTTTGTTATGGTAGCCCTAGCAAATAAATATAGTGGGTGTGAGAACTGAGTGAGAAAATGTTCACAAATGCGTACCCAGGGCCCAGCACACAGGAAGTGCTCTAGCTTATGTTAGCAATCGCTGCCGTAACAACTGTTACTGCTCTGTGCATCCTGACTGGGGTGCCCTTCCCTCTTCATCTGCCCACTCCCCACTACTTATCCATCAAAGCCTGACCCTGTCACACAAAGGCCATGTCACCTGGCCTCCCTTTCCACTCCACAGCATGACTTGATGTCCAGGCAGCCCTGCATGCTACTTCCTGCCCACATCCTTTAGACAGACACTTCTTCTGGTCCTCTGCTTCCTCAGACCCACAAAGTCTCTCTACTTCTTTGTAACCAAATTCTCCTTATTTCAGGGCCCATTTTAATTTGTGACTACTTTTGAAAACTTCTTACGACCTGAATATAATATATTACTATTTCATTCAACTTTGAAATACCATTCAGAGGTCATTTTATCCAGACCTACCTTTGACAAAGAAACTGAGGGTCAGTCTGGGCCAGGTCTTTGTTTGGAGCTGCAAAGCCTGTTGGTGAGTCCTGACTAGAACTTGGTGGTCCTGGTCCTGCCCCCCTCCCCGACAAGGGACTGCCAAAGCACGGACCAACATCAGCAGACCCCGTCTCAGAACCCTCCCCTGTCTGACATATTGGTATTCTCTGGCTACCACTAGCATGACACTGTTCTGCCAGCAAAAACTCAACCTAATATTAAGTCACCTGGACTACAAGCCTGTGTGGTGGCCCCACAGAGGCCTCAGCACGGCACTGCCGGAAAGGCCCTCTGCCTGTCCCACACAGGCCCGTCTGGGACAATGGGGCTCCTGAGCTTTCCAGAGGAATAAGCTGTGGGTCACATTCATGTGCCCCTCTGTCCTGTGATTTAGAAATCTCTTCATACCTTCTCTGCTTGACGGCAGCGACGAGGTCAGGCCCTGAAAACATGGAGAACAAGCTGTCCCCGTTGGCGGAGGACGTCTCATCGCTCGAGCTGGCTGAGTCTCCCTGGGTACCCGACCAGCCGCTGTGCAGGCCATCCCTGAAAGCCAAAGAGAGGAGCTGGTCCCAGGCCTCCTCTGGCCAGCCTGGACACTGGCAGGATGGCTTGAGGCCAGCCCCCACCTCCCCCAGCCTGGACACTGGCAGGATGGCTTGAGGCCAGCCCCCACCTCCCCCGCAAGCTCTAAAAGAACAGCCTTTACCCTGCACTCATCTCACAACCAAATAGTGGTTTCTTGTCTCTCATACGCAGGTCTGCACGTAAGTGGACCTGCACAGTTCAAACCTGTCTTGTTCAAGGACAACTGTATTTTCAATCCATGGTTAGGAATCCACACATACGGGGAGCCAACTTAAGTTATATGCAGATTTTTGAATGCATGGCGGGGTGGTGTTCCTAACCCCTGTTCTGTTCAAGGGTCAACTGTAATACACATGCATCACTGTCCTTTATTCCTCCCAGAAGCCTGTGGTTTACACATGACATTCATTTTAGAGCAAACAAAAAGTTGAGGTGGTCTTTATCTGTCCAGATTTATTGACCAGGTAGCAATAAGAGATGTGCAAAATCAATCCCCAGTTGTCTTAAATGATAAAAATCCATAATTCTTCCCATATATTGGAATCTGAACCATATACTGCTGCCTTTTGTAGCCTATAAGGAACGATCACATTTCATAAACCCCATGGGATTCACAGACATGCTCATTTCAGCATAAAGACTACATTAAATGCGATTATTTTACAAACACTATCAAATAAGATCCTTGTCTAGGGCAGAAGAGTCTGTCTTGAAAATCAATTCTACACCAGTGGTGTGTTTAGAGACACATAATGCCACCAGGCACCCCACAGTCAATCACAAAACTCTGAACCCCTGAAGGTTTGACCATGTGATACTCTCACATGCAGGCTTGGAACTGATTTGCTTGATAAGAGTGCACAAAGGTCCCCCGGGGGACACCCAAATCCCAAACTTGGCTTTACTGCCACAGCCAGCACTCACCCTTCTGTGAAGAACTCTGGGAAAGGCCAGGTCCGATGGGCATCATCCATGGGTGGCCAGTGTCCCCGGGGGTTGCCTGGGCGGCGACCATGTTGGACCTGTCGCTTCTGCTGCATTGCCTGGCTCACTCCAGCCACATAGCGTGCAAACTCGGGGTCTGAGCCCACTGTGTTAAGACAAAGGATCAACAGGGTTTGGAGCCAAATTTGCCTTGTTTCCTTTACTACCTGCGGAGAATGTGCTGGTCACATACACAGAAAAAAAGTGGTGAGGAACTGCCAGGGCTGTAGAGTTTGCCTAGCAGTCTGCAATGGTGAGATGGGGCTTTCAGCGCATAGATCTGAAGTTCACGTATGATGTGTGCATAGGGACTGTCAGGAAGGTTTATGTCCAGGACAAGCACAGGCTCAATGTGAACAGAAGACAGAAAAACAGAACACAAAGGTTTGTTTAATCCATGACTAAATATTTAAGACAAATATTAAAAAAATTTCTAAGGTCTAATGCTATGTATATAACAACTTGGAAAATCAGATGATGACTTCAGCCAACTGATAGCCTGGAAGTTATCGAAGCATCAGGATCAGCCAGATAGAGAATATATGCCATTCCCACTTGGGCCCAACTCTGATCAAATATTTTCCTGGATAATGGATGGAAAACATACTCATTAGTCTGAAGATAATAGGAGTGATAATGAGTAACATGAAATTTCAGAATGTGTTAAGAGGTGGCTGGAAACACACTGGACAGAGCTGAGTAAGGCAGTAAAAGTGGGAGAAAACAAACAGCATACAAGGTATTTAGAGAGTCAAAAAGCTATGGCAGAAAAATATCTGTGGGTTACAAAATGAATATGATTCAACAGTGTTTACATTTCAGCTTCAGGCTGGGAAAGATACCAAAACGGAATCCCACTGTTAGCTTGTTCTCAGGGCACTACCATAGGAGCACTGCATAGAACCAGGCCATCCTGCAAGACGAAAGAGGAGGGGCTGAGAGCAAGGCCACCCCAGTAATCAAGCCAGGCCTCCAGGGGCTGTCTGTGCCGCTCCAGAGGACACCTTCTGTAATTCACCTGTCCAGTGGAGTGTCCTTGGGGCAGAGTCTGCAGAAAGCGACGTTAAAGACTTGCAGGTCAGACAGGAACACCCAGAAGGAAAAGCTGGTAGATTTGCAGACTAAGGACTTAAAGCTTGTCTGGGCCTCAACGGGTGACATAATTCTGCCAAACACCATCTATACTCTGGCTTAATTACATGACCGTCAAAAAACATACAGACTGTTTATTGGCAATCAAGAAAATGTGCTATGCCTAGTCCAGCCAGGGCCAAGGTGGGCTTGCTCCTCCATAGCAGGTGGAACCGTTGGCCCTTCCTGTACCCCAGGTACAAGGTTCCCCACATCCACGGGCCCAAGGAGAGCAACAACGAGAAAGCATGAGCAGCAGCCTGAAATTTTTAGAAGACATAACAAAGCATTTCTGCTCTTTAACAGTTAATGCTCGATTGTTTAATTAGGGAATCTCCTCTCCTGGTGGTTATGTAAATATTCACTATACTTATTTACAATATTTCACAGTACCCTCCTTGTGAATGAAATATATTTTCCGCTTCTGTACACCTTTTGCTAAATTAGAGAAAAAAGTAATTAATTTCTATATATTTATCTTGCATCTACCCACCTTACCAGATCTACTTACTCATTCTAGAAGTTTTTCTTTTTACTGAGTCTTGTTTTTTCCAATTCTATTGCCAACAAAGAGATGTGCTTTATAATCCATCCTTTTCTAAAGCTTATACCTCTTATTTCCCTTGTTTTTTTCTTGCTGTATTTGCTAGAAAGTTCAAGACAAAGTTACATGCTGTTGGTAGTGACACTGCCACCCCATCTGGGTCTAGATTTTAACTGGAATTTTGTTTCACTATATAAAGTGCTACTTGCTACTGGCTTTTGGTAGTCTTTTTTACATTCAAGGGATTTCATTTTATTCATGTTTTACTTTGAGGGATTTAATTATTTTTTTTAAGAATTGCTGCTGTCTTTTATTAAATGTCTTCACAGCATCAATTGCTATGTGAGTTTTCCTCATAATTGGTTGATCTGACGGAATACTGTACAGCAGCACGTTTCCTTACACCCCTGAAGTAAACCAGGTTTAGTAACATATTACTCTTTTATGCAGTGCTGGATTTTCTCATATCTATCCAAACATAAGATGCACTATAGTTTGCTTTTTATATAATCCTCATAAAGTTTTTATGATAAAAATCATGTTTGCTTCATAATTACCTTTCCAGTCTCTTCTACTGAAATAGATCCAGGCAGGCTCTCTACCTCTTGATACAATTTTGCTAATGTATATTTTATTAGGAAAGAATCCATTTTCCATTTAGTTTTCAAATGTGTTGTCATCAAGTCATATGTAGTACTGTCTTAACAACTTGGAAAATTGTCTCCTAACAATTCTCCTTAATGTCTCCTATATCTGTAGTAATGTCTCCTTCCTCTTTTCTAATCTTGTTTCTCCTTGTTCTCTCTTAATCAGGCTTATAATAAATTGGTTTATCTATTATACTGGCCCTCCAAAGTCCCTTCTTTTAGATTTATTTACAATTTCTACTGTTTTTCTTTTAAATTTAAATAATTGTGGCTCTTATCCTTAATGAATCCTTCCTCCTAGTTTATTTTTGTTTTGTTTCTAAGTTTTTTCTAATCTCCTAAGATAACTTGGGTGGTATTTTCACACACCTAGGCCAGGAGAAGCCACATTCTATGAAGGCAGGAGGGTACCCTACCACCTTTCATTGGTCCTAGAGTTTAGGCAAAGAAGAATCACACAACAGGAAGCAGCCTACAAAGGGCCAGTTGTCTTGGCTCCCATGAATGAGAGGGCCCAGACTGGGGCCCATTTGCACTATGGGACTTTGAGTCACTCAGGTAACTATTCTTATGCCTCAATCCTGTCCTCTGTAACGTGAGAAAAAGAGCTCTACTTACCTTCTCAGCCTCATTCTCACTGCTTCCTGCCTTGCTGGATCTGCCCCATATTTGCCATCAGGCAGTGAGAAAGGATCTTTAAAGTCACTCTCCTCTACAAGGAAGGCTGTGGCAGTCCGGCCCTATGAAGTCTTCAAAGATTACATTTATGTTAAAACACTGAGGTGGGGAGGGGAACTCACGTACCTGCAGGATCAAAAGGCAGAATTTCTCCCAACATTCCAAAGACTCCTTCACTTTGGTCACGGTTTGGCCAGGTATTATTTCTAGGTCCCTGTGGCTTCTGTCCCAAAACCTCTGACATCACATTATCCATATAGCTGCTCACCAGACCCAAGCTGTACAAGTCAGAACTGAGATCAGATATGCCAGGCCACTGGCCAAGAGGAGACAGACCCGCTCCAACAGGCTGTGCTGGCTGCTGAGATGAGCCATGTACCCATTTTCCAGGAGCCCGAGGCTGGGGCGGGGGCTGCTGTGGTCCAATGGGTTGGAGCAGGTGTTGGTAGTATTGGACCTGGGGTTGTTGTTGCTTTGGGGACTGCTGCTGTGGTGCCAGGCCCGGCTGGGGTGTCAGAGGTGCGTGTGCTCCAGCCTGGGGTGGCCGTGGTGGAGGGGGGACAGGCAGTGGTGGCTGCTGTGGCTGTATGGCTCCTGCCTTCTGTTCAGTCACCATGGCTGTGGCAGCAGAATTACGCCTAGTCACTAATGGGGAGCCCTGATGTGACTGGCCCATATTAAAGCCCGAGAGAAAATCTATCACCTCCTGCATTTCCTGATCAGTTGGTAAGTTCATACCCTTCTCATCCTTGCCATCATCCCCTTGCAGAAAGTTGTCACGCCGCTCCATGAGAAAACCATTGGCCATTTGATTACTGGAATTCTGAGTTGACTGTGAAGGGTCTATAGTCCTAGGAAAATTACCAATGTTCAGAATGCTTTGTAACCTTGAATCAATGTTATTGGGCATTTTGGCTTTCTCTTCTGAACACCCAGCTATGAAGATGTTTTTGGAAGGTGTATTTAGGATGGAGTAATTTGTGCTGCTGCTAGAGCTGGTGCATGAAGCTTTCTTGGTGAACCGGGATGTCAGTTTGGAGAATGTCTTCTGCAGACCACCCGAAGGTTTGTTTCCATTTCCAGAAGGCAGGTCGGCCTGGTTCCCAAAATCACAGATCTCCCTTTGGAGCTGGATCTGAATGCAGGGTAAAGCTTGTTCCCTATTTAAACAGAAATATATTTTAAAAAAAGGCAAATATACAAATTGGACAATGAAATGGATCTCTTAGAAAGACTTTAAGAACAAAAAAGACCTCACTGGGTGGTATTAGGTTCATTTATTTTCTAGATAAATAAATGAACACCCGAGAGTTTTGCATGCACATAATTTAAGTACTTCCTATCTACATTTATTACAAAGAAATCAACTGTGTCTAACATAGCACTGTGAAAACTTTATCAGGATTCTGGCCTGAGGGGTTTGAGCGAAACTGTCTAATCGCAGAACAGGAAAGCAGAGCACAGCTACAGCAGGGGACATAGCTGGCAGAGGCCTGCTGTGCGCCTGGAGAACAGAGACTGAGTCTGGCAGACTCAGCAGAGGGACAATGGACAAATCTACACAGCAAAGAGGGGTGGGTGGGCAGGACTCAGGTACACTAGACAGCAGTGTTGTCCTTGGAAGTAATTTAAAGACAGTGCCAAGAACATGTGGTTGTTACTTCCAAAGATTTCCAAGCATCTTTTCCAGGGCTGAAAGAGAGCTCTAGAGATAGGGCACTGGATAGACGTTTAGGCAGGTGATGGCTGGTGCAACCCTGGATTAGCCACCTCACTGTTCCAGGCCTTTGTGTTTTCGTGAGTTAAGAAAAGGGCGAGGACACATGGCTAGACGTTTAAGGTCCCTACCCATTCTAAGATTTAGAATTCACAAGGGAATAATCTTGGCAACTGTCAGCTGCTTTCAGATATAAATAAGGTTCACGCAGGATATGAGTAAATTTTCTAAACACTGCTTTGTTCCTAGTTCATTAAGAGTATATGAATTGGGTTAAAAATCCTTTTGATGGACTTACTCTCAAATGATAAAACAAACGAAGGCAAAATGTTAACAAAATAAAGAGTCTAGGTAAAGGGCACAATGCAATTCTCTGGATTATTCTTGTAACTTTTCTGTAAACTTGAAATTATTCCAAAATAAAAAGTTACCAAAAAATTTTCTTTCTTGTTTTATGTACTCACATACTATCAGTGACATGAGCACACATGAAACTGTATGTAGTTACCCTTGGTGTGTCCCTTGGTGTGGACCTGAATGCAAACCAATTCAAGTGACTGGCGGGGATACCAACCTCCCTGCCCTCCAACGGCTGAGGTCCAGCACAGCCGTGTAGAGCACGTCCACAAGACCCAAGGTCTTCTCGGGATCCAGGCTTCTTTGCAGCAGGGACATGGTAGCAGGATCTTCTTTCAGGCACCTAGGCACAAACCACGCTGAGTAGGTCTGGGCTGCACTTCTCAACCAAGGTGTTTCAAGCAGGCCTCATACAAAAGGCTACAATTTTTATGTACTTTTGCACAGAATAAAAATTCAGCAATTACAAGAACATTTAGAGAATGACAGGGCCAACACTGAAACTTGTTGCTCTGCAACAGGAGGAAGAAGCAATAGGATCTGGAGTGTCTGTGATTTCTTTTTTTGTTTTTTAAAAATATTTTATTTATTTACTTATTTATTTTAGAGAGAGGGGAAGGGAAGGAGAAAGAGAGGGAGAGAAACATCACTATGTGGTTGCCTCTTGAGAGCCCCATACTGGGGACCTGGCCCACAACCCAGGCATGTGCCCTGACTGGGAATAGAATGGGCAACCCTTTGGTTTGCAGGCCAGCACTCAATCAGCTGAGCCGCACCAGCCAGGGCGGTCCGTGCATTTCTAACTATCTAGAGTTCCTAAGGTCCTCTCACTGTCCAACACTGGCTCTAGCCCTAGCTTTCCTCCCTACCCTGCTGAAGATTCTATGGTCTGGCACAGTACCTACACCTTTGCAAACTCTTTCCATGACACCCCTGCCCATCCCTTCCTCTACAGCACTTCATACCTGTACCCAAGAAACTGAGGGTCAACAGAGGGAAAAAACCCTCACAGTATGTGCCCTGGACTCACTGCAAATTTCAGGTAAGCAACTAATATGTCCTTCCCATAAGTTAATTTTTTCCTTTTCCAAGATGACTGTTCCACCCCTTCTTCGTCTCTCCTCAAAGCTCAGCTACCCCTGCCACCTCGCTCACTCTATCCAATCTCAACTGTCACTTCACTGAGAAACACATAAACAGGAGATCTACTCCACCTCCCCTCACCACTAATTCCATCACCTCACCTGTGTCCCTGCCCACACACCCTGCAAAGCCCTCCTGTCACAGCAGAACACAGGCCGTGTTCTACCCACAGGCTGACCTCCCTCTGAGGGATGCAGACCACCCTCTTGCTTTGCCAAGGACCTCTCTCACGCAATCACCCCATCGCTCCCCTGTGCTAATCACTTTGGCAGACAAGCTAGTCTCACCCACCACCTTCTCTTCACCCCACATTGCCCTCCAGATCCTTTCTCAAGTCTCTGCTCCCATTTCAGCAGCACTTATGAAGCTACCCTAAGAAGTCAACAGCACTCTCCAGCATGACTCTGGCATGAGAAATACATCTGTGAGGCTGGGAGCCAGCCAGTTTCAGGAACACTGGAAAAGGCAACAAGGCAAGCTCTGACCACCAGCCCCCACCAGCCCCCAGACTCCTGGGAGAGAATCTTGGCCAGTGGACCTGGCCAAGGTTCATGCACCAAATTCTCTCAGCCTGAAATTGCTGTTATTAGGACACACTTGCTCTATGCTCCCAAGCCAACTTCTGCTTGTGATTTGGCTTGGTCACATATGTTTGCCCACCAGGAGAGCATTTGCTGGTCATGTAGAAAGGAGTACTATAGTTCCTGTGATGATAATTTCTCTTTCTGAAAATCAACAATTTGGAATTTTTATTTTATTCATCAGTCTTTAGAGAAGTGCCCTTAAGAGACTAAACCCATTTTCACAGATCCCTCAGACTTGCTTAAATCCCTTTATCTGTTCTTAGATTAAAACCCAAGTTTTTTAGGGACCCCGCAAGCCCTGGCTTCTATAAATCGCCTCCTACCCCCCTTAATCATCACCTACCATACTTCTCCAGCCGGGCCGCGCTACTCCTCAGACCTTTGTTGTTCCTTCTGCCTGGAGTGCTTTCCCCATCTACTCTCCGCATGGCCAGTTCCTCTTAAATGTCACATCCTCAAAAAGGCCTTTCATGTCTGACCTCCTCATCCAAAATAGCCTCCCTT
Organism: Mormoops blainvillei; assembly: GCA_004026545.1. Classification (NCBI taxonomy): domain Eukaryota; kingdom Metazoa; phylum Chordata; class Mammalia; order Chiroptera; family Mormoopidae; genus Mormoops; species Mormoops blainvillei. The sequence continues at coordinate 297,455 of PVJD01000865.1, read as the reverse complement.
ACCCATCTCTACCTCAGTTATTCTCTATCATATGACATCATTCTACTCTTATATCCTTCATACACTTGCCAGTGTTTGAACTTAACTCATGTTTGTTAGCTCTTTCCTCCCAGTCCCCATTACAAAGTCAGATCAGTTAGGAGCAGGGACCTTGTCTTTCTTGGTAAGGATTACAATGTCTGTCACACAGTAGGTATTCAGTAAGTATTTGTTGAAATAAAAATTGATACCTTAAGTATGACAGTTTAAAAATCCAAGTAAAGTATTACTTCATTTGGAAAACAAAATCTGGTAGCAAAGGATATAATAACTTCTTGACTGACTTTGCTAACAATTTCATTTTCCTGAAGGTGGAATAATCACTTCTGTTTTAGTTCATCTGTATCAACAAGCACATATATTTGGCCACAGATGGCGTAGCTCAGTGGTTCAAGCGTCGGCCTGTGAACCACAGGGGTCGCCAGTTCAATTCCCCAGCCAGGGCACATGCCTGGGTAGCGGGTCAGATCCCCAGTATGGGATGCGTCAGAGGCAACCACGCACTGATGTTTCTTTCCCTCTCTTTCCCCCTCCCTTCCCCTCTGTCTGAAAATAAAGTAAATTTTTAAAAAACTTCGAACAAAAAACAAGCACATATCTCATAATTTGAAAGAAACAACAAAAGAAAACTTTGTATTTTTACCAAAAGCAACCAGCAGAGGGAGCCTCTCTAAGGAATCAAAGTCCAGAAGGTCTTTCATGGAGGTACAATGAATTACAAAGGAAATCAAGCATACAGAAAGTTTTGAAAGTAAACTGAAGTGTTAACCATTTCAGTACTAGCTGTTTATATTCACCCAGTTATCCAAAAGTTTTCTTCAAAATAAGAATCCTGGTTCAATTAAATATTCTTCAGTAAGAACTTGAATTGAAAAACAAATTAAGAATTCGGGAACACAAAAATCTTACAGAAAAGCTTAAAATTTATTGTTTGATAGGAATCGGAGTATGTATATTAATTACTGTTCATTTCAGGAAATGATATACCATCTGAATAATCAAATTAAAAATTTTGGTGGGGGAGAAACTTGTAGATGGGAGATTTAGGGACATGAAGTGAAGGGGCATCAACCCCTACTTGATATGTCAACTGGTTCTAAAACTTGGGGCAGGATCTAGCACTGGACTTTCACATTTTGAGGAGAAATTGCTTAAATATGATTTGCATTGCCTAGCTCTCACTGTAGTTCACAAAGAGCCATTGTTTTCACTATCTCTATTCCTACCTACATGCTTTAAATATGTTCTATATAGTTAAATGTCCATTCAGATTGTAATTTTAATAGCAAAAGTCTTTCCAATATATGCTTAATTTTTGCTACTTACTGACAAAGCTATGATGTTGATACTTAAAGCTGGACGCATGTGGACATGACCAGGATAAATTCCCACCGGAGGAATTGTGGAACCGCTGAGGTCAATCTCTTGTATTTTAGGCCTGTGATATATTAAACTGCCCTCCAGAAAGGCTGTGTAATCTATTCAACAACTTCTGTGCCTGTTGTTGTACAGTCTGGTCCAAAATGTAGTATTATGATTCTAAAATAATTTAACACAATGGGCACAATGGCATCATAATTTTTCTTTACTTCGCTCTTATTAGGTGAGGTTACACATTTTCTTCATGTATCTGTTGACCATATGTCTTCTGATTTACCTGTTCATGTACTTTGCCCATTTTCTTACTGATTTGTAGGAGCTTTTGTTTTAAATTATTGATTTATTTTTAGAGAAAGGGGAAGGGAGGGAGAAGGAAAGGGAGGGAGAAGGAAAGGGAGAGAAACATCGATGTATGAGAGATACATCGATCATCTGCCTCTCACATGCCCCCAACCAGGAACCTGGCCTGCAACCGGCCATGTGCCCTGACAGGGAACCAAACCAGCAACCTTTTGGTTTGTGAGACAATGCCGAACCCACTGAGCCATATCAGTCAGGGCAGGAGCTTTTGTTTTTAATAAATTAAGAATATTTTATCTATTATAAGTTTACAAATATAATTACATAATTAAAAATAAAAACAGCTAAGCTCTGGCCAGTGTGGCTCAGCTGGTCGGGAAAAGGTAGCAAATTTGATTCCTGGTTGGGGCACATGCCTAGGTTGTGGGTTCGATCCCCCTGGTCAGGGTGCATACAAGAGGCAGCCAATTGATGTTTCTCTCTCAAATCACTGTTTCTCTCCCTTTCTCCCTCCCTCCCCCTCTCTCTAAAAAAAAAAAGACTAAAATAAAAACAAAAATGGCTCAATCTGTCCCCTGATTTGCAATAACACTGGGTATGTAATGACATGAACTTAAAGATCATCAGGGTTGTTACTGGAATGGGCAAAAGAGAAGGAATTCTATGTTCTGGATTCAGCTTCTCAGAAACACTGGTGACTCAGAGAAAATGATATACTGTTTACAAGCTGTGGACACAGTAATAAAGAAAATGTAATATTGCTCATTAATGATTCATGAGTATATAACATTTTAGTTATATTATCGGTCAGTGAGACTTGGCTTCAGGCACCTTGGCTTCCACACCATGGGTCGCTAACCATGACACGGCACTAAGACACTGCCACTATCCATAAACCTGCACAAGCAGAACACAGGTCTGGTCAGCTAACATGAGGTCTGTCCACAACATAGCAATCTTTTTCAAAGATGTGCAGATTTCTATGAGAGCTTAGGCTTGTGTTAAGGTAAGAGTCACGTTACCATGTGGAGGGGACTTGAACCACAATTCTGGAGCCTTCTAAACTGATTTGGGGGGCATAGGCTTCTTTATTTTCTATCTGTGCTGTGTCAACAACCACCTAAGAGAGAAACAAAAGTAACAATCAGCATTCAGAGAGAAAAATGAATCACAAATCCAGTACATGAACCTGCTGGTTTTAAGTACCTCTGGCAAGAGCCCTTGCTCCAGCAAGGCAGTTCTGCAGAAGCCAGTCAGGAGCCCCATGGAGACAACAGTAGGTAATAAAGATGACTGAATACACTAATACTTCAATAAATAGAAACCAACTTCTGGGTACAGGATGTGCGGAACTTTGCAAGCACTTGTGGCACTTCCAAACTATAAATGTTAGTTAGGAATTACTTTGCTTCCTTTATTTTAGTATTTTTAAAATTTATACACTTGAAAGAAGTAAAAATGTCACACACACACAAAATCAAACCAATGCTTCAGAAGAGCCCATTTGTAATGGCTGAATCACAAGCCAAAAGTGAAGATTTTTTAAAAGATCACTGTATTCTCAACCATCAATAAAAACAGAACTACTTCAGGAAAGATAAAGAACCAGCCCTTCCTTCAATGATCTCCTCATATTTGGAGGACAGTCTTCAACATTACACAGATAATACAGTATCCTAAATAGAGTTTAACAAAGTGATGAATATATTTTCAAAAGAATTTTATGAAAATAACCACAGAACACTTTAAAATCAAATCTGTAACATATTAGAAGGGGTAAAGCCATGCGAAGTTGCTTACTATGATTTCGAACTCAGCCTGTAATGGAGCTAATTTCCATTGCTGTAAACAGAGTTCCTACAGCTGGTCTGTGACATCCTTTGGAAGGACTTCCTGTCCAAGTTATAGCCATTGTTGGACCAGGCAGGTGTTTCCTCTCTCCTCCTAACCCCAGAACCATAATCTAGAGGTTCTTTGTCAGCCACTCACAAAGGTGCCCTGGGATCAAGGGGTAGGCATCTAGAAAGAAGTTTCTGATCTTTGAATAACATAGAACTTTTTTTAAAAAGCCTACAGTGTTTTCTCAGAACAGCCTGTGAACGAATGGCCTTATTTTACATACTCCTTTCCCGGTAACTTATTGCCACGTTTCTCCTACTTTCGCCTAGGTCTTTGGGAGTATAGCTCAATCTCCTGAAGGCGGGGGCTCTTCCATACTTCGGCAGGGAGGCTCCAGTTTATGCCTCTCTTAGGGGTTTATATACTAAGGAACAGATCCTAAAGGAAGTGTAACTTACCACTGTGGATAGGCCCTCATCTGGTCCTCCCTACAAGGTGGCTCCATCTGTAGCTCAGCCACAGAGCCTTCGCCCGCATGAAACAGAAAGACAGCACCCTCCCAACAACTACTTTCATAAAGTAGGAATTAGACTAAGAAACAGTTCTTTAACTTCCTTAATTTCTAATTAGTTTCCTTTAGCTTTTGATTGAAATACTGTATCTTTTCAAAAAGGAGTCATTTACTTCTAAAAAGTGGGATCAAATACATAAGGTTATGTGGGAGACAGTGGGGTCAAACACAGAGCTAAGTGGTAGCTTCAGCTATTGACCCTATCTAATGTTGGCAAAAGTTATTCTTCTCTCCAAAGGTGATAAAGACCAAACTTATTTCTGAGTTGATATTGGTACTTTATTGCTAAGGAGGAAACAGAGAGCTTGGATACAAAGTGACTGGATAGGGGCATTACTTATACCACTGAGGTCTCTCAGAGGTGATATTTAAGCTGACATGAGGAAGATGAGAAGTGAGTCATGTGATAGTCGGAGAGGAGTATTCTCAGGTTAAAAGAGCATCAGGTGCAAAGGCCTAAGACAGGTAGAAGCTTGGTGTATTTGAATAACAGGAAGACATCCACTATAGCTCCAGAGTAGTCAGGTCACGTCAAAGAACCCTATCAAATCGTTACTAATGTAATGGTTTCCTTAAAATGGGAAAGCTTGCAACATCATTTTGCAACTAGGATCCCATCAACACATATTATCAATCTATAAAAGAAGGAAAAAAGGTTTTTTAATCCTGCTCTTTCTTTACCTTTTCTATTTGGTCTAAACTCTTTTAAAATTATTTGGTATTTTCCCACATGCCCATACCACATCCTCACATGCGTGACACGTCTGTCTCTCCTCTCTCACTCCCATCCATCACACGCTTTCACTTACCAGTCCAGCCTGGCCAAACAGCAGCTGTACGGCAGTCTTGCAGGCGCCTCGCCAAGTGGACGGGCATACCTGGTTCAGAACTTCAGTTACAGGAAAATCATCCCTTGGTGTGATTCCGTTATAGCAGCCTGCCTCCTTGATCAGCTGTAACATTGTATGCTATAGATTGAAAACAACAGAGTTCATAGCTCATGATAAAGCCACACAAGGTTCTAAAATTTGTAGACTGAAATGAATTTACACATACACAGTAGCCATCAAAAGAAAAGCATTTTAAGTACCCCAAGTAATGGAATTTAATATTTTTCTTTCTTTTTTTTTATCCTCACCTGAGGACATTTTCACTGCTTTTAGAAAGAGAGAAAGGGCCCTGGCTGGTGTGGCTCAGTGGATTGAGTGATGGCCTGCGAACCAAAGTGTTGCCGGTTCCATTTCCCCATGCCTTGGTTGCAGCCAAGTCCCTGGTAGGGGGTGCATAAGTGGTAACCACACATTGAGATTTCCCTCTCTCTCCTCCTCCTTTCCCCTCTCTAAAAATAAATAAAATCTCTCTCTAAAAAAAGAGGAAAGGAGGGACGGAGGGAGGGAGGAAGGAAGGAAGGAAGGAAGGAGCGAGAGGAACACTGATGCAAAGAGAGAACTACTGTCTTCCATAGGCACCTGGACTGGGGATCGAGGATCGAACCTGCAAACTAGGTATGTGCCCTAACTGGGAATCAAACCCCTAACCTTTCAGTTACACCATGATCCTCCAACCAAGTGAGTGAGCCACACTGGCCAGGGCTGGAATATAATTTAAGTAATTATCACCAGACACCTTCAGGGACTTTCTTAATCCTATAGAGTGAGTGGTTAGATATCGATACACATGCATTAATACATATGTGGTTATTTCTATTCTGGCACAAAATACAGCATTATTTAGCAATCTGCTAATACCAACTGGTTGAGGAATTTTGAATTCTGAATCTCTCTAAATAAGGACACAAAATCATCTGGTAGAAGTAAATACCAATGAAAACCTCAACTTTATTTTGGATGACCAAGTGGTCAGGTATGCAGGCTGTGGAAACAAACTACATACACTCAGAATCCAACTACTGCTTTGTAGCTGGGTGACCTTGGGCCTCAGTTCCTCAGTCTCTCCAGTGGAGAAAAAGGGCGTGCTCGTGGGGATCATTAAAGGAGACGATGCAATGTGAAACCCCTGGCACAATGCCCAGCACACATGATGCTCCAAAATGGTCATGATTACTGCCGTGTTATGACAAGATTTCTCCTCTTATTCCTTCATGGAAGTCCACTAAAACATTAATCATAAACTATTTTACAATGGACTTTCAAAACCCTTTATGTTAAACATTTGAACAAAATTATAAATAAAACTAACTTGGCAAATGTCTCATTAAAAAAAATCCCCATAGCCCTGGCTGGTATGGCTCAGTGGATTGAGCACTGGCCTGTAAATCAAAAGGTTCGATTCCCAATCAGGGCACATGCTTGGGCTGTGAGCCGGATCCCCAGCTTGGGGTGTGAATCGATGTTTCTCTTGCACATCCATGTTTCTCTCCCCTCTTTCTCTCTCTTTTCCCTCAATCTAAAAATTAAAAAAATTTTTAAAAAATCACCATTGTTTGCTTTTAGATACCAATTTACAGAGAAAGGTTAATGCTTCCTGCCTTAACTTCAGTTTTGTTTTTTAATCTATATTCTTTTTTTAATTTTTAAAAATATCTTTATTAATTTTGAAGGGAGAGGAAGGAAGAGAAAGAGAGAAACATCGATGTGAGAGAGAAACACTGACTGGTTGTCTCTCATATGTGCCCTGACCGGGAATCAAAATCCCCAACCTTTTGGTATACAGGACGATGCTCAACCAATTGAGTCACACTGACTGGAGCTTAATCTACATTCTTTCCAAGCCCTCAAGTTTCCTAAAGAACTCTGTTTTCAAGCTCACACCCAGATTGTTGGTACCCCATGGAAAACTACCGTCTTAAGTTTCAGATTGTCAGCAGCTGACTCGTTGAAGGAGACACCCTTCAGGAAGTGTGATCCGATCTGCACAGGGACAGTGGGAAGCTCACACTGCATGGGCTGTGGGGGTGTCTGCCTCCGCCCTGTTTGCTGTGCTTCTGCCTCGCTGCAGCAGCCCTGGAAAAGATGCGGAGGGGAGAGAAGTGACCCACAGTTCACCTGTCAAGACACTTGGTTCACGTGGTATGGAGAGAGTACGATACCACCGCACTCCAGAAAGAAAAGCATACCTGCAAACTGGCTTCAATTGCCTTTGGATTCAAGTGGAAACCAGCTTTCATTGCATATTCACAGTGGCCTAAGCTTTCCAGAGCTATTTTATATGCCTGTAAAGAAATTGTTTTCAAATATCAAGCTTATATAGATTATAGAATGACCAAGTCCAATGAAAAAAGAAATTTAAAGTTTCCATAGTTTTTAAAACACAGCCAACTACTATCTTGTTACTCTTTCCAATTGGTTCAATATCACAACTTTAACTCCCTCCCTTGTTCCTATCCCTCATGCATCACTGTGCCAGTTCTGAAAAACTTACTTGCAAAGCACTGTCAATTTTTATGTTCAGTTCTTTTAGCTGGTGCTCAGGAATTGCAGCACTTTGAGAACAGAAGAGCTGTTGAACTTCAATTCCTGCTAGGCGGCCATCACAGCCTCTTTCTCGTAGTCTAGATGTTGCCTGCAACATAAATTGTTACTGGTAGGTAAAAGAGGATGCTATGGATACCAGCAAAATTAAAAAACAAAAACAGCTAAAATAAAGCAAGAAATCATCTAAGCATTATATATAAACCAGTCACTCTGGATTGCTCATAGTACAAAATGGGCAGCCAGAAAATTTAAAATAAGTCAAGCTTCTGAAGAAGAGAACCTGATATAGCACTACCTTATTTAAGAAACCCTAGAAAAAAAAGACTCCCCTGTTATTTATTTTTTATATATGAAAAATATTTGCATTTAACATTTCTCTACTTTAAAAAGACAGATAACCTAGAATATTGGCATTTAGAGTTTGCAGAATTAAAAAAAAAAAGAATGTATATGGTTGGGTGTTCTATATACCAAAGTAAAAAGCTGCACTGATAGAGAACAAGGGGAAAAAAACACTGGAACATTAAAGGAAAACCAGAGCTTTTGAATTATGCACAGAAAAATTAAATACTTATTGTTCAGTCATTACATATGTTTATGAAGAGTACATAAGAGAAAAAAAAAACTGTTTTGTGATAAAATGTAAGTTATCTATCTATATATGGTTGAGGATTAGAGAATACAGAAAAATATGTATTTGATTTGTTAGATAGGAAGAGAGCTTCAAAATGGACTCTCAATTCTCCAATGTCTATTTTTGTTGTAATAATATTTGTGCAACAAATAACATTTTTAAACAGTTAATATTTGTTCTTCTAGGCTAATGTAGGAGTTTTAATGTTTACCAAAATTCCAGGATTAAGGGAAACTAACTAGCAACTATGATGCTGTAAAGTTCCAAAGCTGAGCAAAGTATATGTGTATACCACTCCAGCCATTCCCTGAACCCTAACAGCCTCTTTCTAAGAACGTTTCAGTCAAACATTTAGCCCACAAGGCCTTGTTAGGTGTAACTGGTAGACAATGAAGCACAAAACCAGGTCCCTACCGTCTTGGAGCTGACAGCCTCATGGGTCAAAAGGCAAACAAATAAAACATTTAAAAATTAAAAATGGATAAAAACACATGGAAGGAAACAGAGAACTGCAACAGGAGCACTCTAGACACTAAGAAATCAGCATTTTGGCTAAAAGTTTAAGGAGAAGGAGGTAGTCTACAAAAGTGTGGGGCGGCGGTAGGACAGGAAAAGATATCAGCAAAGAAACTAGAACCCAGTGAGTGAGGGGTACAGGAAGGCTGGTGAGTAACGTGGAAGCCAGGCTATGCAGGACTAGGCAGGTCACAGAAGAGTCCACATTTTACCCTAGGGGAATGGTGTGCAACATCACCCAATTTTAAATGAAAAGAGATGAAGGATGGCCAGATGGGAAAGGGAAAAAGGAGTTCAGTTACTACAGGTATCAGGAGGGAGTAATGAGCTAGGGTACTGACAGTACACATGGAAAGAAAGGGACAGATCTGGGAAAATATTTTGGAGGTGGGACTTGTCTTTCTTATAGATTAGATGTAAATATGACAGAAAAATTGGAGGATAAATCTCAGGCTTCTTGCATGAATGACCCAGTGTGGGATGGCACTGCTTGCCAGCATAGGGAAGATTTGGGGAGGAACAGGTTTATAGGGAAGGGTTAGGCCTGTGCCACCTGTATACCTGAGGTAAACAGAAGCTGAATACAGGGACTATGAGCCCATAGGAGAGATAAGTGGACTGGTCACACACACTTGAGGGCTCCCAGTACACAGGCAGTTTTTAAAGTCCCAAAACTAGATGGAGACTCCCTAGAGGGAAAGGCACCTACAACTGAGCCTTGAGAAACTTACATTCATAAGCTGTGTTAAAGAGGAGAAGCTAGCAAAGCAAATGGACAGAATGGCCTGTGAGCTAACTGAGAATGCCTAGTTCAGAAATGCCACCTGAAGAAAAGACTTCCAAGCACTCATGTTGCTGTGAGCTGCTGGATGGAGTCAAAGGATTCCTTGGATTTGGCAATATAGAAGGCAGCAGAGACCTTGACAAGAGAAGGCACGTTCTTATGTAGGAGTGGAAGTCAAATTTCAGTGAGCTGAATGATGCCATTCATATAAAGTTTCATACCATATATAATAATACCTTATACTATTTATGAATACATGCAATATGGAGTAAAATATTTAAAAATATGCACAGGAGTCACAAATTGCATATTCAGAAGAGGTTATCTCTAGAGAAGAAGGAATGTGAATAAGAGATAGAGAGGTACAAAGGTTCCCTTGAATTTATAATAATATTGTTCTATGAAAAATAAAAGGTATAAAGCAAATGGGGTAAAAAGTTAAGATTCATCTGACAGGTCCTGGCCAGGTAGCTCACTTGGTTAGAGTGCTGTCCTGATATGCCAAAGTTGTGGGTTTGATCCCTAGTCAAGGTACATATACGAACAAATGAATGCATAAATAAGTGGAACAAACCAATTTTTTTTTCTCTCTCATCTACCTCTCTGTCTCTAAATTTTATTTATTTATTTAATTTATTTTTAAAAAAGATTTTATATATTTATTTTTAGAGAGGGAGAAGGGAGGGAGAAAGAAAGGGAAACATTAGTACGAATGAGAAACATCAATCGGTTGCCTCTTGCATGCCCCCAACTGGGGACCTGGCCCGCAACCCAGGTGTGTGCCCTGACTGGGAATAGAACTGGCAACCCTTCAGTTCACAGGCTGGCACTCAATCCACTGAGCCACACACCAGCCAGGGCTCTCTAAAATTAAAAAGGGAAAAAAAAAGATTCATTTGAAAAAGCTAAAACAAAGACAGATGGGTATGTGTGACATTTCCTATATGCTTGAAATGTTTCACAGTAATATTTTTTAGAATGAACCAAAGGTGAGGTAGACAATTCTAAGAAGTTGGCTATGAAAATGGCAGAGAAACAGGGTAGGACAGGGTGGACTTTTGGGTTTGTAAGCATGTTTGTGTGATGGTGAAGCATGCTGAAGGGGAGAAAGCACAAGGTTCTACTACAGAAATCTTGCAGAGTGGGGACAGGGCAGGCCCTAGACAGGAGAGGAGGGTACTTCCTCCACTCTAATGAGGGGGAAGGAAGAGAAGATCTGAATGGGGCAACGGGGTATCATTTTGGTGACGTGTAGAGGATGGGCTGCTGCCAGGTGGATTCTATTTTCTCAGCATACTATGAAGTACCGTTACTGGCTGGAAGCAATGTAAGAAAGGCAGAAAGGCCTGGGCAGACTGAAGTGGGTGAAGAAAAGGTCAAGGTGAGGAGGTCAGGGGACTACCAGCAGGCTTCAAGAGGGCTAGACTGCCAAGCATGAATGATGCCAGCAGGTGGAGTGGAAAAGAAATGAACCAGGTAATAAGAATATGAATGGGAGCTGCATGGTCAGGAGGTTGAAGCCCAGCAGCTAGGTGGACACACAGGATTGTAAGACCTGGACCCCACTGCCCAGCCACCTGCAATAAAGTCAACAGGTCCCACTCTCAAGTTTGACCTCCAATTAGCATTTCAGGGCTGCTCTGATAAAACCAAGAAAGCCAAGAAAAGCTCTTGACATGAAAAGGAGACCAAAACAAACAAGCAAACAGGAAAAAAATGGAAAGGAAATTCAAAAGAACAACAATGCAGCAGGACAGGATAAAATTGAATTAAGAAAATTAGAGAATATAAAAATGTTAAGATGTAAAAAGAAAATGCTTAAAATATGATTAAAGATTTCTAAAACATTAAATGAAATACTTCACCAATTTAATTATGGAATGATTAAAACAAAATATTATAATAATAAATCAATGTTACTCTTTAATGATAAATTATCTCTTACTTTGTAAAACAAAAACTAAGTGCTAAAGTCTCGACTTGAAAACGCTTTTTTATCCCTGCCTTGGAAACAAAGGAATATTAAAATGCCTGCAAGAAATGCGTTGTCACCAACTGCATCCCCACCGAGCTGCCTGGATGACTACTTACCCTCTGCAGCCAACTCTAGCTGTCTTTACAGACTGACACTCCATCCTTTTCTCCCTGGTCCCTCTTCCTAGAAGCTTTGCTGCACTGATCCTAGTTGGGAGACAGGCGCCTTCCTCTGGGTTCCCACAAGCCTCCATCACAGCCTCTTAACTGGTTTTCATAGGCCCTCTCTCAAAGGAGGCTGTGAGCAGAGGTTGTCACCCCAGTGCCTGGTGTGTGCCTGACACAATGTGGGCATTTACAAAGACATTCACTGTTAAATGAATGAACAGACTACTGATAACAGTTTAAAACTCACATTTCTAAATGAAAAGGCTCTTTAAAGAACGAACAGGCAAAGGCCTCTCCTGTTTGAACACAGGGTAGCAATCTCCCCCAAAGCCACGGTTACCTCAGCAGCCCCCCGCCAGGACCGCACGGCCTCCTCCAGTTCAGGTGTATGGCCCATGCCAGATAAGCTGCTGCCACTGCTGCTGTTCTTTTTTTCAGGCACAACCACCTCAGCAAAGCAAGAGTGAGCAACTGGCTGGACCTTCTGCAATGCCTGGGTCAAAAACTGGAAATGGACCTGCACCACAGTCAGGAAACATCGCCCCAACACCTGTGAAAACAAGAGAGCCAGGCATTTTTAGATTACGGGTTGCTACTGCATTAGTGCAATAAATGCTCAGCCATCAATATGAGTACAAGGTAACAACTGGAAATGTAAAATTGTATGAAGTTAAAAAGTCACCATGCTTTTGAGGGATTTGCCTTTGTTCATCTTTCGACCTGGGTGCCTGATGCCTACAAGCCAACCAAATAGCAAGGCCCGAGGCTCACGAGGGCCTTCCGGCTCCTCGCCTAGCCTCCTCCATTCTGGTTCTCTGCTCTCCTCATCTGGACTCTGGCTCACGTCAACCCTGCCTGTCTCTGAGCTCTGGCTAAACCAGAGCAACGCACAATTCCAATTGTGTCTACACAGTATGCAGGAGGCAGAGTAAAAACCATGTGATTAAAAACCTGAAGTCAGTTTTGCTATAAGAAGACATTCCATTGGAAATGGAATCCAAAGATACAGGTTATTTTGGTAACAGTGTTATTTACACAGTTATTATCATAGCTCTATGTCGTATTTCCAGTCTTACGAAACAAAGCTGATAAACCAGTTTTCAGTTGTCCAACAGGAGTCAACAAAACCTACTGGACAACTCCATTTGTTACCACAGTAGAAACCCTCACCTGATCCGTATTAGTAGTTGGTTGGTTGATAGAGTAGTCCATTAAAGTACAAATTTCATTAAAAAAATACCATATACATAACACTACTTTTTAAAAGACTTTATTTATTTTTAGAGAGGGGTGTGGGGAGATACATCAATTGGCTGCCTCCCACACACCCTCAAAGGAGGACCTGGCCTCCAACCCAGGCATGTACCCTCACTGGGAATGGAACCAGCGACCTTTCGGTTTACAGGCCAGTACTCAATCCACTGAGCCACACCAGCCAGGCCAACACTATCTTAACATACATAGTCATACCTTGGTACTTGTCGACTTCAGAATTCGTCAAACCCTGTACTCGTTGCATTCAGCAGCTGGCGCTTGCTTGGGACTCACTTGCTAGAACTTGTATGAGTCATGAGGCCGCCCCGCAAGAGAAAACGCTTCATCACTCATCGCCTGCTCAGTACTTGTTGGTTTCGGCCCTCATAACGAGTTCCGGAATGAATGAATGAATGATGGGTGCTGAGGTATCACGGTACTATTAATATGTGATTATAATAATGTATATAGTAAAAATATTACATACCACAAACATTTTTTGAAGGTTTTATTTATTTTTAGAGAGAGGGAAAGGGAGGGAGAAAGAGAGGGAGGGAAACATGGATGTGTGAGAGAAACATCCATCAGTTGCCTCTCGCATACCCCCAAGTGGGGACCTGGCCCTCAACCCAGGCATGTGTCCTGACTGGAATGGAACCAGTGACCTTTTGGTTCACGGGCTAGTACTCAATCCACTGAGCCACACCAGCACTGCTTTTTTAAAAAAAGATTTTTATTTATTTATTTTGAGAGAGAGGGAAAGGGAGGGAGAGAGAGGAGAGAAAAAAACATTTTAAGATACAAATGTGTATTTATGTGCAAGCTTGCACTGGCTAAAGCTGTTCTCTGACCTTCCTGGTCCCCGTTTGCTTGCTTGCTTGCATTAACCCCTGCTACAAGGTGTTCCATATGATTAACTGTTTCTTTTTCTTTAAAGGAGAGCAAGAACTTACCACTTGAAAAGCAATTTGAGCAGAGACCCTCCAGATTATTGACATTTCCCCCTAATCTTTTACAATTGTTTTGCCCATACCAAATCTGACAACAAAAACTTCTTGCAACTTTTATGTTCCATGACATTCAATTTTTTTTCATGGAATGTATTTCATATTTCACTGGCTTACATAGTAGGTTACTTACAAAAATTTACTTTATTTATTGAGCTTGAAATTTATCCAGCTGGTAGGGGCACAAGTGAGAGGGCCCGCTCACTGCCAGCACTCAGTGGACTTGGGGAGGTGGTGAAGGTTAGGGAACTGTTTCCATTGCCTTTTACAAGGAACTAAAATCTGACTCCAGTGCCCACCCTCTGGCCCAGTCCTATCCCTCAGAGTAGCCAAAAATAAGACTCAGCCTTGGACTGCTCACTTTCTAGTGCACATTTCAGATGCTGCTCTCTTCTATCCCCACTGGCCAGAGTTCTACTTCTCACTGGTCTGAGAAAGAGAGTTCCCACTGGTCAGGGAAAGAGAGTCAGGCAAGTTCCCAGTGATGACACTTAATCCCTCTGAATTATTTCCTCCTGTGGAAATCAACAGGGCCAAACTGACACAAACTCACAGAAATCTCACACCAAAGCATCCACACTCTATAGTGAACAATCAGAATTACACACTAAACTCCCATCCAGATCTCCTGGGTTTATACTCATGCCTCCCTCTAAGCTGCTACCCCATCAATGATCTGTACCAGATGGGGAAGGGTGAGGGACACAGAGAAATTAGACTTTGCAACCTAGAGACATGTGACATGAACAGAAAAAATGGCATTTACTTAATATTGTACATAGTAACTGCCAGCTTTAATTGAACACTCAGCATGAATTTCTCCTACGCTAAAGATTTCACATGGATCACCTCATTTAATCCTGGGAAAAAACTGCACGAGTTCATTCCCATTTTACAGACAATAAGACCAGGACACAGAAAGGTCATAAAACTTTGTCAAGGAATGTGGCAGAGTGGTCACATGACTCAAATGTCTAAGCCCTTAGCCAGCATGCCCCGCTGCCTTCAACAGGCTCTAAATAGCTGGATGCAGCTGTGGGCTGGTTACAATGAGACCAGGGACATGACAGAAACTCAACCTTAACTGGCTTATGCCAGAATGAGGGTGTTCCGAAGCTCCACACAGTACAAACACAGGAGGAGGAGCGGAGCTGAATCCTCAGGCACACACATTCTTCTTCCTCCTCCTTCCTCGGCTTCTCGGCAGGCTATGGCAAAGGTGGGGAACAAACAAGTAGATATGCAAAGTTAGGGGCTACTGGAGGAGGAACACTAAGAGGCAAGGTGGGAAGGAAAAGGCTCTCTGAAGAGAGGACCAAGGGAATAGAGAGTCATCCCGCCCCCTTCTAAAAGGGAAAATGCAGGAACAGGGCTCTTAATTTGATGCAGAGTGCAGAAGAGGAGGTTTTCTCTCAGTGCTGGTCAATGATAGGATGGCGTTGGGAAGAATCCTCTTATTGTTAGGTGGCAGAGTGGTGAAAGGACGAGGGTGCTGCTGGAGGAATAAGTTGCGGGAGAGATGCTGCACAGTTTTAAAAGGCAGACATTTTGTATGCTGTCTCCACTAAGGAACTACATGTTTGACCTTGGATGAGTCATTTAATCAAAATTTCTTCTCTATAAATAAGGACCAATGATAACAAGAACTCAGTACTTCCCTCCTCCTACCCTTGATGCATGGAGTGTCAATCCAAATGTTTGTGACAAAATATTTGTGTTGTAAACAATTCATTAAAAGCCAATCAAACCAATGGTTACCCTGGACCTCAAAAAAGACATTTCACAGAGTATCTGCTCTAAAAGTTTGCATAAAGTAACATGCATAGATAGCACCTTCTTCTGAGATAGAGCTCACCCACCAACCTGCCTCTACCCATCTTTTCTCCACATCTGTCTTAGCCCATGCTCCCCTCCAGTAACAGGCCCCCCCACCCCCAGGGATGAGCTAGTCCTTGGGGTCTTCTTGAGAAACCTAGAAGGAAATATACACTCTAAAGTTATAAACTTGGAAGCATCTGACCCCAGGGCAGTGGGTAGCTGTTTTTCATATGGAGAAAGTTTCCTGGACTGAGGGATTCAGTGAGGCTGCAGAACAGATGTGGCAAGCTAACGAACAGATGAGTGGAGTGGTCAGAAAAACAGTTGAGTTTAAAATGCCAGTGGAGCTATAGTTAGAGCTCTAACAACAACTACCATTTATTAAAGGCTTAACCCATATCAAGCACTTTATATGCAGTGAAGAAACTCTTTGGGGTGACAATTCATACATTTACAGATGACACCACTGAGGCTTAGGGAGAGAAAAGAAACTTGATCCAATGTCAAGCAGGTAAGGAATGGTGCAGCAGAGATCCAATGCCAGGTCTGTTTGACTACAAAGGCTGTATTTCTAACCACAAGGCTGCTCTGTGTGCCTATGACAAGATCCAAGATGCAGCCACAACAGTGCGTAGCTATTAAGAAGAGGAAAGGAACCCTGACATCCTCTGAACAGCGTCAGGCCTTGAGGTGGGAATGGAGGCTGAGGGGCATGGATCAGTCTTCTCTGACAGTGGGAAAAGGACTGGGGCGAGAGTAACAAGTGGGGTGGCCTGTAGTACTCCAGTATGGCATGAGTCTCAATGTTTATGATCGCCACTGTAGAGAACAGTGGCTAAGAGTGGCCATAAAAAGCAATGATAAACAAGGGGGAAGGCACATGGGGCTTAGGAAACAGAGTAGCTTCTCCTACCTCTTGAGGAATTCCAAACCCCAAAACATCTGCCCAGTCCTTCAGCGTATCAATCTCATTTAAAAATTATGAAGAAAGCAATTGGATTTAATCTTACACTTAGCAATTGCATAAAAAAAAAAAATCCATTCACCCCAAAGCATCCCTAGTTGGAATGGAATTTCAGGTAACAACAGGCCATTATCAGACTTTGCATTAGAAGAAACCTTTTGGTGTGACTTAAATTCCTCATAAAGGCCCAATCCTGATTATAGACAATCAGTAACGTTGTCACCTGTGCCTCCATGGAATGTTCTGGATTACAAAGAGTAATGAAGGATATACCAAAATGACACTGTCTTTTCTGGGAATCCTTGATGTTGGAGGGAAAGGGTAGAGATTCCTTTCCCCATTTCCCTGTCTAGGTACCACATCTGTTACTAAGGGTGTTGTTGTGTTCATGAACATAATCTGAAAATCTTTTCTTTTCAGTAATTTTTGCATTTTATTAATTAAAGCAGATTTTAATTTAAGGTCATCTTATTTTGAGCCCCAAAAGATCAACTCTACTTCTTAGAATATTTCAAAATTTGTTTTTCATCATTCCTCTCCTACAGCTGGGACCTGACTCAGCCCATAATATATATGTTGGAATTATGGAGTGTCCGAGACCACCCCATCTCCCAACACACCTTGTGATCTTCACATCAGTACTTCTGCTCAACCTCACTTAACAAATTGTCTTTTTCACATGTGCCATAGTGTCAAAGATTTCCAGGGATTCTACCATTTCTTTCTTTATCAGTTTAAAAGTCTAGAGTGAATTAAATGAAGTGTATTCGAATTGGTTACTTTTACTAGAAATTCCAAAGTCATTCAATCGTTTCTTTCTCTTCAATCATTAATTATACCTTAAACATTACATTTGTTTCCAAGGGTCTTCAACCTTGCTCTTTTGCTCTTATGACAATTCCAGAGTCATTACATAATGACCTAACCAAAAAACCAAAACATGGTACAAAGATCTAAAGGTGTCTCCAAAGAGACAGAGAATGCAGTGGACCATGCCTGGGCCATGGAAAGTACCTTATGAAGGTTAGATTAGATTACATTGTGAAAATGTAAAAAACAAGCCTACAGAAACTAACATGTATAGCCTGAACTAAAATTTGACTACAGCGAGTATTTAAATATTTAAAAATGAAAAAAGCAACAAACAAAACAGTAACAAAATTTTCCTTGCAGTCAGTATTAACATAGAGCATAAAGCAGCTGCCATGGTATGTTTAGGAGAAAGAACCAGGGAAGGAAGAAAAGCTAACAAGTAGTCAAGCGTGACTGAGCCAACACCAAATGCTAATCATTCTGCCCCTGGACATGTTGCTTTACTGCTGCTGAAAATACCAACAGACAATGTCTGAACTCCTACTTAATGTGCCAAGCACAGGGGTACACAAAACCTTTTACAATCAGTATTACATACTCACTACACATAAATTAGGGGACAAATGATCAGCTACATAAATAAATAAATAAATGTAACAAATATTACTAAATAGGTCCTGGCTGGTGTGGCTCAGTGGATTGAATGCCGGCCTGCGAACCAAAGTGTTGACAGTTCGATTCCCAGTCAGGGCACATGCCTGGGTTGCAGGCCAGTCCCCACTGGGGGACGTGTGAGAGGCTATCACACATTGATGTTTCTCTCCCTGTCTTTCTCCCTCCCTCCCCCTCTGTCTAAAAGTAAATAAATAAATTTAAAAATATATATATTACTAAACAGAATAAGTACTGATTACATGTTTTCTATACAGCCTACATCTGTACCTGTAGATGATTTTGGGAAAAATTAAATCATGTGGGTTCTGTTTTATGGTCTGCTTTGCAAAATAATAAATAGGTCAAAAATTTATTAACTATGTCAACACAGGTAGGAAGTCTTGTATTTCAGTTACATTGCTATAAATCTTAACATAACTCATAAGGATAATTATAAAATATCACCCAGGACACGAAAAAGTTAAATGCAACACAAAGTAACTAGGTGCACATTAATTATAGTAGACAGGCAAATACTGTGGGTTTATATAGGGCAGGGATAAACATATATTTAAGTCACACTCAGACAGCATATGGCCTAGGAAAATTCTTTTTGTTGATGTGAATATATTTATTAAAAATTATCACTTCAATCAAAAAATAAATACTAAATTATTTCAATAAGCTGATTAAAAGGCAAAAGGAATTCTAAGTGGCAATTTGACTCCATAAACCTTATATTCATTACTTAGAAGAGGGCACTCTGAGTCTTAGGTGACATGGTACTAGATGCCTCACAGGTGTTAACTTCATTGAATAGGGATCACCATCCCCATTTGACAAGGACACTCTCCCAGCCACTTTTATTCACATGGTATTCCAACTGGTGATAACTGTAGCAAGTGTTGGGCTGACGTAGGGAAGGAGCTGTTGCACCACCTGCCAGCAGCATCTGAGACAGTGGACCTTCTTGCTTCCCTTGGCTTGGTGTTAGGCTACTTTCCACACAGGAAGTCTTATAAAACAAAAATCAGATTTCACTCCCTGCTCAAAATCTTCTAATACCTTTCCATTACAAGCAGAATAAAATCTAGCCCCAGCCGGGTGGCTTGGTTGGAACATCGTCCTGTGCACCAAAAAGGTTGTGGATTTGACCCCTTGTCACGGCAAGTAAGGGAGGTAAACAATCGATGTTTCTCTCTCTCCCCACCCTTCCCTCTCTCTACAATGAATAAACATATCCTCAGGGAAAGATTAAAAAAAATAAAATAAAATCCAAATTCCTCACTGTGTCCTACAATATCCTACATGATCTGACCCCCAACTGTTCTCTGAACTTACTCCTATCCCTCCGCTCTCTGCTCTGGCCACACTGGTTTTCTTGCTGCTCCTCAAAAATTTTAAGAACAGCTCCTGTCTCAAGTCTTTTGCACAAGTAATTTCCACTACTTCAGGGTTTCTCAGCTTCAGCACTACTGACATTTGGAGCCAGAGAATCCTGTTGTGGGGGTTGGGGAGGGCTGTCCTATGCACTGTAGGATGCTGTTAGCAGCAGCCCTGGCCTCCACTTAGTGGATGTCAGCAGCACGGGTTCAGGGATGCAGCCACCACAATCACTCAGATCGTACCATTTTGAATAAATTTTGAAATCCTTACTATTAAAAAAAAAAGCAAAAAGCAGAGAATAACCCCTTCCTCCTCTGGTGACTTCTGATAAAACACTTACCTGATAAGATGAAATAAAGTGAATGACAAAGGCGTTGTAACTTAGCTACAACTGACATTCTGACTCCACATAACAAGCACTTGACAGCTTCTCTCAGGTATGCCCAAAGTGCCACCATCACTCCTCTTATGCTTTGGGACCATTATTAAGTAATATAAGGGTGACTTGAACACAAGCACTGTGAGACTACACAGTCCATCTGATAACTGAGACAGCTACTAAGTGACTAATGGGCAGGTAGCGTATAAGCCATGGATACTCTGGACAAAGGAATGACTCAAATACTGGACCGGATAGAGCAGGACGGCAGGAGATTTAATCAGGCCGCTCAGAATGATGTGCAATTTAAAATTTGTGACTTGTTTATTTCCAGAATTTTCCATGTAATACACTGGACCAAAGGTAACTGAAACTGCAGAAGTGAAATCACGTATAAGGGGGGACTACTGTACATTGTTTTGTTGAGGGGTAATACGTGCTACAGTCGAGTTTGTACTCTAAGTCAGACCGCCTGGGTCTACTGTCTGGATCTACCATGAGTCTTCTGAGAAACTGCTTAACTTCTTCCCATTTCAGTGTCCACACTGATAAAATGGGAATGTGAATAGTACCTAGCTCATAAGGTTATTAACAGAATTCAGTGAGTTAGTGTGTAGAGTCCTGTCAAATACACGGTGATGAGAGGAGACAGCTTTGGGTGGCGAACACATAATGCAATACACAGATGATGTATTACAGAACTGTACACTTGAAACCTATATAATCTTATTAACCAAAGTCACCCCAATAAATTGAATAAAATTTTTAAAAATGTGAAATAAAAAAAAGGGCAGTCTCAGAACGGAGCCTATTAGCTTCTTTTTGCTTATACTGTTGTTGTTATTTTGAGTTTGGTTTCTGTCAGTTATAGCCATAGTGATTTTTAAAATATTTATTTATTTGAGAAAGGGGAAGGGAGGGAGAAAGAGAGGGAGAGAAATACTGATGTGAAAGAGACACAACTGGTTGTCTCTTGAATGTGCCCCGACTGGGGACTGAACCCACAATTTAGGCATGTGCCCTCACTGGGAATTGGGCCAGTGAACTTTTGCTTTGCAGGATGACCCCCCAACCGAATCACACTGGTCTGGGCAGCCACAGTGATTTCTTAAAGCAACTTAAATATCAGTCTCTTGCTCAAAATCCCCATTTTAAAAAAATCCCATCTCATTCTGTATGAAACCTAAACTCTTACCAGGGCCTACAAGGTTCTCCGCCCTATCCTTACCTACCAGGTAGGCAGGTGGTTGTGGTATGATAGGTCTGAGTCCTAGCACAGTGAGCTGGGTGAGGGAACACGAAACATATCAACAGTTAGCCCTGAGGCTATTTTCCAGTGCATCACAGCACTCATCATGACTAGTGTCGTAGTCTATTTCTTTGTCTCACCCACCAGGCCTGGAACACTTTTGACTGTCCTCACTCATCTATGCCAGTGTGCAGTCAGCTCATTTGTACTTTGTCCAGGTGGTAGCAGCTAGGTAAAGAGGAAAGCAGGCTAGGTGACTGGGACCTACTGGAATTAGTGGGGCCTCAGGAAGAGTCCTGGAGTGACCAATGACTCACAGGGGTTCTACAACATCAGAATACTTCCACTTTCCTGACTCTGAACATTTCAGCATTAGTTAGAGGTCAGAAATCCCAGCCTCATGGAGGGATAGACACTGCAAACAGGCCCCTCTGCAGGAAGGCTGCACTGGCCTGAGGGAGCAGAGAGGTACAGGACGCAATCCATGTGTATGCTGGTCCCAGAAAGATTTTAGGCAAATGTCGTTTTTCAGACGCTCAGACTCCTGATGTGTAAAGATGAAAGAGGTTGCCAGAGAATCGTGTGAAATCTCACTAGCTGACCAGCAACCATAAAAATTTAGAATAAGCCCTGGCTGGTGTGGCTCAGTAGATCTGAGTGCTGGCCTGCAAACTGAAGGGTCGCTGGTTCGACTATCAGGGCACATGCCTGGGTCGCAGGCCGGGTCTCCGGTTGGGCGTGTGCAAGAGGCAACTGGATCGATCTATGTCTCGCACACTGATATTCCTGTCCCTCTTTTTCTCCCTCCTTTCCTCTCTCTAAAAATGAATAAAATCTTTTAAAAAATTTAGAATAGGAAATAATTCAGGAAAGCTAATTCTACATAAAATCGCATTCCATGAACTCCTTTGTTTCCTTTTAATTTGCCCACCATACCTAATTTTCTCCTTATAGTCACTCAAATCTCTTTAGCAACTATGAAATTTTAAATATCCTCCTAAAAGAAAGCAACTTTGCCATTTTAGTCACCAAAATTAGGACCACACCATTCCTTCCTTGACTTCTATCTGCCGCTGGGGTCCTGCCTTTAGAGGTATCTTTTCTCTGTTCTCATTTTCTTCCTTGATTCACTTTTAAAAACATTTAGATGGTTTAATAATTCAAAATGGTTAAAGGCAGTAACAGCATTTAAACAGACAAATACTTCCTATTATCATTTATTACCAATTCTAACTATAATGGCTCAATTAATCCAGGCACGGTTTCTCAAAGCAAACGGAAATGCAAGTATCAGACCAATAAGATGCTAAAGGCAGTAACTTAAACCTCAGGCAGAAGATTTTATAAACTGATATAATCAATATTGAACTCAAGGTGATATATGGTATTCTTCATTTGCCACAGAAAATACAGAAATTCTATTACCTTTTTAAATTAAATTTATTGGGGTGACATTGATTAATAGGGTCATACAGGTTTAAAGTGTACGTTATTATGACATATGATCTGTATATTGCATTGTATGCCCACCATCCAATGTCAAATCATCTTCCATCACCATATATTTGGCCCCCTTTACCCTCTACCACCCCCTGAAACCCCTTCCTTCTGGTAACCACCATACTGTTGTCTGTGTCTTTTTGTTTCAGTTTTGTATCTCACTTGCGGGAAATCATCAGGTTCTATGCTAAGCAAAATAAGTCAGTCAGAGAAAGCTTTTTTAAAAAAAAGCTTGATTCACTATTTTCTTCAATTTTCTGCTTTTCTTTTCATCACTCCACCTTACTCTATAATACTCCCTGTGATACTGTGATTTATAGTAAGAAATATACCATATTTGGTCTTCTTCCAAGGTTCCTAGCACGCAGTTCCCTAAAACACTTGGAATTTTCAAAGTAATAAGACAGACAAATTATCTTTTGTTATTTAAACAAACTTCTTTCATTCAAGCATGAGTTTATGTTGATGACTTGTTGCCAGGGAACCAACCAAAGGATAAGAGATTTAGAACTTTCAGACCTACTCCTCTGGGAAGAAGGGGCTGGAGGTGGAATCAATCACCTACCGACAATGATTTAAGCAAGCCACATCCACGTAATGAAGCCTCGAAAAACCCAAAGGCCCAAGGGAAGGGGTTCAGAGAACATTCAAGTTGGTGAACATACTGAGGTGCTAAGAGAGTGGCATGCCTGGAAAGGGCACAGAAGCTCCGCTTATCTTCCCACATACCTTGCCCTATACATCTCCTCCATCTGGCTGTTCCTGAGTTATATATACCCTTTTATAGCCTAGTAAGTAAATCAAATCCGTAGGAGGGGTCATGGGAATCTCTGATTCATAGCCAGTTGGTAGGAAGGACAGGTAACAACACCCTGGCCTTGTGATTGATATCTAAAAGGGAGGGCGGGTAGTTTTGTGGCAGTGAGTCCTTAACTTGTGGATAGTGTCAGAAATGATCCAGAATTGCTTGGTGTGGGGAAAATCGCAACCACGCATTTGGTAATCAGAAGTGCCAGAAGTGGAGTATTCTGTGAGTAGACAGAAAACAAGGAAGTTTTCCTAAACATTACCCTTTCTGTTAGAAGACCACTTCACATGCACAAATCCCTCCATGAAATCAAATCACTTATTGGGTATTCCTGATACATTACCTCTATCATGTAGCCTTAAGTTTCTCTCCCTTTTTTTAAATTTGGAAAATGTCCAAACATACACAAAAGCACAGTATAACAAACCCCCATGTACCCATCAAAAAGCTTCAATAACCACCAACATTGTGCCATTTTTTTATCCTTCTTCCCAACTCCACTTTTTGCTGAAATGTTTTGAATCCCAACCAAGACCTATACATATTCAAACTTTTCAATTATCTTTAAAATGTCTTTTATTTTTGTTTGAATCTCAACCCCAAAAGGCTCATTTTATTTGGTTGTTACTATATATCTTCTCTCTTTTAATTTAGGTACCTTCTACCTAATTTTTTTTTCATGCTACTTGACTTGAACAAATCAGGTCAACTGCCTGTAGAATATGCCACATTCTGGATTTATCTGATTGCCTCCTTGTGGTGTTGTATAACTTGTTCCACTATGCCTCACATTTCATTCGAGAGGCTTGATTAGTTTGGCTTTCTTTTCCCCTGGGGGGAGGGGAGAAGAAGAAATATAAGAATATATTATGGGGGTGCTACTATGCAGTTTTTATCAGGAGATATGATCGCCTGGTTGTATCATATTCAGTAATGCTGTGGTTGACAAATGGATTTAGCTGGGAAAGAAAGAGCTGATATCTCCCTTCTGAAATTGTCCTACGATCTTTCACCAAATGGTTTTATCTTCTACTTCTAAAAAGAAGAATCTCAATATTATTCTGTGTGGTATACTCTAGTGGTATACTATATTCTGTATATTGTACGAGGTCTGTCTGGAGAAAGTCCAACCACTGTTAATACAATGAGACTGGTTTGCAAGACATCGATGTAACCTGGCAGCCAAGGAGAGTGGATTGGAATGTGCATGTGTGAACAATGACAACTTTGCTGTAGTAGTCACTAGGGGTGGTAGACGCTGTTGAGTGAGCATGTGTACTCTGTGGCTATCTCATTCAAAATGGCTGAGCAAGTAGAGCAACGAATCTGCAGCAAATTTTGCATTAAGCCTGAACATTCCTCTGAGGAAACTATTTGGATGATTTAGAAGGCCACAGCTATGGGCAACTGGTGATTGGTAGCTTCATCACGACAATGTGCCCACATCTCCTGCAGAGTTTTTTGGCGAAACACAAATCACCCAGGTGACTAGGCCCCGCTACAGCCCAGATTTGGCACCCTGCAGCTTCTAGTTTTTCCAAAACTAAAATCACCTTTGAAAGGGAAGAGATTTCAGATTGTTGATGAGATTCAGGAAAATACAATGGGGCAGCTGATAATGATTGGGAGAACTGTGTGAAGTCCCAAGGTGCCTCCTTTGAAGGGGACTGGGGATTCATTGTCCTATGTACGATGTAACCATTACTATATGAAATGTTAAAGGGACTCATTTAAGAAAAAGATCAAAACTATGAACAATAAAGTGGCAATAAATACATATCTATCAACAATTGAATCTAAAAAAAAAAAACTAAGCAAACAAGAGGAACACAGACAGAGTCATGGATACAGGGAGTTTTCATAGCTGCCATATGGGAGTGAAGTGCGGGGGAATGGGTGAAGGGGTAAGAGTATTAACTGTAGAGGGAATCAAGGCTGATACCAAAGATGAAATGCTATTTGCCCTGACTAATGCTGTAGATGTTGAGACGCCATTTGCCCTGACTAATGCTGTAAATGCTTCTCTCCCACCTCTGTAAGCCCCTTCGCGCCAGATCTATACCACACCTCCCAGGACCCTTCTCAGACCTGTACCACGCCTCCTGAGACCCTCCCCATTTGGCCCAACAGAAAAGGAGGGTGGGGCTATTGTTCTGGGCCCAGGCTTTGAGAGGGTACTCCACTGGGCCCGCATGCGTAAATAAACTTTCCCTTCGTTACTCCCGGTGCCGTGTGAGTCTTTCCCAGTTTCACTTTCTGCAACAAACAAGTACAAATAGGTAGTTACAGAAAAGCCATGGGGATGTAAAGTATAGTATAGGAAATGGAGTAGCCAAAGAACTTATAAGCATGACCCATGGACATGCACAATGGTGTGGGGACTGCCTGAGGAAGTGTGGGGTGCTAGGTGGTGGGAGACAAAGGGGGAATAATCGGGACAACTGTAATAGTATAATCAATAAAATATAATTTAAAAAATTAAATGTCTCTTTTTCATGACTTTGTATACTTTATAGTATACTGTAGAATAAATATACTGTGGTATAGTCTTAATAGAAGGAGTTAGAGGAATCTGATCGGATCACTGGGGAGTAGGAAGGGGTCGAAGGAGGAGGCTGCCCAAGGCACTAGTAAACAGCCTACGACAGGAATGACTGAGACCCCGAATGCCTCCAGAGCACGTGGAATTATGGGCAAGGAGGTTGGAAATAAAAGCAGTACTCTCAGGTCCTCTGGCTCTTGGTTCTCAGGCTTTCTTCCTCCAGGATGCCTCAATGATTTTGCTGCAGCTGCCTGGTCTCCCAAGGGATGGTATTTTGAATGGGAAGAAACTCTGGGAGCAGCCTATGGTCGGGCTGGCCTGGCAGGGGGTTGGCAGGCTTATTCTTCTTTGGGTGTTCTAGAGCAGGGGTCCCCAGCCTCCAGGCGGCAAACTGGTACCAGTTCTCCACCTGTTAGGAACCAGGCTGCAAGCAAAGCTTTCCTGAGCTTCACCTCCTGTCATTTCACCCTGCCCCCGGCACCACCCTGTCTTGCAGAAAACTAGTCTGTGGTGCCAAAAAAGTTGGAGACCGCTTTTCTACAGGGAACAACCTCCATGGCATAAGCCTGCCATTCTTCCAAAATTGTGTAGCTTTTGTATCTTATGTTGTTTTAGTTTGTAAACTAACCCTATATAATAAGACAAAACTAACAGGGAGAATGCTAGGAGAACTCAAGTGTTAAGAGTTTAGCCTTAATTGATAGGTTTAAGTGATTAAAGCTGTGACTTGATAGGCTTAAGTGATCGCTTTTGAATAAAGACTCCTTTCCTTTATGAGCAAACCTCTCTGCCTCTGGAATTTTGCCTGGAGGGTGGTGGTGGGCAGCAGGACCCCAATTGCTATTCGGTTACAGAATTTCATCCATTAGAGCTACCTGGTTACCCTGAAAAACAGTCTGTACTGGAGAAACTGGGCATGTGCTTAATTTTTTATTTTTCTCCTTTTAATTAGCAATTTTCAGGATAGTAGGTTGGCTCCACAGCACGTCTTGACAAATCAAAGTCAAAGGGTCCAGTCCCCCAGAGTGGCATATGCCCTCTGGCTTCACTGGCTTCTGCCCATGAGAATGGGCTAGGCAGACAGTGAATCTTGTTTGTTGTTCACAATGAAGTTTACAGACTGTCCCAAATTCCAGCTACTTAATTCATCATACTTTCTTCTAAAGGTTAAAATCTGAAGACAATTTAGATAATAGAAGAGTCACCTCAATAAAAGAATAAGCCAAAAAGAGTGACTAGAAATTAGCAACAGTACGAAAACTGGATTCATACAAGCTTTTTATAAAGTGAGGCATAGTTTCTGATTAAAAGCAGCAATTTGGGTATTCATTTAGTTAGGAAATATTTATTCCATAATCTGTTATGGAAAATCTACTAGTCAAAACACACAAAAAACTTACCTTTAGGCAAAAAAACAAACAAACAAACAAAAAACACAGTATGCAGATTTAATTCCATTAAGGTTAAGGAAAAACACATTTTGAAAGAAGCTTCTAATATTTTCCATTACTGTTACTCTGTAATATTTTCAGCATATATCTATCCCACATAAAGGTTAATGTGGCTTAATTAAGGTCCTTAAGAGTCAGTCAGTCACAAATTATTTCAGTTTCATAGGTAATCACATAGTATACAAAAAACATCTTGTCAGTGCATCACACTGAAAGCCAAGGTTCGATTACATAAAGATTTGATTTAAAGATTCCTTGTCCATTTATAAGGTGGCAATGCTTAGAAAGCCACTAAAAATGCTGGAAGGTATAAAATATAGTCCCTTTAAAGGCATAAAACTGAGAGCCCTGTAGTTGCCCTGGCCTTCTGGATGTCTGTACAGCACTTGCCCAGAGGGCTAAAGCCTCCCAAGAGTGAGGCCCCAATGTGACACCAGAGCCTGGGAGCTGCCAAGAGATGAAGAAAGCAAGCAAGGGGACACGTGGCATCACTGCTTACCGCACAAGTACAGCAGATCCAGTCGTACTGCTCTCCTTTCACCTCCCCTTCAGAGGCTGACCTCTACCTTTTTGATCTCACCTCTAGCACTATTTCTTTGGCTCACTGTTTCAGCCACAACAGATCTTCACTGCTCTTCAAACAGTCAGGGTCACTCCTGCCTCAGCTGTTCTCTGTGCCTAGAGTCCTTTTTTCCTGGTTATCAAAATGGCTTACTCCTTCATCTCCTTTAGATCTTTACTCAAATGGCATCTTTTCAGTGATGCCTTCTAATTACCTTATCTAAGGCTGCAGCTCTCTTCTATCTATACAAAGGCAGGAATTTCTGTCTTGTTCATCACCGTATCCTGTGCCTAGAACAGGACCTGGTACAAATAAAAGTGTATAATGGATATTTATGGAATGAACACATGAATCACAAGTCTATGTAACTCTTTTATTTATACTTTCACTGAAAAAGTAAGTTTACTTAAGACAAATGGCAGATGTTTGTAAAAAAAAGGTGGACATTTGTGACTTTCTAATGAACAGAAAACCAAGTTACAGGGTTGTCTTTACTTCTTTAATATGAACTACATGTTTTAACTGAAAATGATACTTAGCTAGGATAACAGTTTTCTAGGACAAATGAAACTGAGGTGGACAAAATCAAAGAGAAATAAGCCACTCAGTCCAGCTAGCCTGGCATTTTACAGGAACGCCAGAATTGACATAATGATAAAAACCACTGGTGAAGATGCTTCTAGACTCAAAAAGAAAAGATACAGAGAGCTGGTCCCATGCAGTCTATCTCTAAAAAACATTTGGGTAGGATGTCAAAGCTTTGCATAAAGAAAAAAATCATTATAGGAAAGCATCTTTTTCTGGAATTCACATTTTGCCTGGACTGACAGTGTGATACTTCTACAAAGGAAATCCCATGAAGTACTTATGATCGTTTTCTCATTTTAGACAAAACTGTCCATATACTATGTAAATTGCACGTTTTCTATAAATCCAGTGAGGGGAAAATGTCAATTGGCTTGTCCAGAGGTTCTCAGCTACTGCAAGTATATTCAGTGAACCACTACCCCCGCCCCGACACACACTCCTTTCCCCATCCCCCATTCTAGATGTAAGGTAAACAGAGCAGACACTTTTGGTGGAAGAGGTCCTCTCAGGCTTCTATACTGAAAAGGTTCTGAACATTCCTACATCAGGCAGGTAATACTCCTGCTGCTTTACAACACCAAAAAAGAAGGAACACAGAGGGGAAAGGAAGGTGCCTATTTCAGGAACCAGGAAAGAAGAGCTGAGCATGCTCTTGGAGTAGTAGATTTTTGCACCTAAAAGAGAATAACTTGCTGCACACTTTTCTCTGATGTTGGTTTTGTACATACTGTGTGCTCTGCACTTCAGACAAGGGCTAATAGTACCTTTCAAGCCATGACGGAAGCAATAATAATAAATGATGATAACTAACTGGGTGCAGAGTTTCACACATACCAACTGCTTCTGATCTTCACAAGAACTCTGGAAGGTAGGTGGTAATTCCATTTTATAGATGAGCAAGCCGAGACTTAGAGATGTTAGATTTGCTAAAGGTCATCAGTCAGTAAGCAGAGTTATATTTTAAACCCAGATATTCTGACTCCATGCCCCATACAAAATGTCACAGGCACTAGTAACTAGTGAAACACCAGAGTCAACTCATTTCTCTAACAGTGAGATTGTGAGGGTGAACCACCCAGGGTAAGGGACAAAGTTACTGATGTGTACAGACAAGAAAGGGCTCACATATACCCAGCCTTGCCCTAGAGCACACAGTAGGCAACTGCAGTTCAGGATCTGTCCATAAAAGAGTATATCCCAAACCTGGCTGTAAATAAGGGAGCATTTGAAGCATGCTTTGGGCACCTTCAGAGTGGGACAACTGAACTGGCACTTTGTCTTAGGTTTAAAATGGTCAAGCATTTGAATGCTGAATTCAGGGCTTTTCTTACCCTCAGTCCTGGGCTCAGCTCCTGAGTACTCCTTGCCTAGCCAGTCAAGATCATCAATGTTAGGCCACAGACTTCTTTCACCAGAGGTGAATGTTAAAGAGCCCTCTCAGGACCTTGCTAATAAAACCCTAATAAGAACAACAAGAAAAAAACCAAATGCCTAGCTAGTCCATCTGAGTCGATAAATACTCTGAGAGTAAGAGACCCTTACTGGCCCATGGCAGTACATAATTCCAGAAACAACAAATACTGCTCTGTGGAAAAAGCAAAATGCTAAGTCTGCAGGCCTACATTTGGCAATCACATTTTAGAATTAACTTAGAGGTCAGCTATTTGAAACTTAAAATACACTCATAGATTCTAAAACCCATTAACGGCACTTAGTTTCCAGTCTAGCTCTGAAACCCTGTTTGCCCCGTTATGTACAAACACATGGCAGCATTCTAGCTATCCTAATCATATTCCAATGGGGAACGCCAAGTCAAAATTCCAAACCACGACAATAATGAAATATTCCCGTTGTCAGCGCAAGTGGTCCATGCTGGTCCCAGGAAAGCAGAGGGACAAGGTAGGTGCTACTGTGCCTCAGTGGTTTACTAAACTTCTGGCTCCTCTTGGTTGGTTCATCCTCTAGTTGTCTTGACTTGGGAGAGAACAGCACTTGCCTGCAGGGCTGAAGGGCAAATGGCCTTTTAAGTTTAGTTCTGTCTCCTCCAGCACCTGGAGGCATGGCTGGAAGAAGAGCTTAATAACGTTCAGGTTAAAATAAAAGCCTTCCTTATTTTTCAAACTACTCTTGTCTAAAATTCTAAATCAAGCTAAAAGTATTTATGTCATTACAGGATGATAGCTGTAACAGTCTGAATCTAGTATTGTTCAACAGAAGGCAAAGAGTCCTGAACTGCTCTTGCCACATCTCTGCAAAGCAGTGACCAGCCACGAGTTGCTGGCTAAACAACTTGGTTCTTCATATAAAACAAATAAAAGCTTAAGCTGTATATCTGTACATGCACAATACTTAACCTATGCATGCAAACATAACAGCCTGGAATGGCACACACCAACCAGTTAATGGTAGTCGCGTCTGAGAAAAAGCATGGGATGGAAGAGTAATGCAATGGTTTTGCTTGATTTCTTTTGAGAGGCACATTTTTTAAAAAATAGGCTTTATGTGTGTAATTTAAAAACTATGTAATTTAAACTATGACAAGCCATTTTAAAAACACTTCAAAATGATAATTTCCCTGAATATAAAACGTGATCATAGAAATCAGAAGTTATATATATATATTTAGATAGTTCCAAAACAGAACCACCCAAGGAAGTTTTACATATTTATACTAGTAGGTTCAGCAAACTATAGCCCATGGGCCAAATCCAGTTCAATAGCCAGGCACAGATAAAACTGGTTTTAATATTTTTATTTATTTATTTTTAAAGATTTTATTTATTTTTGGAGAGAGGAGATGGGAGGGTGAAAGACAGGGAGAGGAACATCGATGTGTTAGAAATACACTGATTGGTTGCCTCTCGCACACCCCTCAACTAGAGACCTGGCCTGCAATCCAGACATGTGCCCTCACTGGGAATCGAACTGGCGACCTTTCAGTTCGCAGGCTGGCACTCAATCTACTGAGCCGCACTCAATCTACTGAGCCGTACCAGCCAGGGCTGGTTTTAACATATTTAAAGTGTTATGTACATTTAAAAGAAGACAAGAAAGAGAAAAAGAGACCTCATGTGGCCCACGAAGCCTAAAATTTACTATTTCCCCTCTACAGAAACAGTTTGATGATTGCTGAACTATACGAAGAATACCGTACCTTTTCAAAAATAGTTTTAAATTCTCTTTGGAAATGTCATCAAAATCACTTTTAAACACAATAAAAATCAGTTGTATTACTTAATAGCTTACCTTTTTTCCACCCGAAACCCACTGCAGTATAAGACAGCTTAATAGCTTATTCAGTCAACTCAATCTTCAGATTTGCCTCAGAAGAATGGTGATTTCCTAAAATCAAATTCATTCCCAGGATGGGGAAATGGACACTCTCCCTGCTAACATCCAGGAGCCCAATCTATGATATGCTATTAAAATGTACAATAGAAAACTCAAGCTCAGAAGAACTCTCTGTGCAGATAAAAATAATTTTAAAAATCTAGCAATGACACTAATGTAACAGATCACAGTTTAATAAATCATTTCCTACCTAAATGAAGGAAGGAAAAAGGTCACCTTTTTTCTGAATGGAATTGGTACTGTAATCTGACATTCTAATCTACAGCCTTAAAAGAAGGGGAGTATTTCATTTTGACTATCAAAGACCCTAAGAAATGTACTGAGTAAGAATCGAATGCGTCCAATTGTGAAGAGCTATGAATTTAGAACTGGAAAAATAATTTAAATGTGTGGAACTTTCTGTGTTAAACTAATGGTTCTATAAAATGATAATTCACAAATAAAGCTCATAATCATATTTAGAAGGCTCAGTCTCCACCCTATACAGAGTGTTATCTAGAAATTAAGTTACAATTGAAAATTTAAAGAACATAAAATATAGATTGATTTTGTTTGTTTAATAATCTTTTAACCTATTGAACTTGAAATGAAAGCAATTCAGAACCTGGCATACATAATTTTTTTGTAAGGAGAGAGTATCAACAGAAAGAGAATGAAGGCCATTATTACAGTGATTTGGGAAAAAACTACGACAACTTTTTTACTTACCTCTGGAATACATTTTTCCTACCCAATTATGACACAGAAGATACGTTACCTCAATGTCCTGGAGACTGAATTCCTTCTGATCCGTAAAGTTTGCGGCCCCAGCACTAAGTTCCATCAGCATCTTGGCAATCTCAGGCTTTATGGCTGAAGTCAGCCGACTGGCTGCTTCCATGACATGCTCCTGCACATCTTTGAGCTGCATGGCTGCCTTGGAGTAGTGAGAGTTCCTGAACACAGTGCTGAAGAGATCTGTGAGAAAAGTACTGGCACGGCAGAAGACATTGAGGGCGTCCAGGTACTTGGAGATGCCCTGCTGGATGTCAGCGATGGGAGTGGAGTGAGGCATGGCATGGTGGCAGCTGCCTGCAGCGGTCAGGCTGCCCAGTGGGGCAGTGGTGGCCGTAGATGCCAGGGGAGCACTCAGTGCTCGGCCCAGCTCGGGCATTGGGTACTGCTGGTGCTGCTGCACCTTCTGCTTGGACCCGCCAAGCAGGAAGCGCCGCTTGTAGTCCATTTTACTGTCCTGGGCACTGCAGCAATACATGCGGGAGAGAGAACTGTCCCAGTGATTGTGAGTGGGTCAGCGTTCTGAGTCTTCTTTTCCTCAAAACTGTAGCTAGGTATAAAAATAGTGGAGTTCTGAAAATCTAAGTTTTAAAAAAGGCATTTCCATGAGGCAGGTGACCATGTGATCCAATGCAAATATGAGAAGACAACAGTTTATATAATTAATGTTTTCAGTGTAGGCAGGGCCTCTGACAAAAAATAAAACTGTGTCCAAAATGCTGTATAAGAACTGTCAACATTCCACTCTCTTAATAAAAAGATATGCTTGCTGAGAGAAATGCTTACTTATAATTGCTTTGCAATAATATTTTGATACTTGTATTTACAATGGCAGAAAAATAACTTAACTTTAAAAAATGTAATATAATGTATTTTTAATATACCAGAAAAATTAGAACCCAAAAACCCACAGCTGATCAACAGCAATTTAAAAAGCAGTACAGAATTACTTCACACTAAGTCCTCAAGAAGGAAGATCAAACCTCTGCAGAATTTTGACAGAGCCTGCCTGCCAAATCCATTTACCTGAAAAGCTTCTTCTGAATACAAATCTTTTCCAAATTTCCTTTAATATTTTCTGAAAACAAGTTTTGTTTTTTAAAAAATGGCATTTGTTATAATAAGTCTTTTCCTTTCCTTTTGTTTGCTGAGGTAGCGGTTTCCTTGCAACATTAATAAGAGGTTCTTGCAGACTGGGCTGGCCCTCAACTGTGAAGTCCAAAGCGAGAATGCACAGATGTAATTGTAAGGCCTCTAAGTCATTTCCTGTAAGGGGGAAAAAATAAGATAAAGTTAGGAAAGTTACAGGACAATGAGTAATTCTGGAACATTAATTCCTGAAATGCTATTATCCACAAAGGTCAGCTATAAATACATAAGATATCATATTATAATCTTACAACAGTAGGTACCACGGTAAGATTTGAACTATGACATGATGACTGCTAGAAAATTCCTTGAGTTGTAGTACAAAAATAATGCAACAAAAAAAGTCTGATTCCACACCAACCACTCCAAAGCCAAGGCTAGTAACTGACACCGAGCAGGGCCTGGATTCATGCTGACAAGTAAAGCACCCACAAAACTGTAAGGGAATTTGGAAAAAGGAGTGGTAAGAAAAGACTGAAAGAAATCAGGGCAGTTGTTATGAAGAAAATGTTACTTTGATGTAGGCCTTGATTGTAGGATAGGTTCTGACAAATGTAAAAGGAAAGGGTGGGGCTCATCAGGTTAAATGACCACCAAAGCAAAGGCCCTAAAGCAGGATGGCACATGGTCTACTTGGGACCCCCAATTGAACCAAAGTGCAGCACACAGAAAGACAGAGCCTGCAGAGGTAACTGGCTAGAAGGAGGTTTGCAGACAGGATTCTTCCCATCCTCACTCAGGTACCAATTTCCCTGCTGGATGTTCTAAGGGAAGCCTGGCAGACTGTGCTGGCCTTACACTGTGGGATAGCTTCTGTAGAACCTCTGGCTCTGGATGGGTTCAAATAACAATGTCTGGACATTCCTGGTTGCAGTTACTGATACCTACAACAGTGGAGTAGTGTAGTTCTCACACAGCTAATCAGGGTTCATACTTGTCTCTCTGTTCTCTTGAACTCTCTGTTCTCCCAAACATAACAATAGTTCAAATATATTTTACAGAGCTATACTTAGTCTATACTAAAATTCAACTTGTATGATGTCTGTATATAGTTTGGACTACTTATTCATAACTGGGTTTTTCTTTCTATTTTCCTTATTTTATAGATAAAAATAAATACAAGTCACATTTTGTCACTCATCATGGCCACTATACCATGCCCCCTTTATGGTTCTGTGATTACAAAAGGAACCTAGGAAGTTGAGTATATAACAAGAGAATGAGATGAGAAAAGTGCTACGGATACAAACATATGCTTTAAAAGTATAGCAACCCTAGCCCAGCTGGCATGTAAATTAAACTAAACTGGTCATCAATTGTAGCTCTGTGTTCAAGAGAATCTTCACCCCTAAAATCTCATAAACTTTTCAAGAAACAACCTATCAAACAGCTACTTGTAAGAAATATGTTCCCAAGTGTTCTTTTTTTCAAATTCACGGCAATAAAGCAATCTATATGTATCCCTACCCAACTGCTACATTATAATCAAAGTGGCTTTAAAAACTCTGATGTACAACAGAAGCACTCCACAGGAATGCTGAAGGAGGAAGGCTATTCACACCAAAACCGTGTAGTCTGTGAAGGAGAACCATCACCTTGAGTTGACCACAGTGAGTCTCAAGCCCTTCTTCTTTGTCCACCCCCATTACTCTGCCAGATGGTCCTAAAAGGCCAAGTAAGAACCACATACACTTGCCTAATTTTTTCTAAAAAGCAACATAAAGTTCTTTTTTTACTTTATGTTTCCAAAGTTTATTTAAATGAAACTTGTAATACTTTAAAATATTACTACTTCACCAAGTTCATCTACAAAATCAATGTGATTGCTACCAAAATCTAAACTAAACTAACTTTTTTATAGAAATGGGTAAGCTAATCTTAAAAATCATATGAAAATGCAAAAGACCTAAGGTGGTCAAACAAATATTTTAAAAATATGTTGGAGGACTCACTTCCTGATTGGAAAACCTACTATAAAGCTATAGTAATCAAGATAGTAGAGTACTGACATAAGGAAAAATATATGTATATTTTAGAACTGAGAGTTTAGAATAAACCTATATACCTATGGTCAACTGATTTCAGACAAGGGTGCCAAAACTATTCAGTTGGAAAAGAATAGTTTTTTCAATAAATGATGCTGAGACAAGTAGATATCCACATACAAAAGAATGAATATGGACCCCTATTTTATAAAAATTAATGCAAATAATGAAAGACCTAAATGTAAGAGCTAAAACTATAAAACTCTTACAAAAAAAAACACGTGTAAATCTGTGATCTTGGATTAGGCAACAGTTTCTTGGACATGACATCTAAAGCACAAGCAACAAAAGAAAAAATAGGTAACTGGACTTCAAAATTAAAAATATTCCTATATCAAAGGTCACTATCGAGGTGACAATACATCCCACAGTATGGACAAAAATATTTGAAAATCATGTATGTCTTAGGGTCTAGTATCCAGAAAATATCAAGAACTCTTAAAATTCAACAATGAAATGACAAATGACCCAATTAAAAAATGGACAAAGGATCTGAACAGACATTTCTTCAAACATATAAAACTGGCCAACAAGAAAATGAAAAAATGCTCAACATGATTAGTAAATAAAGAAATATAAATCAAAACCACAATAAGACACCATCTCACACAACACCAAAATGGCTACAATAAAAACAAATAAAAAACAAACAGAAGATGAGTATGAGCAAGAATGTGGAGAAACTAGAACCTTCATACAGTGCTGGCAGAAACACAGAACTATGGTGCCACTGTGAAAAGCAGTTTGGTGGTTCCTCAAAATATTAAAGAGAGAAGTGCCATAGGACCAAGCAATTCTACTCTTAAGAAGCCAGACACATGAAGCCACATGTATTATATGATCCCATTGATACGAAATGCCCAGAGAATAGGCAAATCCACAGAAACAGCAAGTAGATTTGTGGAATAGGGAGTAACTGTTAATGGGTTTCCTTTTTGGGGGTGATGACAAGATTCTGAAGTTGGATAGTGGTAATGGTTGCACAACTCTGAATATACTAAAACACATATGGTATGTGAGTTATATCTCCATAAAGCTGTTATTTTTAAAAAATTATTTCATCTTTCATTGCCATTTTCCTTACGTAATTTCTTATTTAACAGCAAAAGACACATGATTCCTTTTGTAACTAAAAACAAGTACATAAAAATAAGTTTCCCAGGGATACCTTTAATGTCAGACTTAAATTCCTTTTCATATTCCAACTGTATTTAAATACTACTATCCAGAACCTGTCTCTTAAAGATCACCTAATTTGAGCCCTTCAATTTACAGACGAGGGGGGAAAATCCCAGGATATTGTATATCTTCTATAGACCACACAGTGTATCAAACTTGGATATCTTAAGTCTCAGAACTCCAAACACATACATAAATGTTCTACTCTGAACTACCCAGACTGGATATAGATTAAACTAAATTGCAGTCACAAATCCTTAAACAAGAGGCCAACCTAATAAACATTTATTTCTTGCTCACATGAAGTTCAATGTGGGTCTGGCAGCCTTTCTTCAACTTGTAGGAACATCGTTGGAACTTCTGTTTTCCAGAGTCACCTCAGCATAAAAAAGGAAAATCATACCCATTCTTTACTATTTCCCATTAGAGTGACACACACCATTTCCACTCAAAGCGCTTCGGCCAGAATTAGTCACTTAGTGCCACTGTAACTACAAGGGAAGCTGGGAAATGTAGGGAGATGTGGGATAATGAGAAAGCATTACAATTGGTCACAGCTGTCCACCCAGCTCAGCTGTGTGTTGCAAAGTTTCACCAAAGATGGCAAAAGCAATTCTGATTACACCCTGAAAAGGCAGTATTATAATGAGGAGCCCCACAGTTGCTTTCCAGAGGTCAGGTAATTCTTACACAGGCTGCTCCAGCACACATTTTTTTTTTGTTTTATGTATTTACACAGAGTGAGGGAGTGAAGGTGGGGGGAGGGAAAGGTCACAGATTCCTTTGAGAAGTTAAAGAAAGAACAGTGTTTATTCAAACACATATCCAAAACATTAAAGTTTCCATTCATTTTTGGCACTGGAGCCCCAGGTGAAGAACCCCCTGCCCTCTACAGTACCTAAGCTTCCCTTCCCCTACAAAGGGCTACTGGCACTAGGGGACTTGGTCAAAACTGCGCATCACTTTCTGCATCTAGTGTTGGTCCAGCAGGTCACCAAGAGGCAGAGGCCTAAGGCTCAGGCTAATGCATTAAAGGGAACCAAAGAGAAATACACCTGGGACCCTTTGCACCCATACTATTCACTACCTACAACCATATGTTCTCAAGGTGTGGTCCTTAGACCATGAGCATGAGAACTGAATTGTCCACGACCAAAGGTGCACCTGCACGGGGATAAGTCTGTCTATAAGTCATATCAGTGTACTGGGGTGGTCGTAATGGCCACTAAACATGTTACTAAGAATGAAAACTTTTGCCCCGGCTGGTGTGGTTCAAGTGGATTGAGTGCAGGCCTGCAAACCAAAAGGTCACCAGATCAATTCCTGGTCAGGGCACAAGCCTGGGTTGCAGGCCAGGTCCCCAGCTGGAGGCATAAGAGAGGCAACCAGTTTATAAACGTATCTGTCGCACATTGATCTATGTTTCTCTCCCTCTCTTTCTTCCTCTCTTCCCCTCTCTTTAAAAATAAGTAAATAAAATCTTTAAAAAAAAAAGGATGAAAACTTTTTTAGCAAGTTTTTCACAAGATACCATATTAACATTAAGACTACGATGAAAAGAAGAAGCCACAGAAAACCAATCATGGCTAAAAGGCTTCCTTCACTGATATTAGAATCAGAATACCACTCTTAATGGAATGACTATTAAAATGCAGATTCCTGGCTATAATCCAAATCTAAAGAATCAATCTTTGGGGGTAGGAGCAGAGAATATTCATTTTTTTCAAAAGCTTCCCAGGTGATTCTGATGCATGCTATAATTTGAGAACCAAAATGCTCAGTTGAAAACCTGTTGAAAGTGATAAGGATTGAGGGCACCTGAGCATTAACACCTGCAGATGCTAAACTACATGAACACCACTTAATGAAACTCAGGTATTTCACCAATATTCCTATTCATTCAAGAATCCAGAAAGGGAACACACTACCCATCCCACCATGTGATAAATGGCTATTTCTGAGAACCAAGGGGCTTGCTGGATAATTCAATGAACACTTCCTGTTTGTATCATAATTGCTTCTAACAAGATCATTTAGGTCACATAGTCAAGCTGAGGTTCTCCTTCAGGCAGAGAAAACAAGCTCCTTAAGATGAAAATTGGTTTTAATTTATTTTTAACAGATCTGGTGTTCCTATGCTGATCTTTGCTGTTATCAAAACTAGACAGTGTTGAGTCCTGATGGGTTTGGCTCAGTGGGTTGGGCATCGCCCCTGCAAAGTGAAAGGTCACTCGTTGGGTTCCCAGTCAGGGCACATGCCTGGGTTGCAGGCCAGGTCCCAGTACGGGGTGCGCAAGAGGCAACCAATCGATGTTTCTCTTTCTCTCCCTCTCTTTCTCCCTCCTTTCCCCAGTCTCTCTGAAAATAAAATCTTAAAAAATAAACAAACGAACTGGACACTGTTGAATTCAAGGAAATATTATGGAACTATCAACAAAACACCACTCAAGTTCTTTCATTTTCAAATCTGATTCTGCCAAGAAACAATATGCAGAGAAGGAGGTGACATCCACCTAAGAAGTCTTCATAGTGGTGAGCATAATATTCTGTGACAAAATACTGTTGAAAGCTGAGGTTCATCATAATATTTGCTCTACTGTTCTATGTGACTGGACATTTCTGTAATAAAAAGTTTAAAAGGCACACAAGCATGTATCTGAGCACCTAGATATATCACTTTTCTTTTTAAAGTAAAATTCTTGTCAAGGCTTATCTTAACTGTATTTTTAATGCTTCTCCACCCCATATTTATCTGCCCGAAGG
Organism: Mormoops blainvillei; assembly: GCA_004026545.1. NCBI lineage: Eukaryota > Metazoa > Chordata > Mammalia > Chiroptera > Mormoopidae > Mormoops > Mormoops blainvillei. Next base: position 257,580 of record PVJD01000865.1, on the reverse strand, counting down.
GCTAAAACATGTTTGTAAATTTTACTGCTGGCTAAGATCCTCAAACATAGAGCAGAAAAGGACATTTCAGTACATGTCATATCTTTTCAAGACCACAATAATTTGCAAAAGTTCTCAGTAGATTAAAATTGAATTCAGACCTGGTTCCATCATTTAAAACACTCTTTTCTGCAAATCAAAGTTATTAGCAATTTCTATTTCAAACAATAACAAAGAACATACTTGAAACTACGTAAAGTTTAAGAGGGCTTTCTTATACCCATAACTGATAATATATATATAAAGTTGCCATCCTGAGAAAATCTGAAGAGCTTCCCTTTAGAAAGTAAAGTGGATAAAAGATGGCCTTGGGGTGGGCTAACTGGGTGAGATCCTGGCTCTGCCACTTACCAGCTATGTGACCTTGGGCAAGTTCTTTAACCTCTCTGTGCCTCAGTTTCATCGTCTGTAAAATAGACATAATAACAGTAACTACTGTTATTAAGTAAATTTACACATATAAAGCACTTAGAATCATGTCTGGTACCTGTTAAGCACCACATGTTTGATCTTATTATTACCATTCCCACACAAATAAAGGCTCGTTACCTCTGCTTTTCTGGAAAAAAGTTACTGACAAACAAGAAAAGCCTTGTAAAGTCACCCAAACCCTGAAGTGAGTAGAAATCAATGTATCCTAGGGTGGGCAGCACCATGTTTCAGTGAAGTAATAGCTATAATTTGTGATCACAGAGAACAAATTTTAAATCCACTTCACTTATTAAGCCAAAAGAAAAAATAGAGTGAAAAGCAGTCCTGTTGACAGCAATGGTATGGCACAAAGTAGCTTCATTTCAAGATGACAAGCTAAATTACTAGGCACACGTACTTACCTCCCTATCCTCCCCAAATCCCAATGACATAATAGTAAAGACGTTCGCAAATGGAATCATAGCATAACAGTAATGAGAAGGGACAAGGGATACGGTCTATTTTAATGCTGGCCACTTTCTAGAAGATGGAGAGAAAGCAGTTAATTGTATGGCGAGACACACCAGAGCAGAGCTGGACACTTCCCAGAACATGCAGAGACAAAAGTGGGCAGAAAGGCAGAGCCTCTTTCCTGGAGGAGATGGATAAATGCCCAGCTCTGAGTGAGCAGGTACAAAATCAGGAGTGGGAAATAGGTTCATCTACCTCATCTCCTCCACACTTTTCAGTCTGATCAATGAATCAGCTAACTCTATTAAGGTAAGAGGACTGTTAGAAGAACAGGAACCTCTTGTCAATTACCTATGTAATCAGCTCAGTTCTTCATTGACAAGGATCACCAGATAGTGAAAGAAAACCAAGAGAACCAAAAGGACAATTAAGATGAGAAGCAGTCATTATTTATTTTGTTAGCTGACTTACAAATTGAAGGTAATTATAGAAGATATTTATTGAATCCAGCAACTGCCCTTTGAAATCATTGTAATTATATTTTCTGAAGCACTCAAAAGTATATTATAAAAAATAAATATTTTTAAATTTAAAAAGGCAGATCGGACCCCAGAAGAAACATATTTTAGGTCCCCAGAAAAACTCCTGAAAAGAAATTCTGATATCTGCGGAGAGATCTGAGAGGCAAGCAAAATCATAAAGGAAGTAGAAATCAGGAGAATTGTTGGAAATAAGATGATTACCAAGATGGAAAACAGGGAAGAAATGAAATGGGAGTAGAGTAGGGCATAGGGAGTATACACACACATTTGCTTATATTTTTTAAAATTAAGCAATGGAAGAATAAACCAAAACCCAATAAAAATGTTTACCTCTGAAGTACAGAAAGGAACAAAAGCAGGGAAGAAAGTCATACTTCTCCCAGCCTACCTTGCTTTATAGTCTTATCTTTAGAACCATGTAAATATTGTACATAATTTTTTAAAAGTTAATAAAAAAATAAAACAATCTTTAAAAATAAAAAAAAAGAGACAAATGAACCCAAACTATTTATCAAGTAGTGACATAACCACACAGGGAAGGTTTATTTCAAGTTAAAACAGTGTTTTTGTCTGTATGGCTCAGGTATTGTTGTCAACAAAGGAGAAGAAACATGAATATAAAAATCAAAGTAATAAAAATCCTTTAATCCTTTATTTGAATTTGAACTTTCAGTCTAAAATCATGATTTATTTTTTCTTTCCAAAAAATACATACTTACTTAACAGAAAAGTCCTAGAATTCACATCCCAATTGCAACAAATGCTCCAAAAAAATACAATTTCCCACCAAAAAGAATCAGAGCTCCTTACAGAAATAGCTGATTCTAGATCTGGGGTCAGAAAGAAAAAGATAAACCCAGGATTTCTTTTTTTTTGCAATCTTCACTCAAAGATACGTTTATTGATTTGAGAGAGGGAGAAACAAACACTGACATGAGAAAGAAACATCGACTGGATGCCTCCCGGTTTGCGCCCCAACCAGCGATCGAACCTGCAACCTAGGTATGTGCCCTGACTGGGAATTGAACCCCCAACCTTTTCGTGTACAGGACGATACTTCAACCAACTGAGCCAGCTGGCCAGAGCAGTCCAGGAATTTTTATCAGGCCAGAACCAGAGAACCCATCTACTATTACCTGGATCATGTAAAAAGGACCCAGGGTTGACCTGAAGAAAAAGCTCAATTAATGGCCAATGTGACAGTTTAAGAATCAAAAAGAATAACTCTTCTGGAGAAAAACTCATTAAATATATAAAAATTAATATATATTAATTTAGACTTGACAATGATTTTTTGGATAAGACACCAAAAGCACAGGTAACAAAAAATAGGCTGATTAGGCTTTATCAAAATTAAAATTTTTGTACATCAAAGGACACTATCAATAGACTGAAAAGCAGTCCATAAAATGGGGAAAAAATTGTAAATCATATATATGAAAAGGAATTAATATCCAGAATGTATAAAGGACTTTTACAACTCATGATCACAACCCACTGGATCAAAAAACCAAACAGTCCAATTGTAACATGGGTAAAGGACTTAAATAGAAATGTGTCCAAAGAAATAGACAAAGGGCCAATAAGCACATGAAAAGATGCTTAACATCACTAAACATTAGGGAAATACAATGCAAAACCACAGTGAGATACCACTTCATATCCATAAGGATGGCTATTATAAAAACGGGGGAAACACAGAAAATAACATGTTGGCAAGCATGTGAAGAAACTGGAACTCTGTGAATTGCTGGTGGGAATGTAAAATGGTATAGCCACTGTGGAAAACAGCAGGGCAGTTCCTGAAAAAATTAAACAAGTAATTACCATATAATCCAGCAATTCCAATCCTGGGTATGTACACAAAAGAACTGAAAGCAGAAACTCGAACAGTTATTTGTACACCAAGTACTTAAAGGCTCGTAACAGAATTACTCATAGTAGCCAAAAGGTGGAAATAAGCCAAATGCCCATCAACGAATGAATGGATAAACAAAACGTAGTATAGCCATACAATGGTCTATTATTTAGCCCAAAAAGGAAGGAAATTCTTATACATGCTTCAGTATGGATGAGCCTACATTCATCTATGTGGCAAGCTTCTTCTCTACTTGTCAGGCCACTGGTGTGCAGAAACCTGGTAGTGGTTGCAGTATCTGTGGCCTTTCGATAGTTGCTGTGGGAAAGAAAGCAGGAATCATGGTTTCTACTTCCAAAGTCACAGCTAAGTAACGGGATCATCAAGCACCCTGTTTCTCAAGCTCAGCCTTGATCTGAATGGAGAGTGCTGGCTATTTCTCTGGGGAACCTTCCTTTATCATGTATATGTTTACAGCATCTTTCACTACACACACATACATGCACACATTTTTCTTTTATTTCTCTAGTCAAACATGTTCATCTGTTCTTTTACAGTTTCAAATTTTGCAACTAGATTTACCTTGCCAAAACTGATGATCAAATATAGAACTCTTTGAAAAAGATACACAAAATGGCTAACAAGCACATGAAAAGATACTCAAATCATTAGTTATCAGGGAAATGCAAATTAAAACCACAAGATACCACTTCAGAGCCACTAGAATGGCTATAATAAAAAAGATAGGCAATAACAAGTGTTGGCAAGGATGTGGAGAAATTAGAATTCTCATATACAGCCCATGGGACGTAAAATGGTGCAGATAGTTTGGAAAACAGTCTGGCAATACCTTAAAAGGTTCTAACACAGAATTACCATATAATCAAGTAATTCCACAGCTATGTGTATACCTAAGAGAAATGAAAACCATATGTCTACACAAAAAAACTGTAATTAAAAGTTCAGAGCAACATTATTCAAAATAGTAAAAAAGAGGAAACAACCCAAATGTCTATCAACAGATAAACAGATAAATAAAATGTAACATGTAATGGAATAATATTACTCAGGCATAAAAACAAATAAAGTACTGATACATGCTGTAACATAAAGTGAGCCTTGAAAACATTATGCTGAGTGAAGGAAGCCAGCCATAAAAGGCCACATATTATATTAGCCCAGTAATATGAAATGTCCAGAATAGGTACATCCACTGAAATAGAAAGTAGATTAATGGCTGTGTAGGGCTGGGGCGGATGGAAAGAACGAGGAATGAGTGCTAATGAATACTTTACTGTTTTTTAGAGTAATGAAATATTCTGAAATTAATTGTAATGGTAGTTGTTTAACTGAGAATATGCTAAAAATCACTGAATTATACACTTTAAATGGGTGAATTATATGTATATGAGTTATATTTCAATAAAGCTGTTATTTAAAAAAATGAATAATTCCATAAACAAATCCCTCTTCAGAGGAAAAAAATACGGAAAATTCTTTCCTCTTTAGTCTACAACAATGTAAATCTACCCTTGATAATGTAGAGACACTAGAGGAAATTCTTTACGGAGTCTGGTTAAATTTTGTCTATGAAGTTCAAAGCCCAACCATTTCTATGGGGTTTTTTTTTTTTGGTCAGTTCAGAATGACACAAGCCATATTTAGAAATGCAGTCCAGAAAAATGCTTTGAAGACTTTTATTCTCAACATTCATAAATTAAAAATACCTACCCAGGCAAGAGAGAAAATGCCTGAATAATTCAGTTCTTTCTTCTTAGGGCTTTTTTTTTTGGTGCCCGTTCTACATTACCACATTAAAAAGTGATTGAAAGATGGTAGTTTTCCTAGCTCTCCTCCTGCCCCTCTGGCCATTCTTAGTTGTCTCTGTGAGCCACGCACTCCCCACCCTGCCTCCTCTGATGGACCTGAAGTGCTGTGTGGTTCCTCAGAGCTCTATGCTGTGCCCTGTCTAAGATCAACATATTCTCCCTGGGCAGGGTTCCCCGATCCATCTCTCTAACCCAGATCTTTCTCCTGTGCTCCAGATCTCAAATATCCAGATCCCTACTGAACAAGTCTCCAAGTAAAATGTCCAAAACCCACTCTCTCTAGTCTTTCAGGGTTCCTTCCCTGTTTTGATGAATGGCATCACCATTTACCTACCTGAGCAAGCCACATTTACATCCAATTAATCATTTAGTCATACCCTTCCTGCCCTCTTAATATCTCTCAAGTCTTTTTCCTTCTCTCTATCTTTACTGTCAATCCAAAGTTCAGACCACCTTCACCTCTCACCTAAATTACAGAACACTTCCTGAGTGGTTTTCCAAATGCCTGGACAGCTCTCCTCTTGTTGCTGTGAGATTGTTCTAGAGTCAATTTAATCATGCCACACTCCTGCTTAAAATACATATGGCTCTCCAGTACAGCTTTCTTAAACCACCATCCCCGATCTCTGCCTAACACTGCCCGGTTCTTGTGGTGCCGTCTTCCCTCTCACCATCTACACCTTCAGTTCCCTCTGCCTGGAAAGCTCTGGCTTACTCTCAGTCCTCCTGCAAGTCTAAGTTAGACATCACCTCCTTTGGGAAGCCACCTCGACAAAGAATGAGTTAGAAGTGACTCTGTATGCTACTGTAACACCCTGTTTTTAGTCTTGTCTTAGTATCATCTTTGCTGTACCATACTGCTGGCAACTGCCAGTTTCCTTCATGTTTCCCTGCCACGTCCAATCCCCAATATGACAGAGTTTATTCAAGATATTCAACAGTGCTAAGCACACTGTAAACACTCAACAGATATCTGTTGAATGATTAGTTTGTTATTAGTATTATTTAATGACCATTTCTTTACAGCATTCACACAGCCTTAACCATCCACAGAGGCAGTACTTAAATGCTAAATATGAGGTTCTGCTTTATAAGAAAAAAAAAGCTACTGATGATACATACCATGTTTACACAAGTACTCCTCAATAAAATGAAACATTTGTTAAATGCCTACACTGGCTCAAGCATGATACCTGGAGCTTTGGATACATAATCTCACTTAAGGCTCACTAGAACTATACAATAAAAACAGTTGCCATTAACTAAATGGGTACTAAGTGCCAGGCATTTTGCTATGTACTTTACACTGCTACCTAATTTAATGCTCACAATGACCCTGTAAGGTAGGTGAGGCATCTAAAGAGGTTAAGTGAGCCCTGGTGTGGTTCAGGGATTGAGGGCCGGCCTGTGAACCAACAGGTTGCTGGCTCAATTCCCAGTCAGGGCACATGTCTGGGTTGTGGGCTAGGTTCCTGGGTTGGGGGTACACGAGAGGGAACCACACATCCATGTTTCTCTCCCTCTCTTTCCCCCTCCCTTCCCCTCTGTCTAAAAATAAATAAATAAAATCTTTAAAAAAGAGGTTAAGTGAGTTCTTCAAGTTGTTGACACTTGGACAAGGTAACAGTCACCAACAGAGCTGAATTTGGGGCCTGGGAGTCTGCCCACCAGAGGCTGAATCACTGTACTATTCCACCTCTGTCAAACATCTAGGCAAAGAAAGACATTGTTTCTCACTCTTAGGAGATGATTTAAATAAAGCTGTAGGCTTCTTGGAATTGGCAGGAAGTTGAGGTGGAGCAATGAAAAGAAAAGTAATCTAACTCTTTTTAGAACCAGGTCCCCAACCTTTTTGGCACCACAAACCAGCTTCATGGAAGACGAGGGGCGGAGGCTGTGACAACAACAGGGACAGACACGACACGGTGACACAGTGGCAGATCTTTCCTTATGGCCCAGTTCCTAACATGCCGCAAACTGGTACCTTGGGTTCGGGATCCCTGTTTTAGAAGATTATAACCACTGCATTGCCAATGATACCCAAATTCTACTTTCCAGTCAAGAACTCTCTCTCCGGCCCTGGCTGGTGTGGCTCAGTGGATTGAATGCTGGCTTGTGAACCAAAGGGTCGCTGGTTTGCTTCCTAGTCAGGGCACATGCCTGGGTTGCAGGCCAGGTCCCCAGTCAGGGCCATGTGAGAGCAAGCGATTGATGTATCTCTCGCACATCGATGTTTCTCTCCCGTTCTCCCTCCCATCCCTTCTCTCTAGAAACAAATACATTACAAAAAAGGAAAAAAAACTCTCTCCCCCAAGACTAGACTCATAAAATATCTCCTCAGGTCCTTCAGATTTACCTAGTCATCCTTCCTACCCTGCTCCTCCTGCTGTATTTACTGCCAACCCTAAGCCTAACCCTGAGGTATTGTCCCTGTCCCTGTTCCCTTACCTTTCTATCCCTTATGTCCAATCCTGCCAATCTTGGTCACCACAGTTCACCTGTTCTACTGCAACTACTCTGTAAATGTTAGCTATTGTTACTGTTACATCCTAAATGCCTCTCATCCTCTCTTTTACACTCTCACTGTTCAGTTTCCAAGGAACTAGCCTTCCAGGGCAAGCATTTAAGGCTGAGAATGCCATTTATGAGAACCAGAAGCTAGGCTGCCAGATGCTCAGGCCCCAGTTTTTTCAATAAAAGCACACAGAAAGTATATCTCAAAGCTGGCTGACAGACAAGAGCAAAATCTAAGTAGCAAACTAAAAATGTATAAGAATGGCACATACTGGAATTAGAAACTAAACTAACTAATGGCCCCAATCCCAAGGAACCAAACATTCAATTTTATTCCACTTCACAAAATTAGTAAATCAGCATTCAATCTATTAACACAGTGGTTCTCAACAGTAGAGATGGTTATACATGCATACATACCCAGGGAGCATTTGGCAATGTCTGGAAGCATTTTTCAGTTGTCATAACTGGGGGAGTGCTAGTGGATAAGGCCAGAAATGCTGTTAAATATCCTACAATCCACAGTGCAGCCCCCTGTCCACCTGAAGACAAAGAATTATCCACCCAAACGGCGAACAGTGCAGCTACTGAGCACTGCTAAACAAATGCTTTGAGCTCCTTCCACATTCAAGTTACTAATGTATAAAAAGGTACTTCTTCCTGGGAAGATAACATAAGCTTCCCCACAGTTTAAGCTACAACAGGTCCATAAGGCAGTAAAGAGGTATCACTGGGAGGAGATGGGTAAATGCTAAATAAGTGGTTTAGAAACAAATGCCACGAGTTTAGAGGAAGGAGAGCGCCACAGAGGCCGAGGCCTGGTCAGAGATCTCAGAGAGCAGATGGGGCTCCTTAGTTCACCTCAGGTCTGCCAGTCAAGGCCCCCAAAGTAACCAGAATCCACCTTTCCAGCCTTACTCATAACAGGTCCCTTCAACCCACCCTCTGTTCCTACCACACTGTTCACTCACAACAGCTAGTCCACAGGGTCACTACCTCCCACCCCTATTGTTACTACCAAAAAACCCCTCAGCTACTTCACAAAAGCTCTGCCCTCCAGGTGAGCTGCACCTACCCCCCAGCAAAGCTGAGGAGGACATATTGTCATGTCAACCCAATGGTGTTCCTATAGAAAATGTTTTAAATGGCTCAGGCCCTAAGGTCTTGTCCTCTCCCACCAAAAATCAGTGTTTAGCAGCAGCCAGCCAGGAGCTGCCTCATTTCCTGTAGCTGCTTGGTAAAAATAGGAAGTGGGGCAGGAAGTTCACAAAGCAGAAACAAAAGTAATCACTGCCTAGCTTCCTGAACACAAATCACTGAACAGGGAGGATATCATTAAAACATCAAAACGGAAGGCAGGCATGGAGAGCCAAGGCCAGAGGAAAGGAAGTGACATTTCTGGGTCCACCAAACCCAGACTGCCCCCAAAGAAAAATATGTGCAAAACTGGACACTAGCCTATTATACAGAAATCGTTTCCAGGGAATTAATTTAAATTAATAAATTAATTAAAAGCATGCTAATTTAAAGAATCATGTGAAAATTCCTGGAACATTAAAGTCCTATCAGAGTAAAAATATCAATGAAAAAGTTTTAAGGAGACCAAGATAAAACTATATTTTTTCCTTCTAGCCAAGAAATAACTATTAAAACTGCTATTAAAACAAAACAAAATAAAATAAAAAGTTACTAAATAACTGGTTGGTTGACAAAAATCCAAAGCCTGTGTTATCCTATATTAAGCTATGAAAACTCAAGCTTTGGTAGAAAAAAACACTACTAAATAAAAAGTCTAATCAGAGAATTCTAAATAATTCTAATCAGAGTTTGAATCTATCATTGTTAAAATAAAGGTGCTTCTATACCCACCACCCCACCCAACAGTCAACCCTGTGAGCTGGGCCTGAATGCTTTAGGCCCTCTGCATGAAGATGCTAACAGTGCCTGCTGTCAAGGAGTTTCTGGTCTGCCTCCCCATGTGACACCTGACTGACTTTTGGGTTGTCACTTGCCCTATAACAATCGATCACCACAAAAATATGACATTCCTCTATAAGACAAAGCAAGTCAATACTGGATCTGAAGAGCATTTATATTTAGTAATCTACAAACGAGTGATAATTCCATTTAAGCAGAAGGAAAAAAATTTCTAACACAAGTCAACAGAGTTGAAATTTAGTTTCAAAATAATACAGGTTAAAAAAAAATAGGTCAAATGTGTTAAACAGTCATATAGGTGAAGGACAGTTTAATTTTGTTTAAACTGAGGGTATTTGGGGTGTGGGAAGAAAGAGGAAGATCAAAGGCTAGTTTTTTTCAACAGTAACTCCATAAACAAGTAGAAAAGTAAATGAAATGGAAGGTAACCACCACATATTCAGTTTCAGTTAAAAAAAATTGTGAACATTTAATTTTTAAAAAATCCATTATTACTCAGTCCTGCTGAGGACAGATCCAGCTATGTGTCTGATTTATGGTACTAAATCAACTTACTGTATTCCAAGACTCATGTTTAGTCTTCTTATGAAGTCAAAAGGCTAACTCTCAAAGTCTGCTGCCATTAAAACAAAACAAATATTAGAATTTTTGAAAGAATTTTATTAGAGAAACACTCTGAGTCAAAAATATCTTTGTTACACAGAAACCTTCAAAGGAAGACCAAAAGGGAGGTTGGGAGACAAAGCCTTGCCAAGAAAAGGTTTATCTATAAACAACTACCACACATCACACCAAAGCGTGAACAAAGTTGGCTCTTCTGAAAAAACTTGCTCAGGAAAAATGAAGTTTTTATCTATAACTAAAATGGCTTTTGACCATTAAAAATTTTTACATCAAATGGACCCAAGCACTATGAAAACACTGCCAACAACAAATTGTGCTGCTTGATGGAAATTCAAGTGTAAATCAAGAATAAGAATAACTACTTTAAAGTAAATTATTTTTTAAAACCACAAAGCACTGATGTAATTTTTCAAACCCAATTTGTTTCAAAAAAATTCCAAAAAAACTACATCTATTAAAAACCTGTAGTTTATTCTTGTTATAGTATGTTACAGTATGAAAAAGCTACTCAGCTTTGTTTAAGCCTAGTTTTAGCCCAGTTATCCAAAAAGTTTCCAAATTTGTAAAAGCAAGCTGAACTAGAGAAAAGTAATATATCCATTAGAAAGTTATTTAAGAAAACTTAAAATTCTATAGTGCTACTCATTCTTAATAATTTGCACTGTGAAACATATACAAAATTAACCTCAAATGGGAAAAACAAGTATTTATCAAGAAGCATATATATTTCTGGCCAAAATGGAGGTACAGGCAGACATACTTCGCCTCCCTGCACAACCATAAGAAGGATCACAACTAACTTCAAAATTAGAAACAACCAGAACTGCCAGGAAATCGAACTGTATGGAAGTCTGACAACCAAGAATCTGAAGAAGAAATATTCATCCAGACTGGTAGAAGGGGCGCAGACGGATAGCTAGAGAGGAGAGGAGGCAGTGTGGTGGAGACAGCAGCAGCAGCTGGCAGAATGGGCAGTGCCATGTTCACATGTGGCAGATAAAAACCAAGATGGACAGGTGGGGAGTGAGCGATCCCAGCCCCAGGCCAGACTACGCAGCCTAGGGTTCCAATGCTGGGAAATAAAGCCTCATGACTTCTGACTATAAAAACCAGTGGGGGTTGGGGCAGCAGAAGACACTGCCGGTCTCTCGAGATTGTTTAAAGGACCTGTATGGTCCTAGAATGTACTCAAACCTACTCATTCTGGTATTGAGCACCAGGGCAGCAGCTAGAAGGGCTCCAGTCGCACACAGGAAGTAAGAGAAGTGACTGGAAATAGGGTGAGTGCTGAGCAACCGGCATTTTTCCCTCTCCAACATACAGTGCCACAAAGCAGTGAAGCGGATTGCCTTGCTCTGGCAATACTTAAGGCTGTGCTTGTAACAGGTGTACCAAGACAGGGAGTCAAAACAGTTCTACCTAATACACAGACACAAATGTAGGGAGGCTGCCAAATTGAGGAGACAAAGAAATATGGCCCAAATGAAAGAACAGATCAAAACTCCAGAAAAAGAACTAAGCAAAATGGAGATAACCAACCTATCAGATGTAGAGTTCAAAATATTGGTGATAAGGATGCTCAGAGAACTCAGTGGGTATGGTAAATGCATAGGGAAGAAACAAAGGCTACACTAAGTGAAATAAAGAAAAATCCACAGGAACCAACAGTGATGGGAAGGAAGCTGGGGTTCAAATCAACAATGGAACATAAGGAAGAAATAAACAGTCAACTAGTACAAAATGAAGAAACAAGAATTTTTTAAAAAGAGAAGGCGATGACTCTGGGGCATCTCCAAATGTGCCAACATCCAAATCACAGGGATGCCAAAAGAAAGAAGAAGAAGGGCAAGAAACTGAAAACCTATTTGAAAAAATAATGAAAGAAAACTTCCCAATTTGATGAAGGAAATACACCTACTAGTCCAGGAAGCACAGAGAGTCCCAAACAAGTTGGTCCCAAAGAGGGACACACCAAGACACATCATAATTAAAATGCCAAAGATTAAAGATAAAGAGAGAATCTTAAAAGCAGCAAAAGAGAAGGAGAGCGTTATCTACAAAGGAGTTCCCATAAGACTATCAGTTGATTTCTCAAAAGAAACTTTGCAGGTAAGGAGGGACTGGCAAGAAGTATTCAAAGTGATGAAAAGCAAGGACCTGCAACCAAGATTACTCTATCCAGCAAGGCTATCATTTAGAATTGAAGGGCAGATAAAGTGCTTCCCAGATAAGGTAAAGCTAAAGGAGTTCATCATCATCAAGCCCTTGTTATATGAAATGTTAAAGGGACTAATCTAAGAAAAAGAAGATGATCAAAACTATGAATGGTAAAATGACAACAAACTCACAACTATCAACAACTGAATCTAAAAAAACAAAAACAAACTAAGCAAAAACTAGAACAGGAACGGAATCACAGAAATGGAGATCATCTGGAGGGTTATCAGTGGGGAGAGCGAAGGGGAAGAAAGAGGGAAAAGGTACAGGGATTAAGAAGCATAACTGGTAGGTACAACATAGACACGGGAATGTTAAGAATAGTATAGGAAATGGAGAAGCCAAAGAACTTATATGCATAACCCATGGAAACGAACTAAAGGGGGGACTGCTGGAGGGAAGGGGGCTACTGAGCAGAGCGGGGCAAAGTGGAAAAAACTGGGACAACTGTAATAGTATAATCAATAAAATATACTTTAAAAAAGCATATACACAAATGGGCAAATCAAACTCTAATTTGGAAATTATCTTAGTATAGAGAGGAATTATATAAATTTTAGATAAATACATTTCATATCTAGGAATACTTCTGAAAATTTAAGGCACCTATGAAAAATTTTATCAATGGATAATTGTAGCAGATTTCTCCTCCGGGTTGGGAACACTGACTCCAATTTTATACACCCAGCAAGCCTGCCCATCCCTGAAAAAGAACAGCAAGTCAGAGTCACAGCTAGGGAGCCCATTCTTCCCCACAAACATTCCAACAGATCAAATATGTAGCAATGAGTACATTCAAGGAGTCTCCTCCCCACCACTCCCACAGGCAAGGATGACAGCCTAAGAGAGTAGTCCTGCAGTGGCTCACCAGACTGGCTTCCAGGATCTGTCACTTATTTAGGCCATGGGCCTTCACATACTTAAGCATTTACTAAGGTCCTACTATGTACATGGCACTATTCCAGGCACTGGGGTGTAGTGAATGAGACACACAATTCTTGCTCTCTAGAAGCTTACTTACATCCTTAACGAAGAAAAAAGAGAAAATACTCATGTTCTTACCCTGTAGGAAAGATGTTCTAATACAAAGAAATTTAATGGAAGCAGGCACCACCAAAGCGTCTGCAGGTATGGTTATGGGTTCAGGAGTCAGACTGACCTAGATAAGAATTCCTCTCTCAGTAATTATCAGTTGAATAATAACACTTAATAACTCTATGACCTTAGGTAAGTTACTTGAACTCTTGTGCCTCAGTTTCCTCAGTACTGTGCTGAGGATTAAGTCCATAAAGGGCAGCACTTGGCATATCCTGAGTCTCACTCAGTGGAAGCTATTGCTCTGAACAGGCCAGGAACTAGTCGGAGGACAGCATTTTATATTCTACTGAAATTCTTCATTCTGACCTACCATTAGTAAAATAAATAAATAAACAAACTCCCCTTGCTCCAACTACTGCATAGTTATAACAACTTTCAGAAGTATTACTTACCTTCCTGCAGCTCTGGCCTGAACTCCCAAAGTCCTGGAAGCAAACTAAAAGGAGTGCTGCCTTGTGTCCTCCAGAAGGGAAGGAGGTCACGGCTCCTCCCATTTCCCTGCTCTACTCCCCCCTCTTTCAGCCCCAGGCTAGAAGAACAAAGACACTGCTGAGGAAGGGATCCCCTGGAATTACAAAGTTACTTAAATACTAGGATGTGGTGTACGTATTCTCTCCTACATTGAGACCCAGGGGCAGAATAGGTAGGTCCTTGAGTGCTAGTGAGAGGGACCATTTTTGCCTCTCCCAGCCTAAATTACCACAGCCTGCAGCAAGTACTCAAGTCTGGGAGTCAAGCCAGCTTTCCTCTGCCTGTGTTCTCAACCATACACATCCACCTCTGGGACCTGGGAGTGGGGTGGGGAAAGACTCAAGTATCCCCAAGTTCCCTAGTCATAATTACCTTCTCAGTAGGACCTAATCCTCAAATCATTTTTAATACAAAATTAGATTTTTTTCAGGTAATATTTAACTTTAATTCCATACTCAAAAGCTATTTATTTATTTATAAATTTTATTTATTTTTAGAGAGAGGGGAAGCTGGTAGAAAAAAACTGAAATGGTTTCTCTAAGAAGGGGAAAGAGGAGAGAAACATCAGTGTGCAAGAGATACAGCGATTGGTTGCCTCTCGCACGTCCCCAGATGGGGACCTGGTCCTCAACCCAGGCATGTGCCCTGACCAGGTATCGAACTTGCATACTTTGGGTTCACAGGCTGGAGCTCAATCCACTGAGCCATACCAGCCGGGGCATCAAAAACTTTTCCGTTATGATTCTTTGCAACTACCGATTTGAAAAAGCACGTATCTGACAGCAGCCCAGACACAAGGAACATCGTTAAAATGGTTAAAAAACAAAAAGCAGTAACATCTAGGAATGAACCCTAAAAACAGACTCAGTAAATAGGGGCGTCTGCATCCAGGAAGCTCACTGGCAGCCCTGTCTATAAGCATCAACCTGGAAGTAACCCACATGTCCTGCATTAAGGGGGTCATTTAATAAATTACACAGAAACACCTCACCATGTGAAAGATCAAGGTAAAAACCACATTTCAAAACCCAAGATTTTATCATTTATAAATCGTATCATTATTTTATATATGCTAAGAAAAATTCTGCCATATAACTATGACACATGGCATATCCCAATCTCAGTCTCCCTCAAGGCTTTTTCCTGTCTCATTCCTCTACCTCAGACCATCTGGAACACACACCAGCTTTGGAACAAGTCCCTTTGTGCCCTTACTTCTCCTTTCATTTTTTCTAGAAGTTACCCTTATTTAAGACCCAGTGTTTGAACGAAACCATATTGGGCCCCTTCAGTGCCCATGGAGCCTTTCCTGTGTTCCTGCAGCTTCCACTGCCATTGCTCCTTTTAGCGTTGTATTCCTTCCCTTTCCAATGAATTGTAAGCACACAGAGACAGAGGCTGGACCCATCTTCACATTCACCACAGTGCACAGAACACTACCACTACCACCGCCACCAACAACAAAAAATCCCCCATGTCTATCAGGAACTGTTCTAATGACTTCACAAATAGTAACTCATTTAACCCTCACTATAACTCCAGGAAGTAGATACTATTAACCCTCCATTTTTAGACATGGTCAAATGAGGTAAATAAAGGTTATAACTTAGAGGTTAGTGACTAATAAATGGAAGAGGCAGGACTCAAACTCAAGCAATCTGGATAGACTCCTTGCTCTTCACCTCTGTGTTACATTTTCTCTCAAAATGTCTCTCATCTACACATTTTAAATTTTATTATTATTAATTTTTAATTGAAATACAATACAGAGTGAAAAAACTCATACTACAAATGAGTATACAAGAAAAGCTAGGTCTAACAGCCTAGATTTCTAAGGCCTCATCCCAAAGGCAACCACTGTTTCTATTATTCCATTATTTGTACTTAGAAATCTATTTCAGGTCTCTTTTTCTTTCTATCCTCACCCGAGGACATTTTTTTCATTGCTTTTAGAAGGAGAAAGGGGGTGGGGAGGTGGGGGAGAGAAAGATACAAAAACATCAGTTGGTTGCCTTCTTGTATGCATCCCGACTGGGGATCGAACCTGCAACCTAGGTATGAGTCCCAACTGGGAATCGAATCACACTCCAATCAACTGAGCCACATGGGCTAGGGCATGCTTGGTTTTTGGTTGTTTTTTTTTAAAGAAATGGGCACATATACATATTGTTCTGCATGTTGCCTTTTTCACTGAATAGTATTTCTCTGAGCTTGATGGATTATCTTGATGGAAGTCCCTGAGCAAAGGTACAAAGTTTAAAATAAGTTGTAGGGATAGAAAACATAAGGCTGTTTTACTCAATTTTAAGATATACATATTTTCACACTTTCACCCAAGACAGTTTCTTGAAGTGAGAGGGTCTTGGTGGGCTTGGGCTTCATTTAAAAGTCACAAAAGGCTTTTAAATGTACAAAAGACGTCAAGAGTTAGCCTTTCAGAAATGTGCATGCTGAATCAAGAGACCTTCCAGGTGATATTCAACATGTCATTTCTCCTATAATAATAATAGCAAGTACCTACATTATAGGGTTGTTCCGAGGACTAAACGAGTTAATATACACAAAACACTTAGCACAAAACCTGACTAGCACAGTGAATCTAAGAGGTTAACATCACACCTGTGGCACTGTTAGTGTCCAATAAGTTATTGCTATTATTTCTTCAAGAGCTGGCCCCACTTGCCTCTCCAATATCATTTCCCTTTACTCCTCTATTCATACCTGTCCTCCCTTTACCCTAAATCTCCTGCAGGTAACATAACTCATGCTTGCTCGCATCTTTTGTATCTATCATTGCCCTGCCTAAGTCTTCTCCCCTTAAGTGGTGCTGGACACATTTTTTTCCACAGTACTCAGCTCAAGCACAACCTTCTCCAGAAAAATCTTCCCTGACACCTGCAGCTGGATTCTCTGGAGGAGCAGTTTAGGAAGAGCCTATCTGTCATAACTACCACTTTCTGGTGCTCAGCTTTGTCAGTGCACTCTGGTTCAGCAAGCTATCTAAGCTCAAAGATGACTGATGCATTAACCAGAAGACCAGTTACTAAGTTCATAAGTGATGAGAGCTAATACTTACTGAGCACTCAGAAGGTGCCAAGGCAGAAAGGAGGTGTTACTGTTACCCCCATTCTACAGAGGAGAAACAGAGATTAGCCAGCATCCCCAGAATATGACCCAAGCAGCCAGCATCCCCAGAATATGATCCAAAGCTCTCAATAACTCACATTCTCTCCTTTGCAGGAACTCTTCACGTAAAGCCATGTTCTGATCAGAGGGTATAAGGATCATAGAAGCAAAGCAAAGGATATTCTCCTGGCTAAAGGCACCAACAAGGATGCACCCATCTGGTAGTGGAGAGACCCGGTGGGGAACTACACACGGGTCCTCTGCTCCAGGCACCCACACAGTGCTAGACAAATCACCCAATTCTCCTCTTGGACCCACCATCCCAATTTTCATAAACACCATCCCAACTCCCTCCTTCTAGAAAGTCTTTCTTCTGAGGATAAAAAAATTAAGTTTAAGCATTCAGGCTACAAAGCATTCCAATCATACTTTCCTGGGGTTATAACTGGGTCATTTTGGTTGAACTTAAAAGTTTTCCCTGAAATTCTTCAAACTATATTTACAAATTGTCTATTGGCTTGTATGTTTTCTATAGATAGTTGCTTTGTGTAACATTTATTCTGATTTCATTCTTAGATGATCACTGATTCATTCATTTAACAAAAACGTAATTGTTCTCAGAACATTATGTTCTAGGCCCTGGAGATAACAGCACTGAACGAAACAGACAAGATCTCTAAAACCTGGTCAAGCTTATATGTCTCCTGCTTCTCTAGGCACTTATGATACTTTATGGCAATTACTTCTTTGGTTTTCTTCCCAAGACTGGGCCTTGCGGCTCTGTATTCCAACCTTCCAGTACGGTAACTGCCCTATACTGCAAAAACTTCATAAATACAAGCTAACTAAATTTAAGACTAAATTCACTGGATTTCATCTTTGTCACCCAGGGCAGAACCAGATTATGTCTGAAGTCCCTGAGCAGAGGTACAAAGTTTAAAATAAGTTGTAGGGATAGAAAGCATAAGGCAAATATAACCCAAGTCAAGGGGGAAGAAGAGATGTGATATGTCAGCTAATAAGAACCTGAGTCATGAAGAACAGGTCACTGTGGGAAGCAGTGATGGGCTCTGTCACCTGGAGAAAGTATGGGCTCAGGAACATGTCCAGGGTCAGTTACAGGGAGATAAAAAAATCACTTGTAGCCCTGGTTGGTGTGGCTCAGTGGACTGAGTGCCAGCCTGCGGACCAAAGGGTTACCATTCAATTCCCACTCAGGGCACATGCCTGGGTGGCAGGCCAGGTCCCAGGTAGGGGGAGCATGAGAGGCGACCACACATTGGTGTTTCTCTCCCTCTCTTTCTTCCCCCCTTCCCCTCTTCCTCTCTCTCTAAAAATAAATAAAATAAAACTATTTTTTTTAAAAAATCACTTGCAGCAAAGTTTGAATTGAGGTTACTGAGTGGAGGCAGCATGAGGGGGTGAAGTGCGTCTTTACCTAGAAGTCACATACTGAATGACTGGGAAGTGATAGGGGACAGTGATAGAGTCATAAAGCTAGGCTTTAGAAAATGCTCCCAGGCAGAGGCAGGAAGAAGAGAGGCAGCAAAGACACAGGCACAAAGTTAAGAAAATGACCACAACAGCTCCAAGTCAAGGAGGTCAACCAACAGCAGGTT
Organism: Mormoops blainvillei; assembly: GCA_004026545.1. Classification (NCBI taxonomy): domain Eukaryota; kingdom Metazoa; phylum Chordata; class Mammalia; order Chiroptera; family Mormoopidae; genus Mormoops; species Mormoops blainvillei. The sequence goes on along the minus strand of PVJD01000865.1, from coordinate 238,823 downwards.
CACAACAGCAAGAAAGAATGGCTCACCACACCAAATATTTATGGTCGAGGTCAAGGGAAATGAGTAAGCAGCAGCCATTGCATCTATCAATCAGGGAGCCGTCAAAAGGACAGTTTCAGTAGAGATAACGACATCTGAAGCACAACCCCTGATACATTCAGGCTCTCTGTGAACTTGTACTAAGAGAAAATGGCACCCTGCCTTTTCAGTAACTCCAAAATGAAACAATTCCTTGTTCAAGCCAACATTCTTTTTCTACCTAGAAAAGTCATCATTTTCCACTAAGGGCAAAGTCAAAGGAGTGGAAGGGAGAGAGTGGACATCCAACCCATTTCATGCCCCAGCCTACCAACTCTCAGATGCAATTATTTTCCTATAGACTTGGAAGACTCACTTAAAGCTGGTTTATTAGACGTCAGGTTTGCAACAGAACAAACATTTAGTAAAATTTCAACAGAATCATGTGCAACTTGTTTACAATTTTTTAAAAGAAGATGCTTAAAACATACTGTCTTCCAAAAATCCAGAGATAATTTTAGATTGAAAAATCTAGGCTTGCCAAGGGAATCTGAGAGCTTTTCTATCTTGGTCTCCAATGCTAACTTACGTACTCGTGTGCAAAAATAGAGGAAGATTAGAATCTCAAATACCAGACTGAAAAGTTGCCACAACAAACCTGAACTCTTCATATGGTTTGTTATCTTGTCAGCAGGAAAGCAAATGAAACAGCAATAAACTAAACTTTTTTAATTTAAAAGAGAAAAAAATCTCAAACATGAAATATTTCCTGGATTTGTAAAGGAACATGATTTTTAAAAATATTATAAATAGAATTTAAAAACAGCATACACAAAATCTAAATATCAAATGCATATGTATTCCTTTTACAAACACATAGCACTTTAGGTCAAAAATATGATAAAATGGCAGTTATAACTTTTCAGTAAAATCAGGATACCCTATTTGGAAAATATTTCATATCTTAAACTAAAACCAAATTTTAAATAAATTAAATAGCTAAAAGTTCTGAAAAAAAAAAACCCAACCCTGTGAAATGAGAAGCATGAATGGAATTTAACATTTGGATGAAGAATTAAAAAAAATTTTTTTAATTATATTTTATTGATTATGCTATTACAGTTGTCCTAAATTTTTCTCCCTTTGCCCCCCTCCAACCAGGACCCCTCACTCCCTCAGGCAATCCCCCCCACCACTGTCCATGTCCACGGGTCATGCGTATAAGTTCTTTGGTTACTCCATTTCCTATACTGTACTTTACAGCCTCATGGCTAGTCTGTAACTACCTATTTGTACTAGCAATGAAGAATTTTTTTTAAATGTCAGCACTGGGAAGAAAATACTATGCTTTTTTTAATTGAATGTTACCTTTTCCGTCATTTGTAAAGTTATCCTATAACAACAATCAGACAAATCCTTTTGGCAGAACTGTTTATACTGTAACGAACTGGAAACAATCTAAATGTTCAACTGTAGGTAGGGTTTAAATTTATACTATACAACAGTATACTATTAAATCCATAAAAATGATAACACATGCCTGTATTATTTATTTATTGATATCACCAAAATGTTCGCAATGGTAGTCACTGAGTGATAGATTGGCGGATGACTGTCATTTTAAAAAGTATTGCCACAACACTTTCTGTGTGGTCTTGAATGTGAGGGGAGGAGAATGAATTGCTTTTATAATGGAGGTGAGGGACGGAAACGAGCTATTTTTAAATTGCCCCCTCCCCAAGCCAAGTGTTTATGTGGCAAATTTTGTAAGGACTATAAACAAAATTCTTATCATGCCAAACAGGCATGCTTCTTTCCTTGCCCCGTGCGGAGCAGGAAGACACACCCCTGACCCTGCACTGCCCGCACGCGCGCGGGTCCTTCATCCTCCTCAGCCCGGGTCCTCCCGGGGTCCCCGCGGAACCTCCCCCAGCCCGACTGCGCCAGCGGGCTCAGCAGGGCCGGAAAACCGTCTTCTTCGCCGGCCCACCGCGGGGAAGGTGCGTGCAGCCAGCCGGACAGCCGCGGGGCGGCGTGAGGGCCACGTCCCCAGCTAGTACCAGCGGACCCCGGCCTCCCACAGGCCGCCGTCCCTCCGCCGACCGCTCCGAGGGCTTCCGGAGTGGGTGTCCGCGCCGGCCCGAGGGAGCTCCCCGCCCCGCCCCTAAGCTCCGCGTCCGCAGGGTCCCCGCAGCTCCCCGGGCCCAGGCACGAGACAGGAGGGCCCTCCGGGTTTCCGTCCGCCCGGCCAGCGCCCCCGAGCCCGGCGTCCTCCACAGCGGACGGGCAAGGGGCGGGAGCCTACGGCTCGGCGCCCTGTGGCACCCAGCGGAGCGGCGCCCCACGAACTCGTCCAGTTTCTAGACCCGCCCGCGACCCACCGGCCACCCGCCGCCCCCCAACTCCTCCCGCTTGCGCCAGGCAGTGCCCGCTCGCGCCCGCTCCTCACCTGCGACGCGCCCCGGCCTCCAGCGCACCGCCCGGACCGGCTGTGTACACCGGAAGTGACGTCTCCGGGCCGGCCCCGCCCCCGGCGGACGCCGGTGTGCCTGCGGACCCAGCTGCTCAGAGCGAAACACCCCTTGCGCGAGTGGGACGGAGGCGGCCTCTCACCTCCTTCCCTGGGGACCGAGGACCTTCATGTAAGACAGCCCGGACAAGGAATGAGGATAGGCAGCCCCAATACTCCACGGTATCTTGTCCTCTAGACAAGAGGGGTCAGCTGCGTCCTTACGGATTTATTATTGAAATTGGTTACTAAAATATTGAGCACTTACTAGATGCCAGGTCCTGACAGGCACTGTAAGACCGGTTAATGCGCTCACCCTCATAGGTTTATTTTCTGGTGGTGGAAACAACAAAATTGTCACAAATACGCGTGATGATGTAGTGCCAATTGTGACAAGTGGCAGGAGGGGAAAGTGGAGGAGAGGAGAGTGTACCCTGACCTAGTAAAAGCGGGTGATCAGGAAATTCTTCGCCCAGGAAATGAGCAGGAGTTAAGGTCCTAAAGGAAAGAAGAGGAAGGAGGAGGAGGAGGAAGAAGAAAAAAGTGCTTGGAGAAACTAGGAGGAAAGGACATTTCGCAGAAGAAACAGAAGTTGTCTTCAAGAGCTTTGTATTCAAGAAACGAGGGTGGTATCCTGATCTTTGTGGCTCAGTTGGTTGGGCGTCATCCCGCAAAGCAACAGGTCGCTGGTTTGACTCCCGGCCAGGACACATGCCTGGGTTGCGGGTTTGGTTCCAGGTCAGGGCGCATAGGAGAGGCAACCGATCAATGTTTCACACATGGATGTTTCCCTCTCTTTCTCCCTCCCTTCCCCTCTCTATGAATGAATGAAAGAAACTAGGATGATGAGGTCTTACTTGAGAGCATCGGAAAAACTGAGTTTTACGCAAGAGATGATTTTACCATACTTGTGGATTTAAAGGGATTACTTGGGCTGTATTACTTGTGGGAGGCAAGAGTGGATGTAGATTTGTATGCCCACATTCATAGCATTATTCATAATCAAAAAGGTAGAAGCAATCCAAGTGTCTCGACTCATGGATGAATGGATAAACAAAGTGTAGAATATCCATACAATGGGATATTATTCAGCCTTAAAAAAGGACATTCTAACATATGCTATAAATGAATAAACTGTAAAGACATAAACAAGTGAAAAAGCCAGTCACACAAAAAAACAAATATTCTATAATTCCATTTATATGAGGTACCCAGAATAGTCAAGTTTATACAGACAGAATGTAGAATGTTATTTGCCAGGGTAGGGAGCACAGGGAGATTGTATTTAATGGGTACAGAGTTTCAGCTTGGGATAGTGAAGAAGTTCTGGAGATGGACATGGTGATGGTTGCACAACAAATTGAATTTATTTAATCCCACAAAACTATACATTTAAAAATGGTTACAATGGTATATTTTATCCATATTTTACCACAGTCAATCAATCAATAGATGTAGAGATCAGTCAGGGGGCTATTTCAATTGTCCAAGCAAAAGATGATCTTGATTTAGACCAGGACATCAACATTTTGTCATTCCTTAACACCCGTCAGATAAAAGTCCAACTATCACCTAGATTTTATAAATTATAAACGCACTAATATACTATTTACATTATGAAACATACATAAAAAGAATTTTAAATAATAAAAAAAAGTCTAGGTAAGAGTTCTAATAGCTTCTTCCTGTTTCCCAGTAGGTTGCCTTCTTATATTAGTGGGTATGCGAATCTCACTTTGAAAGCCACTCACAGACTGTAGGAGCGGCCATGGGGAATAAAGTCAATCACTAAATAGATAAAGAGGGTCAGGAAGAGGGAATCCCAAATCTCTCCTGGTTTCTGGAATCAGCCATTGTAATGGCGACACTCACCATGGTGGGAAGCCCCTGAAGAAGACCACATTCGGAAGGGCAGAAGATGGGGAAAAGACCATGACTGTCATTTCTGTATATGCTAGAGAGGAAGTAGTAAGTAGACACTGGGGGAGGGGGACGTTGTCTGGAGCCTAGGAGAGTGCTGGAGATGCCACAGGTTTAGATGGTCATTGAACTGTGGGTAGGAGCTGCAGGTGGGTGTAGATTGAGGGGAGGCTATTTTGTGGTTGGCTTTTTAACAGTGGAAGAGACTAAAACATGTTTCAGTGTCAGAGAGGAAGATCTGATTGACATAAAGAGGATTAAGTATATAGGAGAGAGATGATCTGCTTCATCTCGTGAGATTTTGAAAAGGCTGGAAGGGGATCTAAACTGCTTGATGATGGGTTTACCTCTGGCTGCAGCAAAAAGTGAGGGGAGCTTGGGGACAGAGGTATGAGGAGAATGGAAAGCAGAAAGGTGAGTTGACTGTAGCAATGTGGTGGAATTTCTATATTGTACTAAGGATCTATTTCAGGTTGATAACCATTTGTTCAGAATAGAATCTTCTTTCTGATTAAGTGGCTTGCCCCAGCAGCTTTCACGTAAAAGTGAAGAAGGTGGAGCAAGGATTCACCTGAGGGTTTAATGGCAGAGAGAGGGGTAAGAGTGTTATTGACGTGATGGTCCACAGAACCAAAGGTACGGAAGGAGGGATGTGAGGTGGAAGAGAACAGCCGGGTTGGAGAAAATGTGCCTAGGTACTGGTGTCATCTTACTTATGCAGGCTGGAAAAGGGCCCAGAGATGATGGTGTCTGAGTTCTGAATGAACCACCTGTGGTTCCTGCCGTCTCAGGACAAGCTTGTCTATTTGGAGGTCCTCCTAGCTCCTACTCTAGTCCCCGAGAGCCTCCATCGTCCATGCCTAGAGGCACCTGCCAAATACCAGGTGGGACTTTATTAAGAGGTTCCCTCCCCCTGAGGCAGGCTCTGAGCCACAGGCCCAACCACTGCTGCTCACTTCACTCCAAACATCATGGTCGCAGAGTGATGTGCTAGAAACTACTCAAGCCTGGCACCACCTGGGCCCCTTCTGTAGACTTCAATCTAGGGCCAGGAGGCTCCGGAGACCCATTCAGCCATGTGTACAGTTACTTGAACTCATTGTGAACACTGCCAACTGTGGGTGGCCTCTCTGAAGCTCTGACTTCTCAAGCTTATCTGAGGACATTCTGTATTGTGGACATACCAAGTCCCCTTTGTAGGCACACCTACAGTTATCATACCTACCTCCTAGAAGTTTGAACTATTTGTTTTCGTTCATCAAACACACATTCCTATAGAGAAGGAAGAGGAAAAACCCGTGTAGCTACTATACAGGTTGGAGACATTTGTCACTTCGTGTCACCTCTATTCCAAGCTCTCTTGCACCAGAGTGCCAAGAAAAGGTTAGAGCCCACAGGGTGTGGAGATGGGGGCTGGGCCCTCCTGAACTCCCTGTCTTCAGGGACAAGTTGTGATCCTCTAGCTCTTCAGAGAGGTCTATGATTGAAGCTTCAACATGCACACAGGGATGGGATGGCACCCCAGGGATCACCAAACCAGCACCTCAATTTACCACTTAGGAGGCCAAGCAGGCCCAGGCCAGGAAACAGGGTTTCTCCATGAATCTACTTGACAACTTGTGTATCTGCTTAGGGGCAGAGTTGGAGCCAGATCCTGTGGAAGGGATGAGAGTCTTGGAGGTTCCTGACCATGAGAAGAGAGAACAAGGTTTCAAGAGCTCCTCAGTGACTGAAGAGCCCTGCATTAGTGAGATAGGCCAGAGATACACCTTGACCTTGGCATGAGATGCCTCCTCTTACAGAGAAAATAAAAGCAGATTTGCTATGGCTAGCTTTCATGAGGGCTTCACATTCTTATCGGCAGCAGGGCTGCAGAATACAAACATCCCACCTAGAGGGGCTCATGAGGGATTAGAGAAGGATTTTCTTAAGCAAGCAAAGTTCTTGCTGTTGGCCTGTGCAGTCCTCACAGGTGTAAAAGCCAGGGCTTCCAGGCTGGGCTCTTACATACTGTTTAGTAGGCCTGTCTGAAAGAAGAGCCTTCAGGGAAGGTGTTTTCACAGTCAAGTGTTCTTGGGGGAGAGAGAAAGGGGCAATGGGCTTGAGTTTGGAGAGTAACTTTTCTACTTTACCTTATTGGTCTCCCTCGGGCAGGTGGGGAAGCTGCAACATTCGCTGTGAACCCCAGAAAGGATAGCTGCATTCCAGAATCCACAGGATTTGGGAGAAAGTCTGCAGAGGGCTGGCCAGGCGTTCTGCATACAGAGTAACTGGCTGTCTGCTGACTATGAAGAGGCTGAGGTGAGGCCAGTCCACTCTAGTACAGCTGCTGTGGCTCAGGCAGGAAGGGGGTGAGGGCAGTGTGGGTCAGGTGCTGAAGGGGAAACTTCTCCTTGTCTCCAGATTGCCTCCATGAGGAAGTCACTCCCTACCCATCCAGTTCCCCTGTATTGTAACCATTTGAGCATCCTGTTATCCTTTCTCCACTCCACCCTCTATTGGCTGGAAATGGTTGTGCTGTGGCCAAGAGGACTTTGCCAGGCAGAGCCATCAGCTTCTGTCTCACCCCTACTTCTAAGATTTGCCTTTGATCATTTTGAGGGTTTGGGGCTGGCCAGGGTCCTGGGAAACCCTGATGGGTGGGCTGGACTGCAGCACTTCAGGCCCTTCCCCTGGAACCAGGACTGGATGCTTGGTACCACCTTAGGGAATATGTGAGATACAGGCAGGAGGAACTGTCAGGGGACTCCCTGAGGGCTCTCCAGAGCTAAAGAAGCAGAGGTATCTGAATGCATGCAGAGCTTCTGGATGGACCAGGGGCCATCCTGGAGGCTGTGCCCACTATTTATCTGCTATGAAGGTCTACACAGTGGAGAGGGGTATTTTCCAGGTCCCCCAGACTGTTAGGGGTCCAAGGGGTTATGATCAGAAAAGGAAAGAAAGTTGTGCTAGAGAGGAAACCAGGCAAGGTTCTGATGTTGGGGCCTGTGGCCTTCAGGTAAAGATACCCTGAAAGCCTGGGCAGCCCCAGTCCATTTCTCAGCCAACAGTCAAAACCTGCTCTCCTCAGGTTCGAGTATGGACATGGCCATGGGCACCACCCTACCTCAGAGTGTCCATGCTGTGGTCTTGGTCCAGCAAGACGTGCCTCCCAAGAATTGTCAAAGGATAGCTTGCAGAGTACATTCTGTGGCCTTGTAAAGAGTTCAGACTTGAACACTTGTCGGAGTTCTGAAAAATTAAATTTATGAGCAATCCCTCAGATTTGCAAATCCCCTAGGAGCCAAGATTAAGGGGCATGAAAAACCTTGAAGTCATGTGGTTGAAGAAATCAGAACTCTGTCCTCTTTCCTGTGTGGGCCAACTCTCCTTTTGGTTATTAAAATGTAACGACTCCAACACCTTGTCCTGGAAACGAGATTTATTAGCCATAACAGAAAAAAAAGCACTGTGATCTCTAGAATGGCTGGCCTTGGCTGCAGTTCTGATGCCTGGGAGTAACTTACATACTGCCACCCTGCTGCCTGACTGCTCCCTCTGGGTACAGTGGGAAGGAGGGCCTCAGGGACTGGGTCTTCATTTCCTCAACACATAGTCCCAGAGTCCTCCAACCCAACAACTCTCAAGTAGCTATATGGCTCCAATCAGAGATTTTTACATGTGCATACCCCTAGTTACAGTCTAGTTAGCATCCAGACTGGGTCTTCAATTGCTAGCAAGCAGGAAGAGTAAAGATGCCACAAGCTGAGTGTCTGGTAGCACTGGTTGGTGAAGTGACCTTGGAGACTGGTCACAGGGCCTACACTCCCTCCAAAGAGATCTGTGATACTCAACTCATGCTTGATGTAGGTGTTGGATGACAGGACCACACAAACAGACTTCCCCCTTCATCAAACAGCTGGCTGCCTCCAGTGTGGAATTTGGGGAACCAGGTGTTCCAGCTAGGTCAGAGAGCAGCGTGTGTGTGTGGTGCGTGGTGAAAGGGGTGTTTTTCCCCACTCATTCCACAAAGATGAGCTCAGGACCCAGACCCCTAGCCTTCTTGCTGCCCAACAATGTTAAGCCTAACCTTAACCTAACCCACAGAGCTGCCAAATGGTCGTACCGTCCATGTAGGGGCGAAGCTGGGGAGAACTAAATAACATTTTAAAACCCAGTTACTAGAAATATTTGAGGAAAGGCTGAGTTTGTAAACTAAAACTTGGCTCTTAACCTACAGTGGTTTCACTACCATGAAACATTGCTGTTGGAAGTGCAAAATAATGAACCATGATCACTATACAGTGCAACAGATGAGTGTGCACCACCACCCAGTCCTAACAATGAGGATGTAAGAGGAAGTTGATAAAACTAAAAGCCACCTTTGACTTGCCTTAGCTCTGAGCTTCCTACCAGACAACACTTACAAGAATCACCAAGGAGATTGTGTTTACTGAAAGGGAGCCAGGTGGCCTAAAAAATATATGGAGAAACTCTGAATGTAAAACATCACCTCACATGAAGCCTATCAGATCAGTAAGAAATAGTGAGGTTACCTCTCAAAAATCCTGTGATCTCATAAAAGTAGCAAGCCAAGCTGTTTCTGTGTCTGCACAGGCACAGTCACAGGCAGATCCATGAGAATCAAGTCCAGGAGCTGTCACAGCTTTGGCCCCTCTCAGAATGGGCATCTGGTTTGTTTGTTTTTTTTTACATTAAAAAGTTCTTTCAATTACAGTTTACATTTAATATTTTCTATTAGTTTCAGGTGCACAGCATAGTGGCTAATCATTTATTTTACAAAGTCTCCCTGATATTTCTAGTGCCTATCTGGGACCATACCAATATAACGATTACAGTATTATTGACTATATTTCCTATGCTGTGGTTTACATCCTCATGACTATTTTTTAACTACCAATCTGTACTTCTCAATCCCTTAAAACCTTTTTCACCCAGTTCCCCAACCCCCTTCCCCTCTGACAACCATCAGTCTGTTCTCTGTGGGTTGGGGGGCTCTTTTAAGTTGTTTGAAAACATGAGACTCCTCCTCCAGGAAGCCTTCTCTGAAATCCCCAACTCTATACTTTTCCAGTCATACCAGCTCTCACAAAAATGTTTTGTCCCTTCTGGACTGTGAGCTTGGACAATAACCATCCCGTACTGAACTGTGTCTCCAGCACCTGGTGTTGAATATAGCAAATAGCAAGCAGTCACTAAGTGACTTCCTGAGCACCAACTGCGGGCCACACACTGTGCCAGGTACTGGGGATAACGTGGTGAATAAGACAAAAGTGACCCTGGAACTAACTTGGTAGGGAAATACAGATTTAAACAAACAAAAGATGAAGATAATTGTAACATAAACATGCAAACAATTAAGACATATTGAGTGAAGAAAACGTAAGAATGCTAGACTCTTGCAAGAACTTAAAGCATTCTGGAAGGTCATGGAAGGCATCCTTGAAAAGGGAATGATTAAATTGATGTCTGTACAATTAGAAGCAGTTATGTAATTGGAGGGGAGAAACTACCTGCCGGTGAAAACTGCCTGTGTAAAGACCCTGAAGCAAGAAGGGATTTGGCTCATTTTAGTCCATGAGTGAAGGCTAAGGAAGGGAGCTCCCCAGGGAATAAATCTTACAAGGCAGGCTGGGAAAGGATGGAACTCTTTTGTAAAAGAAACAAAATTACTGAAGAGTTTGATGCAAACATTTGTGTTTTCCATAGAACTGAGGTCAGGAGGGCAGAAGCAGAGGGAGTTAGGAAGGCATGTGGGTCTGTGTGTGGGATCAGAGGAGCAGAGCAATGGAGAGAATCAAGGCCCTCTTCCATGTATCTTTTATATTGATATTTAATTTACATAAAGCACACAAATCTTACATACACAGTTCAAATTTTTACTTATGTATACATACATACTATAACCACCACCCCAATCAAGACAGGAAATACTTTAGAAGGCCCTCCTCCCCCAAAGATGATTACTTTTTCATCTCTATCACCATAGGTTAGTTTTGCCAGTTTTAAGTTTTCTGTAAATGAAACCATACAGTATGTACTTTTTTGTCTGGCTTCTTCCAGTCATCATGATGTATGAGATTCACTTATGTTGTATGGAACAAGTTTTTATTTTTTTCACTGCTATTCCACTGATAAATATACCAGTATTTTTATTCATTCTACTGTTGTTGGACATTCAAATTATTTCCAGGTTTTATCTATTATGACTACTATGAATATTCTTGTACAAGTCTTTCGGTGGACATAGGCCAATCAGTTCTGTTGGGTATATACCCAACAGGAAAACTGCTGGGTCATCAATACTTTTAGCTTTAATAGCTACTGCCCATTCGTTTCCCAAAGTAACTGCACTTGTTTACACTCCCACCATTAAAGTAAGTCCCAGTTTTGCACTGGCCACAAAGCTCCGTTGGTTAGAGCATCATCCTCATATACAAAGGTGATAGGTAGGTTCAGTTCCCTGTCAGGGCACATGCAAGATCAATGAATGAATGTGTGAATAAGTGTAACAAACTGATGTTAAGTTCCAGTTCTTCCACTTCCTCACCAACACTTGATATTGTGGTCTTTTAAAAAGTTTTAGTCACTTTCATGGGAGTAGAATGGTATCTCTTTGTGCTTTTAATTTGCATCTTTCATGACAAAGTGTCAAGAACCTTTATGTTTATGAGATACTTGACTATCCTCATTTATGTTAAAGATCTTAAAAAACTGGTCCTGGCTGGTGTGGCTCAGTGGGTTGAGTGTCGGCCTGTGAAACGAAGGGTTGCTGGTTTGATTCCCAGTCAGGGCACATGCCTGGGCTGTGGGCCAGGTCCCCAGTAGGGGGCACGCGAGGGGCAACCACACATTGATGTTTTTCTCCCTCCCTCCCTCTAAAGAATAAATAAAATCTTTAAAAAATAAAAAATTGAATTGTTGGTCCTTTTTCTTTAAAACACTGATTTGTAGTTTTCTATACATTCTGAATTATGAGTCCTCGGATGGCAGATACTACATAATGCAAATATCTTCTCCCAGGCTGTGGCTTCCATTTTCATTCTCTTGATGTCTTTTTAAAAAAAAGATTTTATTTTTAGAGAGAGGGGAGGTAAGGGAGAAAGGGAGAGAAACATCGATGTGAGAGAAACATCAGTAGGCTTCCTCCCGCAGGCGCACGACCCAGGCGTGTGCTCTGACTGGGAATTGAAACAGCAACCTTTCGGTTTGTGGGACGATGCCCAACCCACTGTGATGCACTGGTCAGGGTTCTTGGTGTCTTTTGATAAACAAATGTTTAGACTTAATGAAGTCCAGTTTATCAATATTTTCTTTTCTCTTTTATGGTTGTCACTTTTTGTGTCTTGTTTGTCTAGTCCAAGGTCCTGAAGGTACGCTTTCACTCAAAGATGTTTTAGTTTTCAGGGTAGCTGTCTTGCATATCTTTTACTAGATTGCTAGTTTTTGACTTTTGGCAGGGTGCTACTACAAAGGGTATATTTAACTTTTCATTTTCCAATTACTTTTTGCTTATACATAGAATCAACTGATTTTTGCTTATGTTGACAGTTCACTTATTAATAATTATGTAACCATTATACATAATGTTGGCCATACATTTGGGGGGTAAATATCCATTACTAGATTAATTTTCATCTATTCCTAATTTGCTGATTTTCTTCCTCTCCTTTGGTTTTGAAAGACTGAAGACTCTGCACAGCCAGTTTGTTCATTTGATGTTGGTGGCAGTGGGGAAATCAAATGTGAAAAGATGTCAGCCTACTCCAGGAGGCACCCTGGGGCTCATGCCAGCAATTGCTGGCGTACTGCCAGGCTTTCTACCAAGTCTCTGTGGGCTTGTCATTTGCCAGGCCACCTGGCTGTCCTTTTCCAGTACTTGGCTGTGGCAGACATTACTTGCACTCGCTAATTGGTTCTATACTTCCCCGACTCCTTAACTGAAGTGAAAAGGTAAGTTCAAATTTGCATAATGCAAAAATGAGCATGTCTGACAGCTCATTTCCATTTCTGGAAAAAGAAAAAGCAGCTATGTTCTGGCAGTCCCACTTCAGCTCAGTAGAAGCCTAAAGACTCCAGGACTTCTAGAGTCCAGAACTTCAACCAAGTAGCAGCTGCAAGGGAAAAGCTGGCCCAGACACTAGGGAGACTTTGAGAAGTCATGACCTAGGATGAAAGCTACAGAGGAAATCTATTGACAGTCAGGAATCAGGATACTTTGAGAAGTCATGACCTAGGATGAAAGCTACAGAGGAAATCTATTGACAGTCAGGAATGAAGAGTCAGGGAGGCATCTGACACAGAGATGCATCCAGGGAGAGGTTATACTAAGTATGGGTGAGCCTGGTGCTTCTTGCTTTGTCGAGAATCCCTTTAGATGCTTGCAGAGAATAGGTCTGGGGTTCTGATCATTCACACCTAGAGGTATGCTCAGCACCAGATTATGGGCAGCTCTGAGGCCTAGTCAGAAGCTGAGCCAGATCTCTAGGCTGTCCAGAGCAGTGCCAGTGCTGGACCTGTGGACTCACAGCAGCTAGCCACAGAACCAGAGGTGTGTAGCTGCCCCGCTAACGCACAGCCCTGTGGCTTATTTTTAGATCTTTGACTTAGAGGCCTAGACCAGGGCTGAGGTCTCGTGGAGAGAAGAGGCCCCGTTCAGGGGCTGGCCCTGTTGAGTACAGGTCTTGCTGTTTGACACCATGATCACAATCATATCAGACCATAGTTGCAGTGATACAACTTCCAGTAGGACACCATCTCTTGAGGCCTTCATATTAGATGTCTTCTTTAAGACATGTGATATAATTTGACAATCAGATTTGTGTTCCCAGAGGTTCATTCTGGCTACTGCATAGAAAATGATTTGGAGGACTGCAGGACAGATGGAAAGTGACCAATGAAGAGGTAGTAGTACAGGCAAGAGTTGAAGGTACTTCCTTCACACTAGAGGCAAACAGATTACTCCTTTAAGATGCTATACGATTACAAATGTTTACCTTTCTTTTTTAAAGGCCACATTAAAATGTCAATAAATTAGTAAAATGATTATAATATAAAAAGAACTGGGCAGGGAGGAATCTGTTAGGTATTTTCCAGCAAATTTCCAGACAGATGAGAGCAGGCAGCAGAATGGTGACCCAGGGCAGAAACAAGGGACACTAGCCACTGCCACTGGGACCAGGCCTGGAGTGCGAGTGTGTAGGAGAAGCCACCTGCCTGGAGCTCTGAAGTGCTTCCGACTCTGAGGCAGCAGATACAACAGAGGGCAAGAGTAAGAAGGAGGCTTGAAAACAGGAATAGCAATCTAAGGTCTGTCTGCACAAGCAGTGACACAACAATCCTGTTTCTCACTGCTGCAATTAGAATGACCTGTAATTAGGCAACATACTCCTGGGAAACACAAACAAGTAAAAGGAAGACTCTACTCTGTAGCTATCAGGGATCTGGAAATACTGGCACCTTTAAACAAAGTCCTCTGAAGTTCAGAGATCTCAAGGATTAAGATCACTACCTTAAAGCAAACCCTGCCAGATGACAAATCCTGGCCATATACAGAGCTCCAGGGCAACTAACTCTTCTGCCTCCATACAGGAAGGAGACCAAGATTAACAATCAGGATAAAGAAAGAAAATGAGAAAACACTAAGATACAAAGGATGGATCCCACAGCTCTCATATTTGAGTAAAAGAACATGGTGGATGGTATCAAAGAAGTTATCTAAGAAATAATAAAAGAATGAGCTACAGGAAAGACACAAATCTTTCAATCAAAGGGTCTATGAACTACCCAGCATAACACTGGGATAAAATGAAGAAGACCCATACCCAGAGAAGTCAATATAAAAAATTGTAACACAAAAGACAGTCCTAAGTTTCCAGAGAGAGGAAAAAAATCATCTTTAAAGAATCAGATTGGAACTGGGCTTAGCACGACTGCATGTTAGAGGAAGGATCAGCAATTGAGCTAAGAATGGTTTTTATGTATTTAAAAGGTTTTAAGTAAAAGGGAGAGGGGGATGTACAGGACCTCTAAATACACTTTCTTAGAAAGTTTTCTGAGGGAGGACTGTAGAAACAAGGGAACAGAAAACATGGCATCCAGGCAACTATGACTCTAACTTAAAAGAGCAATGAAGAAAATCCCAGGATATTAACTTTGCTGAAGATCTTGAAATTGACATGTTTGGATTTTAACAGGATGGCAGAATAAAGGAGGCTTCATAGACTAAACAAAATAAAGAGTATGGTTGAATGTTAGGAAAATCTTTATTATATGATAAAGGAAACAAATACAAGCAAAAAAAAAGAAAATTCAGAACTTCAGAAGAGCAAACAAACAAACAAACAAAAAAACTGTAGAGAAAATAATGGTCCAAGAAAAAATTGTCTAAATTAGATCAGAAAATTGGTGAGCTCAAGAAGAATGACATAGATTCCAAGTAATAGAGAATGTGAAAGAAAGATAGATAAGACAAAGATGAGAGAAAGAAAAGAGAGAGGAGGAGGGGGAGGAGGTGAGGGAGGGAAAAAGAAAACACACTCATGTGAGGGGGAGCATGAGAGGGAGAAAACATGTGTAAGAGATAATAGGAAATTCCAGGGTAAAATCTTATAAATAAAAACAAAATCAAGATAATACAAAATTCAGGAGAGCAGTTTCCTTTTGGGTGAAGCAGAAACAGAACATGGGAGCTATAATACATAGATGCAGGCTGTTGGAGACACTCAAGTTTTTATGTTTTATGTTAAGTGAGAGCTTCACAGTTACTATCATATCATGGGTCACATATTCTGGTGCATACATTAAATGTGCAAAAGGGAAAATAAAAGGAAAGACAATTTAAAAATTAGAGGAAGTCCAATTATGAAGCAAATAAAAATGTAGATGATTTTGAACCTAAGAAAAGGCAATCCATTTAATCTTGATCATAGCAATATATTTTGTAAAGGTAGAGTATTTTTGAACAGAACTGTAGGGAAGTCATATCAGTTGGCTCTGTGCTAAAGAATTTATAAAGTCATAGCAGAATATTGTTTGTTGGTTTTCATCTTTTAAAGTCAACCAACATGTGTATATAAGGCAATTAAAAAAAAGATTTTATTTATTTTATTTTTAGACAGAGAGGGAGAAAAGAGGGAGAGAAACATCAGTGTGTGGCTGCCTCTCACGCGCCCCCTACTGGGGACCTGGCAGGCAACCCAGGCATGTGCCCTGATAGGGGTATCAAACCGGTGACCCTTTGGTTCGCAGGCCGATGCTCAATCCACTGAGCTACACAAGGCAAATTTTAGTGGCAGGAAGACTAACATTTTGTAAGAAAAGAAATACAGGTGGGATTTATGCTACTTCGGTCATTCATAATTATGATTACTTAGTTGTAACAAGTAATACGTATTAACTATAGTCAAGTATTATGGTAAGTATATTAACAAAATATAGAACAATGATGTGTAAATCTGTGTGTGTGTAAGGTGTTAAAACATTATCTTCACATCAGGAGGCCTGTAGTTGATAAACAGGTGAAAAAACCAAAATAAAGAACAATTTATACAGGCTCTTCCTACTGATATATTAGTAAAAAGGGGGATGTGGGTATTTCTCTCTCTCACACACGTGTGCAAGCGCACACAATTGGGAGAGGAACACTTTCTAGAAAACAGATGAACAACAGTGTTTGCCTTTAAGGAAAAGAAGTAGACTGAATGTATACTGTTTTGTTTCATTTGCAGTAACTATGTATATGTATTATTCAATTCAAAAACCAAATATTTCCCTAATGAAAGAGAACTCCTGTAAGTAAGAAAAAGACTAACATCCAAGGAGAAAAATAATCAAACAATATTTGTATGCAGTTCACAGAAAAGGAAGTACTACCTTAAACCATTAAAGAAATGTTCAAGCCTCACACAAAGCGATGTGCATGGGGTACTGAGGTAACATTTTTCAGTTTTAAGACTGGCAAAAATTTTCTGAAGTTTGGTAACATTGTACTGGTGAATATGGGGTAAGAGACGCCCTCAAAAACTGGTTGAAGTATAAACTGCTATAATCTCTACTTAGAGGGACACAGGAATATTTATAATTACAAAGCTATGTCTCCTGCTATCCAGAATTTCCAGTTATTGGATTTATTTTACAGATAAATTCACCTATTTGTGAAATGATTCACAAAGGTTCTTCATTACGGCACTATTTGTACTAGTGAAAACTGGAAACCACCTCACTCTACATAAAGAGGGTAACTAAGACTGAGGGACAATGAGAAGAGGATGACTTTTGACTGTATCCTATCATTTATTTGTGCATGGTGTGAATGCATACATTAAAACCCTGGCCAGAGGAACAATCTGCTGAGGATACCACCCTGGCCCCTGTACCACAGGACTTCACCACAAAGGCCTCTGCAGTGCACTGGCCTCCTATCTGTCCTCCCTGCTTCTTGCCCTATTATGTAGCTTATTCTCAACACAGCAGCCAGAGATTCTTTCTAAATTAAGTCACCCAGTCACTCCTCTGTTCAAAAGCCTACAATTGCTGCCACCTCAGAATAAATGACAATCATTAGTTGCCCCCACTGTTCCCTCTCTGACCTCATATTCTACCAACCCTTCCTCCATCACTGTACTCCAGACATACTAGGTTCACTCCTGCTTCAGGATCTTTGCAATACAATTTCTTTTACTTGAATATCCAATCACTTTTTGAGTCATTTCTCAAATGTCAGCTTCCCTAACCTATTTTAAAAGGTTAAAGATTTATACTTTCTGAAGAGAAACCAGAGTATATCCTAACCTATTTTAAACTGTAAGCAACAATCCCCCCTCCAGCCACACCCCTTCCAGGCCTTTTTTCCATGCACTCCAAGCATCTTAACATATTACATATTTTACTCATTTATCTCATCTCCAAAATACAAGCTCTAATAAGGGCTGGGTTTTTGTGTGTGTGTGTGTGTGTGTTTTTTATCACTGCTGCTTACCCTGCAATTGGAACTATACCTCTTCCACAGTAAAGGCTCAAGTATTTGTTGAATAAACTGTTTCCCCTTTTCCACAGTAAAGCAGCAAAACTAAAAACAGAATACTAGAGGTAGGAAGGAATAAGCCTGTTAGCATGACTGCTGCCTTTCCTTATAAACCTTTCTGAGGGCCCAGGCCGGGTGGCTCAGTTGGTTGGAGCATTGTCCTATACACCAAAAGGTTGTGCGTTCCATCCCTGGTCAGGGCTCATACCTAGGTTGCAGGTTTGATCCCCAGTGATTGATGTTTCTCTCACACTGATGTTTCTCTCTCTCCCCCGTCTCCTCTCTCTAAAACCAATGGAAAAAAAAAAAATTCTCAGGTGAGGATAAAATCAATTAAAAACAAAACACACAACCACTTTTCCAAGGGATTTAAATTAAAACACGTATCTCCTATCAAAATATATATTTTTAAATTTTAATAAAAATAGGTATTAGATATATTTAGGAAGTAGAATTGATGGAATTTGGTAACAAGTTTGAGGCTGGTGCAAAACTGAAGCAAACAGTATCAAAAATGACTTCCATGTTTCTGGCATACTCAGGTTAGTAGACGGTGATGTTAAATACTGGGATCAAGAACACTGGAAGAAACATAGAAGGAAGATTACTTCAGTTTGGGAAACATTAAATTTGAGAGGTCTTCAAATACAGATATCAGAAAGTCAAATCTAGCCCTGGCTGGGTTGCTTGGTTGGTTGGGGGCATTCCATGCACCAAAAGGTGGTTCGATCCTCAGGTGAGGATTTAAAAAAGAAAAAAAAGAAATCAGATCTAGATGCAGAAAAGAGAACTGTGCTAGATAGGTGAATTTGAAAATAACTTCATATAGTTGGGACCTTAGGGGTTGATGCCAGAGAGTATATAGCTAAAAAAGGAGAAAAAAGCTAATGTAGAACTCTGAGGAACACAATTAGTCCAAGGTGGGGAGGTGGAGGAATCAGGTGAATAGACTGAGAACAGCAGCTAGAGGAGGGGGAGGAAAACCAGATGGACATAGCAACCAAGAAGATAATAGTATTTTAAAGAAGAGGTCAACTGTACGGAATGCTTTTGCAAAGCGAACGAGAGAAAACTGGAAAGGCTCACTGGAGATCACTGGTGACCTTATCAAAAGGAGCAGATCAAGTGCGTTAAGAAGTGAAACGGAGATCAGGCATCTTGACAAAGAGCTAAGTAGGAGCAGATAGAATGTAGGATTCAACTTTGTAACATAACTACTAAATATGCTCCATAATTACAACTATATATTAATATATGAATATTAACACATTAATACGCTATATAGTATGTCAGCTTAAAAATTAAATGTAAATAGAAAGGATCTATTATCAAGAAAGTTGAAGATACAGGCAGAAAAAGAGATAAATCAGTATTTTACATCTGGGAGTTAGGGAGCAAGAACACAAGCCATTTTTTGATAAGTGGTTTTTCTATTTTTATTGGGCTACCAGGAAAAGGCTGGCTTGCAGACGACGTTGGTTTAGAGTATGGTAAGTGCTCGATGCAGTTTCCATTTAATGTCTTCTAGTTCTCTTTGAAATAGATGGCAATGCCATTTGCTGACTGCAGAGAAGTGATTACAAAAAAGTACTAAGTTTTGCTGTCAATGTCGAGGGCCTAGTAAAGAGCAGTGATCAGACTTGCAGTGGTACTAATTTACTAATTTGTGATTCTCTTCTATCTATAGGACTCAGCTCGCTGGGTGAATACTAGTAATGTGGATGGGCGGATGCTTTCAGGGCTGAAGTCTCTCTAGGCAGGAGCACAAGCAGCTCAAAAGAGATAAAGGGAGTTTAGGGTATTTGCAAGACAGATGAAGGATTATGGAGTCTAGGCTGGAGGTAGTAGTGGGGAAAGCAAAAGAGAGATAACTAATGAATCCAAAGTAGAAAGCTCTGTTTTTTAAGTTTTTTCTTAGGTAAGTCAGTTGGAAAATCAAAGTATGGGGTGTCTAAATCCATGATGCAGGGGTGATGCAGTTGAGGTTGATGGGCAAGGTCCAGGTGTATCCAGTGGGAGGAGATGAAAGGAAAAAGTCATAGGACAAGGAACTGAGAACAAGGGGGGGTCCGGAAGAGAACATAGTAGGCTCCACCACTATGCTTTATAAGGCTGGCGCAGAAATTTGGCCCTTTGCTGACATCTGGAAACTTGGATTTCAGGTTTTCCACCATTCCCCAAACTAATAAGAATGGCTCACTGAGCCTGAACTGTTTGTACATCCTGTGTGACTCTTTTCAAAGACCCCTCTGAAACTTTGAGCCTGGTTTCCCCTGGAATTCACCCATTCTTTTCCCTTTGCTAATTTTGCTTTATGTCTTCTTGCTATAAGAAATCATAGCCATGAGTATGGTCATCATGGGTAAACCATACAGATGTTAAAATCATTTGGAAGGAAAGCGGTGTAGAGGGGGAAGGTAGGTATTAGGTTTTGCAAGGTGATGGGCAGTAATCAGGTAATTAGATGATGATATCACAAGTGAGAGGATCACATGTCTCAACAGAGCAACAGAGGTTTTACCAGAAGGGAGACAGAAGGACATCAGGCCCACATCCTGAACATTAGGTTTGCAGGGCAAGAAATATTCTAGAGCTACCACTGGGAAAGGTGGTTGCTGGGAGCAGTATCCTTTGGGGTCAAAGGTGAGGCACATAGAGGATTAACCCTGAATTTGCTCTAATATACACATCTATTATGTCTACATTGACAGTACACACCAGGGTCTTCTGGTACTTTATGGTAACAAATTACCTGCTGAGCACACTGGTGTGGAGTGGCACTATAGTTGGGCACCATCTTTCACCATATTCTAAGTCCTCAAGCGTAAATTAATGTTTCTCTCACTCTGGCTTTGGTATCTCTTACGGAGGAGAAGACATTGCCAACATCATTTTAACAGCCAAAAGATAGAAGTTACCCAAATGTGACATCATCAGAATGGATAAATTGTGGTCTATTAACACAATGGAATGTTATACTGTAATGAAAACAAACAGTCCACAGCCGAATGCAACACTATGGTCCACTCCTCAAAACTCAATGTTGAGCACAACAAAAATATATACTATATAATTCCATTTATATAAAGAAAAAAAAAACAAGCGAAAGCAATCTGTGCTGTTAGAAGTCAGGATAGTAGTTCTTCTTGAGGATGCAGGGGGCTACTGGAAGCCCCCTGTGCATGTGTTGGGATGGCTTATGGGACGGGGGTGCTGCTGATATCCTAACTCCTAATCTGGATGCTTGTTACACAGGTAACTACAGTATGTGTACTTTTCTGTGTGCATATATTTCAAAACAAAACACTGATACTCAATATATGTAAAAAAAGCAAGTTCATATTTCACAACAGTACATTTACCATAGATCCATTTTTGTTGAAAAGCACATGACTGTACAGAACAATGCCAGGCAGAATATACACTCAAACAGTGTTAACAATGGTTAGCTCTGGGTGATTTTTTCCCCCCTTTCCTTTTACCCATTTAAAAAAAGAATCTTCCATACTTCCCATATTTTTTTTATAATGTATAGCCTTTTTCTTTTTTAAATCCCTACTCAAGGAAATGTTTTTTAATTGATTTGAGAGAGAAGATTGGCTGCCTCCTGTACGGTCAAAAGCCGCAACCTTTTAGTGTACAGAGGGCTCCAACCAACTGAGCCACCTGGCCAGGACTATGGTGTATTACTTTTACAAAAACAAAACAAAACTATACCTAACTGCATTTTATAAACTGCACCATGTAAGACTCCACACTCACTTTGGGACAAAAAAATGCTATTATATACTGGGGAATGGAGAAAGGGATTAACCATCACTCAACCAACCCATAAAAGAAATTTAAGGAACAATTCCAGCACAAGCAAAATCCTGAACTGCAATTTGGGATTTGCATTCTTAACAATCCTCGGTGCTGCTAACACCCAAGGACTGTCAGGATTAGGCAAACACCAGGATTACAGACGCACACTCCGGGCATCTAGTAAACATGTTAATGTCCTCTGTACTAGGGTAACTGTGAACCTTTTACAATCACTACAATCTTGCCTGGGCCCAGGCTTCTCACACCCCCTCAAGTCTGGCATTCTTTGCTCTTTCCCTCTTCAACTCCCAGGCTGCTCTTCCTGTCTGGAGGCAAAGGCAAGACTTTTTGTTCCATGAGCTCCTTGCTGGCTGCTCTCAGTTGTCTCTGCACGTTAAGTATGAATCACTCTAAAAAAGCCTCATTTTTGAACTGAAATATGTTTTGGCCACACAGAGCTGTTTTGTTTCTTTATAAACCACAACACTGGACATCAGTGCATTTTTAAACTAACATTCCGGTTCCTTATGAACTGGAATCAGACTTAGGTCTATTTTGATATGTTTATGAGCTAAATCTAAGAACATTTTTATCAGTCAGACAGGTTCATTAAATATGAAGATAGCTGGAATTTAAAGGACACCCATACCACTGGCTCACAACTCTGTACCATCACTGCAAACAAAAACCACATTAGATTCATAGTCTCGCCACGTGCTCTTGAAGCCAGATTTATAAATGTTCCAAAACCAGAATCTTGCTTTTACTGATACTGGCTCTGAGAAACAGGATGTTTGCAGCGCTCCTCCTCAAAAGGCTGGAATTACCCCAAGAGCAGTGACTGGGGCCTGCATCTCTAGCTTCCTAGTGCACACTGGTTGGCCCGCTGCCGCTGGCCTCTGCAAGCCTCTGCTGCTCAAAACTGCATTCCCTACTTCCCTCACTTCATTGACCAACTCCTACTCAGAGGATGCCTCTTTCAGGTAGTTGTCCCTGTGTCTCCATCTTGAGAGAAGCTAAGGCAGCCTGCTCTGAGCAAATCCCTACTTAGCATTCTCAGATTCAGGGATAAATGGTGCTATTCTAATTCTGCAAGTTGGAGTCCAACTGTACTTATCCTTGTCATCTTTTTAAAAAACAAGTCAAAACAGGTAAACTAAGCAAATTGGAGACATCTGAACTTCTTGAAGAGATTACTCATCTTGACTCTATCATGACGCTCTCCCCACTGTCAGTTTAAATCAGCTTATAGTCTCTAAACCAACAGGGCAGAAGTATTCTGCAGCATTGAATCCAGACATGATTAGATCTGAACTTTTACACTGGGGCTTACAGAAGGAGGCACTTTTTCAGGCAGATAACCCAGAAGCAGGGACAACAGCCATGTAAATCTGAGACACAGTCACTAGACATGTCCATTTCCTGTACGCTAGGAATAAAAAACTCAAATTTAGTACTCAAAGCTGTCAAACCCCGGAGGACACTTAAGTCTCAATCTCTTTTGTTTATCCCAAATTCTGTCCTGCATATTTGTCCCACCCCTCATTCCCTCACACTTAAGCCTTTTCACTCTCTTCATGCCCCAGTCACAGTACTGGATTTGGAAGGATGGGGAAATGAAAATATACTACTACTGAGAGAACTTCACCGAGGCCCTTAAACGAGGAGGCTAGATTAGATGAGCCAGCTGTGATATTTTAAAATTGTCTTTCTACAAATATCATATGATCTCACTTATATGTGGAATCTAATGAATAAAAT
Source organism: Mormoops blainvillei (assembly GCA_004026545.1). Classification (NCBI taxonomy): domain Eukaryota; kingdom Metazoa; phylum Chordata; class Mammalia; order Chiroptera; family Mormoopidae; genus Mormoops; species Mormoops blainvillei. The sequence goes on along the minus strand of PVJD01000865.1, from coordinate 215,787 downwards.
AAACTGACGAACAGGATGGAAACAGGCATGGATACATGGAACAGTCAGTTGTCAGAGGGGAAGCAGGAGGGGCGGACTGGATGAAAGGTGAAGGGATTAGCCAAAGAAAATATATGTGCAACCTGCAGACACAGACAACAGTATAGTGATGGCAGAAAGAGGGGTGGGGAGCTGGGTGGAGATGGGCAAAGATGGGGAAAATGGGGACATCTGTAATAGGGTCAACAATTTAAAAACAGTTACCACCACCACCACCACGACCAAAAAACCCTGTCTTTCTAAATCTGGCTGACCAGAACTACCTGTGGGACTTAGCCTGATTCCTAGGCTCCTGTACAACTTCAGAATCAGACTCTTGAAGTGTGGAGCATGGGAATTTGTACTTTAAAAACGCTTCTCAGATGATTCTAAGAGATTTGTGAACCAGTAAGAGAACTGCATGGAGTGGTAACTCTTACTATGATAACTGATTTCCAAAATGATGACACTGCTACTGGAAGTAAGGTCCCGTTATACCTGTCCTTTCACGTCCCATGTAAAGTTGGGTGGGTGGGTGGGGCAGAGTGGAATTAATTACCCCCACTGATTGTCTTCCCATGTGGGGAGAATTTGGCTAGTATTTTCCTAAGTGGACAGGCCACAGCTGCACTCTGGGCTGGATAACTGATTATGTGGTACAACCTAGCATAGTGTAGGACATTTACCATCCCTGACCCTTACTCTTGAATGCCAACGGTGGTTCCTAGTCATTGGGACAACCAAAAGCACATCCCTCACATTCAAAAATACTCCCAGGATGTCAGTTCAGCCCCTGCCTGAGAGCCATTGAGCTGGATTAACATTCCTATCTCCATACCCTTCACATTAGGTTCCACTTTTGGAGAGAGAAAGGGTCTGTCCAATAGGTGATTTTAGGAGGAGCCAGCCTTTCCCTCTCTCCTCTTTTGCACCTGCCTGCCCGCAGAGGAAGCATTCTAGCCTGAAGTTTCCCACTTGGATGTCTCCTGTCAGATTTGAACTTAGGTGTGGTCTTCACTCTAGAGGGGGAAAAAGGTGCTTCTACCTTTATCTAAAAATAAATAAATCTTAGAATAAGAGAAATTAGTTATTTCAGGGAATATAAATACGACTATAATTCTGCTCTGACATTTTAAAGATGTCTTTCATTATCTTTCTATTGTAAGAGAATATTGCTGTTTAAAGAGAAAGAACTTTGATGAACATTTTTTACTGAAGAGTTTTATTCTGCCTCAGAATAAGAACCTTGCTTTAATATTGTAAGGTGCAGTGCAGGTATGCCATGCTGCCACTTATTACTGGGGCACCAAATGCCCTAGTCAGTGACCCAGAGGGCTTGGAAAATGTGTGAATTCACACTTTTAGAGCATGTAAAACTGGTATTTACAGTTTTTCTTCTTGAAATCGGCCAAAAACATCATAAACAGTCTACAGGTATTGCCATAGCATTTGCTCTGATGTTCAGAATGCCTCAGAAATGTTCGATGTCATGATTTGTGGGTCCTCCAAAAAGTTTTGTTGTTAACATGCAAGCAAACAGTATTAAGCAATATTATTTAAATTACGGCTGCCAAGTTCTGAAAACTTATAATGAAACCAAATACAAAACATTTTCTTGTTCGGCTATATAAAAGATATAAAATTAAAAAAAATCAACCATCTTTAAATATTCCAATTTTCCTATAGTGCTGTTTCCCACATCTTTATGACTACTAAATAGTTTAAGGAGAAAGTTAATAAAATCAAGAGATAAAAATATTTAAATCTTTGGATCCTTTTATTCCATGGCCTTCATAAAAACGTAAAAGTGGCCAGATTTCCCCCCCACTATAGTTTAAAATACCAAAAAAGATTTACTAGTAATTTATATTAGCAATTAGTAATTTATATTAGCTTTTTTTAGCCTTTCAGAAAGCTATTTAATTAATCCAGATATATTAAGGTCCAAAAGCTGTGGTTTTCTGAAAGGAGAAAGAAAAAAAGAACTCTATTCTGTGTCATTTGTGGAATTCAGGCCTAAGGCCAGTGTTAGGATACCTCACAGGGTGCCAAAATAATTTCTAACACTCTGACTCCTCTCGAAATACAATGGAATGAGTCAACTTATCAAGACAAAATTCCAGGCATTATGGGAAGAGCAGGTTAATTGATGCCTAGTTTTATTGTCTTAAAAAGGGGAGGGTTACTTATTTGAAAATATAGCTAAGTACATTCTTATCTACGATCATTTACATTCACATACTGAAAACATCTATTATTTGGACAAATCCTGTGATATGCCATTTACTATAAAATTAAGTTCTTACAATGAGCATAATTTATCCTTTTTATGTGAAGAAAGAATGTATCAAATCTTCATCTGTGTTCCAAACATTAAAAAAGAAAAAAAATAAAAAATCTTAAGCCTGGAAAGCTCTGAAAAAAAGACCCACCCATATCTCTGCTCCTTAGAACATCAACTTCTGCAAGGACACAGTATGTTTGCTGACTTTAAAATGTTTATTCTTTAAAAAATTAGTTGCTTTTTATACAGCTATACAAAGTTCTTAATGTTTCTTTGGCAATGGAATATAATGGAATTTTACAACTATATAAAAAAGTTACCTTTGCCTAAGAAACAGTATTTACTGTGTGTACATAGTTGACTGACAAAATTCTCTACCATCCAGCAACCTAATTAATTGACTAAAGGGTGTTACAGTGTTTCCAAAAGGAAAGAAAGGAAGGAAGGAAAAAAGACAGGCACACGCGCGCACACACACAACCTTCTGTGGCTCAAAACACAGAATCACAGCCCTATCTGCAGGCAGGTTGCGATAATTGCCAAATACAATTTAATGATAAGAAAAATCCTTTCAGTGATGAAAAAATACTTTTATAAGTCCTGCTGAAGTACTGCTTTAGTTTATCTATACATAAGAAATTACTTAACCTTCTGCTATTTCAAATATATTTAATGCTCATTTTTAAAGATGAGCTGCCCCCCCATCGCCCAATATAACTGCATTGTATCTTTGAAATTAAGCAGGAAAAAAAACAAACAAAAACCCAGTGCTGGTGACAAATATACAGCGAATTCACTTCTTCATTCTTGGTAAAGACTGAAACCAATTCTCAGGACCATGAAGAGCTAGAAATTCACCTATTTTCAAAGACTTGTTTGTAGACTATGCAGCAACTTTGTTGTCTTTCTAAAAAAGGAAAAAAAAATTAGCTCATGCTTCAAATGATTGGTTTATTAATAATTATTTTTTAATTTGCCAAAGTATATTTTACATTTAACTTTAAATATACCCTCCTTTTACTTTCATGTACAAATCTGTACCACTGAGTTCCAGGAAATACTTTTTACAACTTCCACACCCAGCAGGAGCTCATTATTTGTTAATTGCATGTTCTAATTAGTAGAGTTTAAAGCAGGGGTATTGTGGGCTGCTTCCAGCAAGAGGCACCCCCTCCAAGATACAGGTGTACCCCACTATCTTTGGTTGCCATCCTAATAATCTTTAAAAACAATGACAAAACTTCAACCTTCAACATACTAGTCAAATTCATCAAATGCAACCAATAACATATTTTGGAAGAAGATTAATAAAATCTTAATAAAATCTAAGTCTCTGACATCTTTACTAAGTAATAAAATAACAGTAAAATAACATTTCTTGCCAAAGGGTCATGCCAGAAGAAAGCAATTATTTAGAAATTCATTTTAAAGGATAATTTTTACATTTGAAGTTCTGAAAATCAGAGAGTTGACAGGGAAATTAAAAAAAAATAACTAGGGAGAAAGCAGTAAAACTCTCAAGGAGCCTCTAGCTTTCCAGTGAGACTAACCCTAAACTAAAGGCCTGTACACACACAGCATCAGAACCAGGGGTTTCCGTTTTCCTCAGGACAGCTTGCTACCACATACCTGGCTTTTACTGATGATTCTCACCCTATTAGAAATATACATATCCTGTTAAGGACTTAACTTGATCTCTGCATACAACACCAAACTATCTGTACAATGTTATTAAATTGTAATACATATAGCATGGTGTAAGTTGGTACTGAAAGAATTAAGCTGAAGATGATCCTGCCACAGATCCTGCCACCCCTCACCAAAGCCAACCTTCACATGCTCCAATTTCTTTTTTTAGCCTTTCAGAAAGCTATTTAATTAATCCAGATATATTAAGGTCCAAAAGCTGTGGTTTTCTGAAAGGAGAAAGAAAAAAAAAAAGCGAGAGAGAGAGAGACAGAGAGGGAAAGAGGGAGAGGCAGAGAGGTAGAGACAAGGGTGAAAGGGATGGAGAGAGCCACAATGAATCATTTGGGACACCCTGCTGTCTCTGGACACTCTCTGAAGAAAAACATACACAAATGGGAGGCAGTCTGTCTCATCTACCCTGGTAGTTTAACCTCTTAGTAGCAGCATATAAAACGGGAGCTGGCTGTTCTATTACCCTTGGCCTGATTTCTTCCCTGACAAAAAAGAAAGAAAAAGAAAGCATCATAGGACCAAAATCATTATAAGTTTATATTTCTGACATTATTAAGGAAAACTGGGTGTCAAAGAGAGTGAGTTTTGACTTTACTGTATATATTAGCTTGTACCTATATCAAGAAAGTTAACCTCTCTGGGTCCTTGGTTTCCTAACCATGCACTGGGGTGGAGTGGGAGAGAGGTTCAAGTTTTGCTGATATTTTTAAAGAGGTCTAAAAATCAATAATCCTATCAAACCCACGTTTTCATTAAACAATCAGATTTGCTTATGCTTACCCTAAAAATGTAATGCTTCATGCCACAAAAAACAAAGCCAATCATTACATGAAGGATGCTGCAAATGCCACTGACATCAACTTCTGAGAAGTATTAGATGTTTGAGAAATAAGTTTAATCCCTGTAGGTAAATCTCCTTTATCTAATAGTCATCACTCACTATTTCTACTTTTACAGGTGCTAGATGAGAAGGCATAGGCTGCTGAGAAGGCCAGGGCTCTCCTGGTAGATAGAAGGGTCATTCGACTTGGGAATGGACAGTCAAGGCTAGCCACACTGATGGAACTTTGGCTAAAGTAGTACACTCCTAAGAAACATATGCTAAGCATTTACTTCAAGCCTGTTATGCTCCATGCTGAGCAAGTTGTTTTGATGAAAAATGTAGAATACATATTCACTGATGTCAAGAGGCTTGCATCTAGGTGGTGAGGCAGAACACATGAAATAGGGAACACAAATGTATTTAAAATGTATGCTAATGAAAGCAGATACTACAGGAGGTGAGGAAAGGAAGAAATCAGTGGAGGAAGGAAGAGAAGTTTCCAAGGACAGAGGAAACCTTGGGCAAGCATGTGAAGGTAAGTGAAAGGGAGACCCTGACTTTTGGTTGTGTCTGATTTCCCACTGTATTATAAACACCAAGAAGGCAGGGACTGAGTCTGTTCTGCTTAGCACCAATGTCTAGTTCAGTGCTTGGCATCTATGAAGAATTCAGCATATCTGGTCAATGAATGGGGTCTGAATTGGAATCAAGCACAGTGCTCATAAAAGATGACCATGAATCAACTTGCTTGAATAAGTTAAAGGGTAATGAGAATTGGGGCTGGATATGTCAAGTGGGACCCTTACAGTAAGAAGAGAAAACAGTGCAATGTCACATTAAAATCTTTTAACCACTGGGGCAATGCCTTAGGGTCCAGTGACTCTGTCACTCCTTGAAACACCCAAGAAGATTTTGTCAGGGATACACTAGTGCAGACAGACTCATGGAGACTACCTCTACAATGCATTCTAATTCTGCAATATACAGGGTAGGGCAAAAGTAAGTTTATATTTGTTCATAAGGAAAATAATACAATAATTAACAAGAATAAACTCTTGTGTACTCACAGCTATAAACCTCCTTTGCTCCATGCTGTACGTGATAAGGGTTTTAACTAAAGGCTCAAAATGACTGAACAGTGAGACATGGCTTCAAAAAAATGCACTGATAAGTGCATATATCATGTGTACAGTGGTTACTCAAAGTTTAGATAAAGTGAACAGTCCAGTCTTACATAGACAACATGACTGCTATTCTTTCAAATATATAAAAAATTATGAAGAGTATATATACTCTGTGTGTTTACAAAGACAGAGTTAAACTAATAGTCTGAAGATACAGAAAAAAGATTTTCACTCAGATTGTGTGTATGTCTGTGAAATACCAATACTTAGAGCATCCCTGGAGTGGGATGATACCCTCAGGAAGAGTAAGGTTCCAGCTCCTATAAGGGATACTACAGAAATGGTATACAGTTTGGCCAGGAGGGCAGATCTCTCACATTCCAACTCTGAGACTTTCAATGATCTATAAAAGGTGTATCTGAGATAAAATTATGCAACACTCTTTCCACAAATGTCAAAACTGAGAGCCTGAAAGGTTTAACAACTCAATTGAGGTCACGCTAACAATAATTACTAAAATTCTCATTGGGACCCAAGTCTAATTTAAATGTACTTTTTCTCAAACCAAGCTGACTCAATGTAGTCTTCAACAAGGAGTTGTCATAAATTCTTCAACAGGTAGATGATATGCCTTAAGTGAGGTAAAGAGAGATTGAGGGCCTGAAGATCAATCAGTGGGTTACTGCGGTAGTTGGCAAGGACACATCAAAGGAATGAATGTAGTGATGTGGAAATGGGCCATGACTGTGGATACTGCCACAACCCAGGAAACAAAAGGAATGGTATATTACTAGCCAATCAAACGCTGGGAAGAGGCAAAGCTGAGATGATGGGAAGGCAAGAAGATGACGAGGTCATTCTGAGGAGGATTAAGTTTAAGTTGATCACAGACACAAAGCAGATGAGAGGGAGCAATGCAGGTAGAAGCATTCAAAGTCCAAGCTGAAAAACTCATTAGAAGCTATGTATCCACCAGCTTATGAAGGGAAAGGGGAAAGGAAAACTGAGAGAGGGAGGAGGAAAAGAGGAAATGGGGGAAGGGGGGAAGGAGAGAGAGCGGGAGAGAGACGGGGATGGGGGAGAAAGTGCACTCAGGCACGCTCGAACACTTGCAAGAGTGCAAACATGAGGAATGTTTGCAATAAGAAGCAAACTGAATGTTCTAGGCAGAAGGCATAGATAAAAAGGTCCTGAGATGGGAATAAGCTTGTCACTGAAAAAGAGCAAGAAGGCCCATATCTGTGGCAGAGTAAGTGAAGGGGATAGCCACTACCAAAAAGGACTACAGACAGCACTAGACTTAAACTGGAAAAACAAGAAGATCATGAAGCACCTTATAGGCTGTATTGAGAAATGTGCTGTTGTATTTAAAAAATCAGGAGTGTTAAAGAAAACTAGAATGAAAGACTTCAAATTGGATGGATGGTCATCAGTGTCAAATATTGCAGGGGAGTTAAGGGCAAATAACTGTGAAAAGGCTACTGAATTCTGTAAGCAAAATATCACTGGCAAGGGCAGTAACAGAGACAAGCAAAAGACATTTTCTAACTTCCCAGGTGCAATGGCAATTTTGCAAGTTAGAAGAGCTGCAGCTCCATTAGGCCACCATGGCTGGATAGACTGAGGTAATGACGAGGCAGTCTTGGCTGTGATGAGACAATACCAAAGGCATCAAAATTAACAGACCAGACCCAAAACGCACTAAAACTGAACACTTAAGAAGGAACTCAACAACAGTCAGTTTTAAATATTTGACAATGAAATTCTTGCCAGCAGGTCTTTTTTTTCCTAGCTGCCCTTGGTAATTCCTAGACCTCTTTACAAGGGGATTTTGAACTTTCTGTGATTATATACCTTCCTCTCCGCTATTCCTAAAAATCAATAAACTAAGATAGCGACATTGATTTACAGACTCCTTTAAATAAGTAATACATATAAACATACTATACAGAGCTATACAATTTTCTAGCAATGGTTCCCAATTGTCAATATATCATGAGATTTTCAAGACCATGGCAAAGTAAGAAAATGTTGTTGAATTTTCCACAAAACTAAATTAAGAGCATTGACTGAAGAACAAATTTACTAGATTCAAGACTTAGCATCATCACTTACTATCCGACCTTGGGCAAATTATTTAATATTTCTATACCTATTTCCTCATTTGTAAAATGGGGATTAAAAAGAAAACCTACAGCACAGAGTTGCTGTGAGGTTTAAGTGAGTTAATATAAGGAAAACATTTAGAACAATGCCTAGTACATGAAAAATACTATATAAATGTTAGCTGCTATTACACGCATAGATTTGTCTTCCATTGTGCAGCATATCCTTCCTAGATTCTTTCGGTGTAAAAGCAGACTTTGTAATCTGAAATACAGGTGATATGATATAATCCTTTTTTGGATAATGCCTTTAATGATCCCCTGAGCCTCCAGCAAAAAAATAATTTTAAAAGAAGAAATAAAAAAAAGAAATACTCCTAAGTCAGTCTCTAATAGTTTTCTTGGGGGAAATTTTACTAGTCCATAAAATCTAAAACCATAGTTCTATAACAGACAAAAAACACTTATTATCCAAGATGTTACTGCCCTGTGCAATTATATAAATATCCTAATCAAGTGAAAATAGAAGTTCTACAAATGCCGTAAAAATATTCACCCAAAATAGATAAAACATTTTGAGTTTCACTGAAATGCATGCTGTTTGGCATGCAGTTTTATGAGAAGCATATATTTACCCTATATTCAAAATCTGCAAACTCCCTGCCCCCACGACCTCCTCTGAAGCCACCACGAAATCCTCGAGGGGTGGTGAAGGTACCACCTCTGCCGCCACCACGCCCTCGGCTACCACGGAAACCAAGACCTCCTCTGCCTCTGTACCCCCCACGGCCACGGTTTGGACGAAGTGGGATTCCAAATGTTTCAGCATTTAATCTTCTTTCTTCAGCCCAGGTTGGTCTCCGTTCTCTGTTATAAGAACAAATAATCTTTAGTGTGTATCAAATTATAAAGGACGTTTTCAAGCAAAATTATGTAATGCTAATTCCCAAATTAAGCTGAAGCAATTTCTAAAGATCAAGTAAGAGGGACTTAGATAAGTCCCTTATCTAAGTCATCACAAGTTGTCCCTGGCAATATTTCCTACAATATTCTGTTAAATTTCTTGTGAAAATATGACTGGTATTTAGATTCTTGCAAATACAGTTGATAAAACAAAGAAACATGATAACAGCACTGATATATGGAATCGGCAATTAATTTCGCCCTCCATGGAGCCCCAGTGGAAGAGAAGGAAAAGCTAGTAAAGGACACTCTGTCTCAGGAATCTGGGAGCAGGAGGGTAGGTCCCTGAATTCCCACTATGATCCTGGCCCAATTCCTGGACCCCACGCCTGAAACAAGCATCTAAATTGCTGCTGTTGCTGCTACTGAGGAGCCCAATCACAGGGCTCAGAATCATCCCCGTTTGCGTTTAAACTGAAGAAGACAACTGCCACCAGGTGGCACTATATTGCAGCCAGGAGAAGGACAATTTGGACTAGTCAGCAGAAACCCTGGAACTCTTGTTTGTTATGCTAGGTCCTTTAATTAACCTGATGACTTTCTGGATCCACACTGACTGAAATGTGGCAGAGTTTTACTACATCAGCAAACTTCAAAGTAACATCGGTACTTCTGGCTCTGGCTTTATTTGAACTACACTGTAGTGGGATAAAGTAAAAGGTCTTACTTAGATGTTAGATGACCACTTCTGTTTTAATTACTAATTTTAATTTTAGTACAATTATTTACTTTTAGCAAAATAAAACATTAAAAAATAGCAATCATTAGATATTTCTAAGTAGTCATTAAACTTTTGTGAATTTTTAAGAAATTATTTCACACTTCAACCTCTTAAGAGCTTAAGAGCAGCTTAAAAGACTGTACCTATTATCATCACAAGAAATATTATCAAAGAAGGATTTAGTTTTGTCATAATAGCAATTAGGTCCCAGTGGATCTTCTTCATCTGCATTTCCTTCACTGTTTTGAGTATCAACTCCTGAGTCTCCTTTATCTTCACCATTTACAGGCTTCTCTTGTTTCTCAAGTTTATCTTCTATTGAAAAAAAGGGGCACATACCATAAAAGTCAAGACTTGTAGTCAACATCGATGATTCACAAGTCAAATAAGAATATTTTCTGAGTATAAAATAAAAATTCACCTTTTAATTTAAGTTTATTATGAAACTCTCTGTCAATTTCTTCCTTGTTAAATTGTGCATTTGCACTTTCAAAGTCAAAGTCTTTCTCAAATTTCATAGGACCATCTCGCCGAATACCAAATCTTCCCCTGCCACCTCGATGACCCCCACGCCCTCTCCTTGGAGCTGCAGGAGCACCTGGAACTATGTTAATAAAGAAAAAATAAGCCAGTTTAAGACAGAAGCAGTTACTGTAGTTTTTATATTAAATGGTCAACAGAAACGCTTACAAGTTGCTATACAGTGTATTTGTATTTTTCATATAAAAATCAAGTGTCACTAACACTTTATAGCACACATGAAATTTATATTTATGAGGTCTACACTCATATATGTAACTGATACAATGTACAGCCAAACAGTTTGGGAGACTTTGGTACAAAATTACTGTATACTCCTTGAGGGCAGGGGCTATGTTTTGCTCATATCCCTAATACCTAGAGTACCAAACACAAAGTGGGTTCTCAAAATTTAGGAAGCCTTTTATGGAAAGGATCATAGGGACCAAGATTTATAGTAAGAAAAATAAACGAACATGAGTAAGAACAAACTGCAAGGTAGGAGGTGTTATTTCTACACCAGATAACATAAAGGAAAAGAAGCACCAGGTTTCAACTACTCCAGCCACTTCCTATTCCATCTTTACTGTCTCCCTCTAAATGGCTCCATATTATTCAAGTCTTCCTGCCAAGTCTTTTTCTGCTGTATAATATGATAACAAGATTTATAAGGTATGATAAAGTAACACCAAAGCAGCACGAATTACAGTGAAAACTTTAGAACCCAAAAAGCCAATGTAAGAGTAACAGTTAAGAAACAAAGCAAAACAGGAACAAGGAATAGTATTTGATGTGAGTTAACAGAAAGAGAGAGCACAAAGCAGTATGAATCCAATGATTAGAATTATGTGTAATGTTTAATACATACTGACAAAGATCAGAAGTGACTAGAGTGACAGGTTTGTGTTCACTGAAGTTTGGCAAACTGCCCATATTTGAGAAAACAAATCATAAAACCCACCAGTAGCAGATCCAGACACTGAACTCTAGTTAAGCAGGATATTGAAAACATTAAACTTTACTCTTAAAAATGTCTTGGCCAGAAGCCAGAGGTACAGCATGATCTTTCTGTCTCAAAAAAACAAAAAACAAAAAAAACCCGGAAAAGTTTAGCTCTGGCTTATGTGGCTCAGTGGATTGGGCGCCAGCCTGTGAACCAAATGGTTGCCGGTTTGATTCCCGGTCAGGACACATGCCTGGTTTGTGGGCCAGGTCACTAGTTGGGAGTTGTACAAGAGGCAATCCATCGGTAGATGTATCTCTCACACATCGATGTTCTCTCCTTTTCTTTCTCCCTCCCTTCACATCTGTCTAAAAAAATAAATAAAATCTTTAAAATTTCAAAAAACAGTTTTAATACAGTCTTTATCTGTAAATTTACAAGAAAAAATATCTAAAAGATTAACCACTGCTCTGTTGAGCCTCTGGGTGATGAGTTTTGAAGAGAAATGAAAGATACTTTTATTTAGTATTTTATATAATTTTTAAAAAGATGTTATTTATTTTAGAGAGATGGGATTGGCGGTCTCTTGCAAGCCCCCAATTGGGGACCTGGCCTACAACCCAGGCATGTGTCCTGCCTGGGAATCGAACTTGTAAAGTTTTGGTTCACAGGCTGGTGCTCAATCCACTGAGCCACCCCAGCCAGGGCATAGTTTACAGAATTTTTTTTAGGAGGGGGGAGGTGAAGGGGGGTGGTAAAAGAGAGAGAAAGGGAGAGAAAGAGAGAGACAAGGTGGGGAGGGAGGGAGAGGGGAGAACTGATGCAAGAGAGAAACACTGATTGGTTGCTGCCTCCCACACATGCCTTGAAGGGGGACTGAACCTGCAACCCTTTGGTACATGGGACCAAGCTCCAATCAACTGTGCCACCCAGCCAGGGTTATGTTATATAATTTTTAAATGATGACGGTATAGTAATTATTTCATTTTGAAAGAAGAGTTTCTCTCTCTTTCCAAATTAAAAAAAGTGAAATATAATAAATCAAAACAGAAATTATTCTATGGCACACAGAATAGTATCCTTATTTATGGTTTTAATAAGAATCCTTCTGGTGCTTTAATATTAAGGTTAATGCTGGTTATTGATTAAGTTAGCTAGCATCTACTGATCACATTCTATGTGGTATACACTATGTGGTACTTTAATCTATGGCACACAGCACAGACAAAAACACATATAAAAATGTACAAGACAAATGAGGTGCTTATACATTTAAAACATATCTAGCTTTCTAAAATTAAGTGAAAGATCGCTTTCCAATTCTTCTCTAAGTCAGGTGATTTACATGTTGCTTTAATTTTTTAATTTGAAAAGAGCTTTAAGTAATTTATTCTCTAATAAATTAGAAAATATTAATAAAATAGATAAATTTGGGATAAATAATATAGATTGCATGACAGATAAAATATACAACCTTATTAAATCAGTAACCATGAGAGGACGTTAAAGTTCTTGAACAATTACTTAAAAAAAAAAAAAAGAAAAAAGAAAAGAAAAGAAAGGCTCAGGGCTTACATAATTTTAATAAGAAAACATCAAACTTTTAAGGTACAGATCATTCTATTCTTAAAAGCACAGAAAACAATGAAAACAATTTTATAATGCTAATATGAAACTGACAAAAAACTGTAAAAAATGAATACAACAGAGGAAGCCATATAACAATGTAAATATAAGTGTACAAATCATACTAGGAGATTAACATTCAAGAAAATATTAAAAGACAAAATGCTCACTTATCAAGTAGGGTTTATTCCAGAAATGTAGTGATGCTTAAAAGAAACTTTTAAAAATAATTAGAAAAATACCCTAAAAACCAGTACAGAGTGGTTCTATACCCCCATCACCCAGCTTTTCCTCTAAAGCTGACATTTTAGTTAACTACTTATACATTATCAAAACCAGGAAACTGACACTGGTACAATACAATTAACCACATTATGGATGACATTCAGTTTTCAACAATATTGCATGTAATCTTTTGGTGGTCTTTGTGTATGACATTCTGCCACACATACAGATCCATACAACTACCACCAAAAAATAAGATAAAAAACCGTTCTGTTACCACAGTGAAACTGCCCTGTGCTACTCCTTTATAGACACCAACCTTGCCATTCATTCTTTTTATTGTAATTATTCACCACACATTTCAAATGCTCTCTATAGAAAAGCATAAAATATGGATTTCAGGTCCAAGTAACATACCTATTTGTCTCTTGTTATCATTTCTGAGTTGCTCATTTTCTGGTCTTGAAACTTTGTGTACTTCAGCTATAAAGGACATAGAGAGTAACAAATTAACTCAGGACACATAATCAAAAACTACTGTAAAGTTAGAAATGAGGAAAAAAAACACCCCAAAACAACCACTCCCAAATCTATACCCCCACCACCATCACTACTTTCAGCCAAATTTGAAAGAATGAACATTCTATCAAGTTCAGTTTAAACCTTCTAGGATCATTCATATAAAGTGTCTCTTTTTAATGAAATAAGGTGAATGGAAAATGTCGATGAGTCATTAAGGAATTAGTAAATAGCTAAAGTTCTACCTCGCCTGTGCTCTTGATTCTCTATTGCTTTTTGGCTGGTAGATGGTAAAGGCCTGGTTGATACAGGGCTCCTTCTCCCAACAGGTGCCGGAGCAGGTAAGTGGGCCGAGGCGGTCTGTACTGCTTGTTCCATGGTAGGGCTTTTTCTCAAAGGATCTAACTGAGGGCTTGAACGACCTAAAACGTAACCAAAAGATAAGAAACTACCCTATCCTTTGGGGATTTCAAAATAAACTAGACCCTAAAAAAAAGTCTAGTTTTACTTCTACCAATTCAAATCCTTAGCACAAATTTGAATTCATCTACTTACTAGACCAGAGCTTAAAAATGATTCTATTTAGTGGGCTGGTCACTTAAAAAAAAAAAAAAAGGAAAAACAAAATCAAAACCCCCAAACAAAAATATCTGGAATTTTATCTGTGTTTCTACCCACTGAAATAGGTTTAAATAAGTTTTTCAAAAATCTTTGCCTGGTACAAGATTCCCTAGGAGTATTACCAAAGATCATGGTATAGGTTAGATGCCAGTATCCCCCAGTAACCATAACCACAAGATACTATTGATACTTTAGCCATAATTTCCAGAGGCTTTGATATTTTTAGTACTTTCTGAAGATGCCTAAAGTGGCACCTTTATATCTACAGGTACTAGCTCCAATAAATTACTTCTAAAAAGGAAGTAAAGAACTAGAAAGTTAGGTGAAGTTCTTCAGTGCCTTAGGGCTTGGGTAAACATCAATACTAAGAGGCCCTTCAGATAATTACACAGCAGTGATACTCATTCCTTGCCATTTAAAAGATCTCTTGTCAAGTTTCTGCTTAATAGAGGTTCTGTACTTACAAAATAAACAGAAGAATGCAACATCAGGTGCTCCCATAACATTTGTCCCTATAATGTTTGTGATAAATCTCTGTACAAGGCGCTCTCATATCCCGTGATACTGCACCGAAATATTTTGCTTAAAATAAAGTTCACTCATTTTATTAAAAAAAAAATCCTGAATATGCTGCAAATGTCACGAGCCACTTGTGCATATCTGCACAGGCTCCAAACAACTGGTGAACTGGTGAGTGCTGACAAAGCACTGGCTGTTATATACTGGATGCTTCAGGAACGATTTATTAGTAATACTCCCCAAGTTTATGGTTATCTAAAGTATGCAACTGCAAATATGTTTCACCATTTCCAGTTATTAATGCCAAAGTTTACTCTGCCATTAACAGAAACACTGCAACTTTCCCATTGGTTATAATGGGAAATCATGGCCATTTATGTAAGTTTTGGCCTATGAGAAGGCCTTTTGTAATCACTTATGAACTTAAAAAAGGATTTAATTTATAAAATAAGTACTAAGTTTTAAAAAAATCCTATTGTTTAGTTAGTTTTATAATTCTACATTAAATGACCTTCTAGGTTTATAAAACTTACTTCATCAGGCTTTTATTTAAGACCCTATTGCAAGAATTGCAGAACCACAGGCAATAGGGTAATCACAGCAAGTAAGAACTTATTTTCTGTGTACTTTAAAACTGTTGTAATTAAAGTCTACTAGTCATGATGGCAACTGTGTTATAAATATGGAAACACAGGTAATACTAGACATATTATTAGGAACAAACACAATAGCTATTTTAGCATAATAAACACCCCCCCCTTGAGCTCTTTTCACATTCTGAACAGTTAAAAAAAATTCTAGGTGTTTTAATTTTATAAAATCCAGAAATTATAGTCGTCAAAGTTAAAATGCAGATTCCCAGGCCTTCGCAGCCATTCTTCATATAAATATACCCCTTTCTTCTAATAAATATGTACTTAAAATTTTAAAAATTTTATTTAAAATTTAGTTTAGTCCTAAGTATGAGGGAAGTAATCTAGTTATTCTCTCCAAATGATTAGGCAGTTGTCTGTCCCAACATCATTTATTGAACAGCTAGCCTTTTACAAAAAATTTTTATTTTATCTTATTTTTTAAAGATTTTACTTATTTATTTTTAGAGAGGGGAAGGGAGAAAAAGAGGGAGAGAAACACCAACATATGGTTGCTTCTCGCACGCCCTCTACTGGGGACCTGGCCTGCAACCCAGGCATGTGCCCCAGGTTGGGAACTGAACCAGCGATCCTTTTGATTTGCAGGCCAGCACTCAATCCACTGAGCCATACCAGCCAGGGCTAGCTTTTCTCTAATTTAAAAATAGTATTTCTATATTACACTAATTACTTATTTATACTTGGATCTGTTTCTGACGTTTGTTCCATTCATCTCTCAATTTATTTCTACACTGCTTTATTTTATGCATACTTGATCATGGAGTAAGTAAGTCGTATCTCATTACTTTTTATTTTTAAAATATGCAAAGTTATAGTTCCACGTTTTTTTTTAGAAGTTTTTATTTACTTATTTTTAGAAAGACAATAAGGGAGGGAGAAAGAAAGGGAGCGAAACATCAACTGGCTACCTCGCCTATGCGCCCCGACTGGGGACCAAACCCAGGCATATGCCAGACCAGGGATCTAATTGGCAATATTTTACTTTGTGTGACGATGCCCAACCAACTGAGCCACACTGGTCAGGGCATCCACATTTATATTTAAGGTAGTATGTGTATGTGTTTAAATTCACATATCATTCCATTTAGATTTATTAAAAGTACAGTAAATTTAATTAATATGACAAGTAAAGCCTTCCCAATGCTTTATCTCTGTATCTAGGAATAAGATATTTCTCTAATTATATTATCTTATTAGGTCCCTCTATTACTGTTTGTATTTTTCATCATTGAAATTGGTCTTATTTCTCATTATGTATTTTATACACAATTTCTATTTCTCATTATTTTGAAGATCATACTTTATCCCTCTTACATAATTAGTAGGTTAGGTTAGAACAACTATTGATTTTTGTACATTTATTTTACATTTTCCCTCTAATTTAAGTCCCTTATTATTTCTAGGAATTCACTTTTCAATGAATTCTTAATTTCAAGTAGAAAGTCATGGCACTGACAAATAATGCTAATTTTAATATCTATGCCTCATTCCTTTTTCATGTGTTCCTAATTAAGCTAAAAATTCCAGGACAATGATGAATAGCACTGATAATAGGCATCCTTATTTATGGTTTTAATAAGAATCCTTCTGGTGCTTTAATATTAAGGTTAATGCTGGTTATTGATTAAGTTAACTAGCATCTACTGATCACATTCTATGTGGTATACAGTACGCTAAGGGCACTGTCTATATTAAAAAAAATAATCCTCCTAATATGTCTTTTAGTTACCAGTAAAGTCTCGTTTTAAAGTTTAGGAAATTAATGCTTAAAAAGATTAAATATTTTCCCTCAGAAAATAATAAGAAAATAAAATTACAAAACAATATACATAAAAATACACTTAACCTACAAAAAAGTCTGGAAGTATGCACAAGAATATATAAATATTTCTTATTTTTGGGTAGTGAGACTGTGGGTATATTCATTTTCTTTCTTATGCTTACTGCATTTCTAATTCATCTATCACAAATCTTTAGAATATTTTAAAAGTTATTTTAAGTCAATATCCATAATAGTAACTACAACTATTTTGAAATATCTAAAGTGAAATAGATAGAATTATGTTTAGCATTAGCTTGATTTTATCCTCAATAGCTTTTTAAAATATTGTCTTGTGATTACAGTATCTTTCTGAAATGACTTCACAATGTTTTTATTGTTTTTATTTAAAAGTAAACATCCAGCCCTGGCTGGTGTGGCTCAGTGGATTGAGTGCTGGCCTAGGAAGCTAAAGGCTGCTGGTTTGATTCCCAGTTAGCGCACATGCCTGGGTTGAGGGCCAGGTCAGCAGTTGGACTGATGTTTCTCTTGCACATAGCTGTTTCTCTCCCTCTTTTTCTCCTGCCCTTCTCCTCTGTGTTAAAAACAACAACAACAAAAAAACAACAACAACAAGGCACATATCCATATAAAGCAATGAGCTATAACATCCACTTTGACAGCAGATAAAATAGATATGAAATCTTGGGACCACTTCAGGGTTTAAGACTGGGTAGGGGAAAAAAAGAAACAGGATAGTTTAAGCAGCTAATTTAAAATGCAGACCCCACAGGCTCCAGGGATTCTGCTGTAGCAGTTCTCAGGATCTACATTTTTAAGTGCTCTAGATGATACTTGGTTGTGGGTGGTCCACAATGAGAACTACTGTTCTAGATCAGCAATTTTCAACCTTTTTCATCTAATGGCATACATAAACTACCAAAATTCCATGGTACAACAAAAGTATATATTTTTTCCCAATCTGACAAAAAATACATATAATTTTGATCCATTCACATTGGGATAGCTATTGTTGTGTTCGCTGTTGTCATTTTTTTTCACAACCTAAGGGAAAAGAGGTCAGTGCCCCTGACTAAACAGTCTGGTATTGCACATTTTAAAATTTTAATTTTTTTTTCCGTGAGACAGCGCGACAGTGAGAGCATGAGACAGCGAGAGTGAGAGCGAGAGAAACACCAATTTGCTGTTCCATTTATTTATGCATTCACTGGTTGATTCTTGTATGTGCCCTGATCAGTGATCAACCCTGCAACCTTGGTGTATTAGGACGACACTCTAACCAACTGAACTACCCAACCAGGGCCTAAAAATTCTTTTTTTTTAAAGATTAAAAAAGAATTATTTATTTTTAGAGAGAGCAGAAGGGAGAGAGAGGGCGAGAAAGTCAATGTGTGGTAGCCTCTTGTGCGCCCCCTACTGGGGACTTGGCCCGTAACCCAGGCATGTGTCCAGACTGGGAACTGCAGTATTTAATCCACTGAGCCACGCCAGCCAGGGCTCAGGGCCTAAAAATTCTTGCAGCACATTGGTTGAAAATCACTGCTCTAAATCCTCTCAGGGTGGTAGGAAAGATGCAAGAGTATAATGAATAGCCTGTTATTTCAAATTCATTAAGGAAAGTTCATCTTCAGTGATGACTCTGGGGTTCATTTGATATACTTAAGTATTATTATACAATTTACATTATACTTGCTTTGCGGGGAAAAAAAAGTCAAACTTAACAGAAAGTTCACTGCTCCAGTTTTACAATCTAAGAATTGTAAAAAGTCTAAAGAGTAGAAGTCATTCAATAATATGCTTACTGCAACAGCAATTAGGGGAAAAATTTTAAAAGAACCAAATAGAAATTATACATGTGATTTACAAGCTGCAAAAAATTTTTACATTCAGATAAAGGCAAAACCACTTTAAAAGTTCAGAATGAAAATATTTGAAGGAAAAAACAGCTTACCTTGAGATAACTGTGTTTTCACAGATCTTGTATCCTGTGTAAAGGCTGAACCAACTGCACTACTTTGGGATAAGGTACCGCTGTTTGATGTTTCTGTTCCAAAGGATGTCAAGGAGCTTCCAGCTTTAAGATATTTTTTTTAATGACAAAAAAATCTTTTTAAAAATTTTAAACCTTTAAATTATATATAGTAACATACTATTTTAATCATTTTCAACACCCTCCTGTATCACACAAATTAATCATCCTAGAAATTAATGAAAGTGCATCAAAAATTAGTTTGTGAAATATTTGACAATACTGTATAGGAAAAAAGCATGCCAATAAATTCTCTAGTATCCGAGATGTGAAAATTTTCCTAACATATGCCATACTGTTTTAAGCAGTTAATGCAGATAAGACAGCAGGGACCCACATCAGACAGAAGTGGCAGAAATGGTACATTCTACACCAACATTAAAGTTCAGTAATTTTAATACCAAGTATCTGCACAAATAGCCAAATTGACAGACAGGTCTATGAAGTGCTTTCCCAGCATTTCCAAGGCAAAAACAGACAATGGACGCTAGTCCACTTTAATGCTTCTATTCAGGATGGCACCATGGGGCTGCATTCTGCCTACGGCAACCACAAAGTTTTGGTAATGCAAGTAACAAATTCCTAGAAAGGGCCCAATTCTTTGCTATACTAGGTTAGGACAATCCTCTTTAAGTTTCTACAGTACTTATGGATCATTCATTTTTCATATGCTGTGCTCTCCTCTTACTTATTATTTAATCTATGTAGGTTTTCTCGGGGAGGAACTATTTCCATATCCCTTCTCCCTTCCTGAAATCCAATCTAAAGATTGGATTTGGTAGCCAGGGTAATCTTTTATGAAATCCAAATACTGTATAATCACATTACTGCAGTGCAGCTGGCACTGCTCTCAAGATAAAAGTTCAAACTACCTACATACCTCCCCTGATATGCCTACTTCTCTCACCACTTTATTTTCACCAGTCCACTTCACAGATGTCTATCCATCTACTCTTAAAATATATGAAGACTATGATCACACCCATCACAACCTTCTCATTCTAAGCTAAGCAATTCCTGTTCCTTCAATCATTACTCACTGTCACGTGATATTTACCCAACCTCTGCCTCCTAATTTAATGAATCAGGGTCTAGCACAGTATCTCCGATGAGAACTAATGGTACTCTCTTGGAAGTGTGATTCAGTCAGGTTGCAGCCACAGTTAGTCCAGGAGAGGCCTAACATAACCTCACACAACATCCCCAGATATGCTGGGATACTGCTCTTAATAATTCTGTGAGAAGCTAAATCCATCTCATTATTCCTACTATTTCTGGGCAATGACCAAGACATAAGCCACTCTAGTGATATATATTCCTGTCTCCATGCTGTTCTGTGTTTCCTTACCTGACTCGACCTCCCTCTGCTTGTCTCCTGGTTAGCAAACTCTTCTGTATTCTCCATCTCTTCTCTGAGGTAGTCACACCACACCCACCTCCCTTCCCCCAATTCCGCTATTAATTTATGTCAAATTATTATTTTTTAAATATATAAGGCAGGGGTCAATGTAATTTTCCCCCCAAACAGATATCTAGCTGCTGCAACATTATTTGTTAAAAACATATCCTCATATCCAGGGCCCTGGCAGGGCAGCTCAGTTTGGTTAGAGTGTCATCCCAATGACACTCTAGGGAGTGTCTAGGCATATCTCCCAATATGCCTAGATTAAGGGTTTGATTTCCAGTCAGGCCACACACAAGCAGCAACCAGTGAATGCATAAATAAGTAGACCAACAAACTGATGTTTCTCTCGTGCCCTAAAAAAAAAGAAAAAGAAAAAGATATCCCCCTTCTCCATTGTACTGTACTGGCATCTTTGTTTTAAATCAGTATTTAAGTGCGTCTATTACTGTATTTCTATTCTTTAAAAAAATTATATTTTATTGAGTATGCAATTAGAGTTGTCCTGATTTTTGCCCTTGTCCCCCCTCCACTCAGCACCCCCTACTCCCTCCGGCAATTGCCCCACCATTGTTCATGTCCATGGGTCCCGTGTACGAGCTCTTTGGTGACCCCATTTCCTATACTGTACTTTACATCCCCATGGCTATTCTGTAACTACCTATTTGTACTTCTTAATCCCCTCACCTCTTCTATTCTCCCCACCCCATCTGGCAACTAACTTCTTTTGCTGCTTTTAAGAGTTTATCTTTAACCATTGGCCTCTTAATTATGATGTGTCTTGGAGTGGGCCTCTTTGTATCCATCATAAAGGGGACTCTGTGCTTCCTGGACTTGCATGTCTATTTCCTTCACCAAATTAGAGAATTTTTATTTCAATATTTTTTCAGACAGATTTCCAGTTTCTTGCTCTTCTCTTCTTCTGGAACCCCATGAGTGGACCTCTTCAAGTAATCCCAGAGGCTACTTATACTATTGTCATTTTTTGGATTTTTTCTTCTTGTTCTGCGTAGTTGTTTTTTGCTTCCTTATGTTCCAAATCATTGATTTGATTCTCAGCTTCATCCACTCTACTGTTGTTTTCCTGTACATTGTTCTTTATTTCGATTAGTGTATCCTTCATTTCCGACCAGGTCTATCTTATGCTGCTGAGGTCCTCACTAAGTTCCCTGAGCATCCTTATAACAGCGCTTTTAACTCTGCATCCGATAGAGCTTATCTCCATCTTGTTTAGCTCTGTTTCTGGAGTTTTGATCTGTTCTTTCATTTGGGCCCTGTTTCTTTGTCTCGTTTTGGCAGCCTCCTGGTGTTTGTTGCTATGTATTAGGTAGAGGGGCTTTAGCTCCCGAGAACCCTCCCGAATTTTTATCCCTGTGGGTGTATGGGTCCAGCCCATTCCACGCCTGCGCCCCTCCTCCCAGTCTGGATGGATGTGGTTTCTTTTATTCCGTAGTTGTCAGACTTCCACTCAACTAAATTTTGTGGTTGTCAGGCTTCCATTCAGCTAGATTTCTGACGTTCCTGAGTGATGGTTGTTCTATATTTTAGTCATAATGCTGATGCAGTTGTGTGAAGAGGTGAGCCATGTCTGCCTACGCTGCCATCTTGACCGACAGTCTGTATTCACTTTACTACTCTTTAGTCTTGATGTATGTGTGTCAGTAATTCACTGTTCTGATTACTATAAATTTATAGTAAATCTTGAAATTGAGTAAAAATTTCAAATTTTTTCCCTATCAAGACTGTTTTGGTTATTCTAGGTTTTATATTTCCATAAAATCATTAGAATCAGTGTGTCCATTACTGTTTTAAAAATATCTAATGGGACCCTGGCTAGTGGGGCTCAGTGGATTGAGTGCTGGCCTGCGAACCAAAGCATCGTGGGTTCAATTCCCAGTCAGGGCTCGTGCCTGGGTTTCAGGCTAGGTCCCCAGTAGGGGGCCTTCAAGAGGCAAGCACACATTGATGTTTCTCTTTCTCCCTTCCCCTCTCTAAAAATAAATAAATAAAATCTTTACAAAATATATCTGATGGGATTTTGATCAGGGCTATTATGTTCAATCTGTAAATCAATTTTTGGGGAAAAATCATCTTAAAAATATTGAATCTTGCAACACATAAGCATGAATTAACTTTCCACTGATTTAGATCTTTACCTTCTCTCAGCAATGGCCTGTGGTTTTCATTGTAGAGCAGTGTTCTTAACTTCAACACAACGGACATTTCTGGCCAGGTAAATCTTTGTTGTGAGGGTTTATCCTGTTGTCCTATGCATTGCAGGATGTTACAGTAGCCCTGATTTCTACCCACTAGATACTAGTAGTAGCCTCCAGTTGTGACAACCAAAAATGTCTCTGTACATTACCAAATTTTATGAAATTTTTTTAACAAACCAACTCTTGGCTATGTTGATGTTATATATATATATTTTGGCCTGTTTCTATTTTCCTGACTTCTGCTTTTAAAAATCCTCTTCGTGCCCTGCCTGGTGTGGGTCAGGGGACTGAGAGCTGGCCTGAGAACCAAAGGGTCACCAGTTTGATTCCCAGTCAGGGCACATGCCTGGGTTGTAGGCAAAGTCCCCAGAAAGGGGTGCTCGAGAGGCAATCACACATTGATGTTTCTCTCCCTCTCTAAAAATAAAAAAAAAATCTTAAAAAAAAAAAAAAAATTTTTTTTCCTTTTACTACCTTTGGGTTAAATTTCTTTCCGTTTTTCTAGCTTCTCTAGCTGGGCAGCTTAGGTCATTGATTTTAAAACATTCCTGTTTTCTAATATATGTACTTTAAGGTATGAAATTTCCTTAAGCAATGCTTTAGCTCCATTCTTTTTTAGTATATTGCATTTTATAATCATTAATAAATATTTTCTAATTTCCCATATGATTTCTTCTTTGATTCATTAGTGATTTACAAGTTTGCTCAATTTCCAATTATTTGGGTATTTTCAGGTTAGCTTTGTTATTACTTCCAAATATAATTTGTGATCTGAGAAGATACCATGTATGAGATTTGTCTGGAAAAAGTCCAACCATTGTTGATATAACAAAAACAGTTTGCGTGACATCGATGTAACCTGGCAGCCAAGGAGAGTGGACTGGAATGTGAATGTGTGAACAATGACAACTTCATTGTACTCATCAGTAGGAGTGGTAGATGCTGTTGAGTGGGCATGTGTACTCTGTGGCTGTTGATTTCAAAGTGGCTGAGTGAATAAAATAACGAATCTGCATCAAGTTTTGTGTTAAGCTTGAACATTCCTATCCAGAAACTATTCTGATGATTCAGAAGGTCATAGCTATGGACAACTGGTGATTGGCAGCTTCATTGTGACAAGGCACCTCCTGAGGCATCACGTCTTGTGCAGTCTTTTGGAGAAACATCAAATCACCCAGGTGCCTCAGACCCTCTACAGCCCAGATTTGGTGCCCTGCAACTTCTGGCTTTTCCCAAAACTAAAATCATTTTTGAAAGGGAATAGATTTCAGAATGTTGATGAGATTCAGGAAAATATGACTGGGCTGATGATGGAGACTGAGAACTGTGTGAGGCCCCAAGCTGCCTACTTTGAACGGGACTGAGGTATTACTGTCCTACGTACAATGTTTTTTGTATCTTGTGTCTTCTTCAATAAATGTCTCTATGTTCCATAGTACATGGCTGGATACTTTCTGGACAGACCTTGTCTGCTTTCAGTCCTTCTGAATTTAATGTAATTTGTTTTATGGTCCAAAACAAGTTGATCTATCCCACTGACCAGATTCTATTTTAACTTGAAAGAAACTATTTTCTGCAATAGTTGGGTGTTCTATTTTTATAAAAGTTAAACAACATTTAGGATTGTCACAGCTTCCTGATGAACTGTCCCCTGTGCCATTATGAAGAATCCCTCTTTATCTCTGATGGTACTCTTGATCTTTAAGCTGTTTTGTCTGATGTTAATTTATCTAACATAGTTTTCTTGTCATCCATTTTTGTATGGTATGTCATGCCTGTTTCTTTTACTTTGTCCTTCTTATAAACAGTGTATCTCCTGTAAGCATCACATAGTCTTATTCTTTCTAAATTTAGTTTGATAATCTCTGACTTTTAACTAGAATGGTTAATTCCTTTACCCTTTACCAAAGTACATTTTTAAAAAACTTTAAAAAAATTTATTATTTAAGAAAAAAGAGAGAGATATATCACTTTGTTGTTCCACTTATTTAAGCATTCACCAGTTGATTCTTGTATGTGCTGTGAGGGCAGATAAGAAACTGCAACCTTGGCATATCAGGATGATACTCTAACTGAGATACCCAGCCAGGGCCACCAAAATACATCTTTAACAATCCTTTAGTCTGTCACCCATAATGCATGAAATACCCTCCTGGTTTTATGCTAACTGTAAAATTCATAAGCATGCCTTCTAAGTACTCATCAAACGCAGTGATTAAAAATTAACTTGTACAAAACACTGAAGAACTAAAAGAATCATTGTGCAATAAGGTTTGACTATTTAACCAGCTAAAAATGTACCCATCTGTCTGTGCAGCCAATATTGCTTCATCTTGCCCATAACAGTATTATGAGACTTAGCGTGCCATGGCTGCTTTTCTCCTTGACATACCGATCTCACGAAGATCATTAATTTTTCCTAAGCACCCATAGGTTATTAAAGTCAATAATGACCTAATCTTTGCATATAGCAATTACTTTACCTTAAAATAAATAGTACTTTAATGCCCTCTGTTACATCATTCATTTCAATGTATAATAGTCTCTGTTTCCGCTAAATCTTTCCAAAAGAGAATATACTCAAACTTTTGGGTTTTATCAGTTTGAGAATGAAAAATGGTGTCTTGCTGTAGATTTAATTTGTATACCTCTTATTTATAAGCAAGATTTAAGCATCTTTCCATGTTTAAGGGCCATCTGTATTTCTTTTTTTCTGACAAAGGTAAAGTTAGTTCTCAATCCTGGTCTATTTTTCTGTTGGGTTGTAGACCTTTATTTTTAAAAGCTCTACAAGGATATTAATCCTTCATTATATAAACTGCAAATAAAACTGTAAAAAGACTATAACAATATATGAAAATTGAAGTGGAAAAAATTTTCCTAATCAAATAGCAATAGTGTAATCCTGATTTATTTAAACTTCCATTTAAAATCAGAATACTAGGCCTGGCTGAGTAGCTCCGTTGGTTAGAGCATTGTCTCAACAGGTCAAGGTTATGGGTTTGATCCCTGGTCAGGGTACATACAAGAATTCATCCAACGAATGCCCACATAAGTGGAACAACAACTCAATGTTTCTTTCTACCTCCCCCCTCAAATCAATAAATTGAAAATATCAAATGAAAACCAAAAATGAAAACAAGAGACATGGTTTAAAATCTGGCTTAATTTGTGCCAACACAAACTTTATTTGAGTTAAAATCCCTTTCTATAAAACGTCTGTCACCTTAATCAACGCTACAGTTTTCCTCATCCTCATTTAACAACTTTTAAATATATATTCTCAAATTAGCCATTCCACAAATTATCCTATTAACACAGAAATCAAACAATCTAAAAAGAATCTGCCACTGCAAAAATTACCCTACTAACACGGAAAGCACAACTAAAATCCTCTGTCTTTGTGATACCTAAAGAATACTAAGCCAGCAACTGCTAATATTAAAATTAGATAGTCATTCTGAAGGAACACATATTTCACCACCACAAAATACTGACTAGAGGGGCAGGCTCTAAAGAATGGCAGAGCAGTATTTACTATGTTGACACTATGTGCTAGATCCTGTTCAAATGCTTTTTACATATAAATATTAAATCATGCAAACTTCGCAGTAATGCAGGAGGTGAGTATTGGTTTGGCCAAAAGTCCATTTAGTTTTTTCCATAAAATAAAAGACACATTTTTCATTTGTACCAATAACTTTATTGATTTGGATATTTTGAATATGTTGGCTCTCTCCTGCTATTGGCTTCTAGTGGGTGGAGGCCAGAGGTGCTGCTAAACATCTTCCAATGCATAAGACAGCCCCACAGCAAAGATTCATTTGGCCAAAATGTCAATAGTACCAAGAAACTTCGCAAACCACTTTTGACATGTCCAATCAGTCATAGTACCTTCTCTGTACACTGCACAAATGTTTTTCATGCGTTTCAGTTGCATTTTTACCTTTCTTGAAATAACGCATAATATGCAGAAAATGTTGCATATTTTCTTCCATCTTTAATATTAAAATGGCTGCATAAGAATTCACCAATTTTGGTAAGTTTTTAAAAAAAATGCATGCTGATATGACAGCTGTCACAATACAATCTGACAAAATTGTTTCGAATGAAGTTAGAGACAACTAAGCACTATTAGAGCCATCATATGGGAAAAAACAAAACGAACTTGTTGGATAACCCAATACAATAATCATCCCAGCATTAGCCAATTATTCGATTTAGTGAAAGGAATTTCAAAAGGCTAATATAATTTGCAACCATCTTTTATTTGAATCCTAAAATAGGATTTTAATAGTTACAGCTAACATGGGGCATATACGGATTTAACACATATAATTAACATTGGTCTTACTACTTAAATAGGTTTGGGAGGTACATGAACCAAAGTTACATTATTTCACTTATCCAAGAATAAGTCTAAAAGGAATTAAATATATACAGTTTTTAATTTTGAAAAATGTCAAACCTACGTCAAGATTAAAAGTATACACTTGAATACTCATATATTCCTTATCTAGATTCTCTGACAGCTAACATCTTGCCAGGCCTATTCTGTCTCTTCATTTCTTTGTATTGAAGTACATACTTTTTTGTCTAGATAGAGTACAATCGCCCTTTAATACTTCCAAACTGTCCAGGCTGGTGTGGCTCAGTGGATTGAGTGCCAGTCTGTGAACCAAAGGGCTGCTGGTTTGATTCCCAGTCTAGGGCACATGCCTGGGTTGCAGGCCAGGTCTCCAGTAGGGGGTGCACAAGAGGCAACCATATATTGAGGTTTCTTTTCCTTTCTTTCTCCCTCCCTTCCCCTCTCTAAAAATAAATAAATGAAAAACCTTAAAACAAAACAAAACTTCAAAACCATCTCTCTAAAACAAAAATATTCTCCTATATGGTTTACCACACCACCATTACCACACCTAAGAAAATCAACACCATCCAACATTTAGTCTGTACTTTAGTTTTTCAGTAGTCCCTATGATGTTCTTTATATCAACTTTTAACAAAAATCTAGATCCAATCACATTATTATATTTGAATGCTATGTCTCTCTAGTCTCCCCAAGTCTCTCTGTATTTCACAACACTGAATCCCTACCCTTTTTTATTTTGTGAATAAGTCAAATATTTACATACTTGAAAAGTTACAACTATATAAAAAAGAATTAACTTCAATAAAACTTGTTAGCATATTAATATACACTTGAAACTGGATTTGTGATTCAGTGAGACAAAATAAACTGATTAAACTGATAAACAGTTATTTCAATGGAACTAAAAAAGATTAAGGGCTAGAGTTTGACATCTAAAAGGTCCACTGTGGGAATTTTAATACAGGTGTACTTAAGAACTAAAATGCAGAACTATAAAAACAAAACAATACCGAGTTGATCTGATTACATCTACCTTTTGTGCACAGTGAATAGCCTGTCCATCAACCATAAGTAGGACTGTTATTAGTGAAGCTCTCCTTATAGTACCGTTCTCTGTATAGTATCATATTTCTAAAACACTGTTAGTATAAACAAAGCACCAAGCCCCCAGATATGCTTGCTATATGTGAGATTCTCTCTCACAGGTGGTGTTAAATGGGATAATCATTCACATTTAAAATAATATAAATACTCCTTAATGGCATTATTATTCCCTAATAACAATGGCATTATCTCCAATCACCCTTTTGAAAACCCATCCTGTTGGAAAAATACTTATTTTAAATGTATATATCTTATATAAACTTTAAATAAATGTTATTTATTTAAATGTTAAATAAAATTCAATGAAATGTGGTAATTGGATATATCTAGGGTTTTTAAAAAAGTGATTATTCTGAGAGATGACCATTTTACTTACTGATTTGAAAGATAAACATCAATTTTGTTGTTCTACTTATTTATGCATTCATTGGTCACAAACTTGGTATATCAGGATGATGCTCTACCCAACTGAACTACCTGGCCAGGGCCAAGAAATAACCATTTTAGAACCACTAGTCAATAAGGACATTAAATAAAGTATTGAATACAATAGGCTTTAATACAAAGGAACATGAAACAAGATGTCTGAAATTTGTGGTAAGGAAAAAAAAAAAAAAGAAAGAATGAAAGAAAGAAAAAAGCTAAACGTACCAACACCAACAGCACCAAACTGCTGCCCAACTAATGAACTTGGACTGAACTGACTGTAAGTCGACATCCTGCCAAAAGGTCCATAGGAACCCACTGACTGGAATGAAGAAGTAGACGAGCCTAGTGAAGACTGAAGAAAAACCATGGGTTATTTTTCCAGGCTCTAAACAACATGCATATAATGGAAAGAAATTTGGATATGTACATTTTTAAGAAAACTATTACATTATAACCACTAGATATAAAAGCAATTATAGTAACTTACAAGATACACTTAACATTACAATAGCTGAATAACCTGTCAATTTCACAATTTATATATACAGCTAACCCTTGAACATGGGTTTGAACTACGAGGGTCCACTCATACGCAAATTTTTTCAATAAATATAGTTGACCCTCCATATCCCTGGTTGGTTGAAACCACAAATGGAGAGGGCCGACTGTATGCATTGTTCTAAGCCATTTTATATAACGGACTTGAGCACCCATGGATTTTAGTGTCTACAGGTGGTCCTGGAACCAACCAACCCCCCGCCCCCAGGGAAATAAGCTCACGATGGCATGACCTTGTATTTGTATTCACTGCTAGAATCAGGCTCATGGCAGGTGTTCAATAAATACTACCAAAAGAATTAATCAAAAGATTAAAATTCAAAATTTATGGTAGAAATTATTCAATACCATTTTGAACTGTGCTCTCTTGATTTTTCTCATTCTATAAAGGTGATTACTTAAATAACTGGTTCCCAGGAGAATTACCATTTCTGTCTGTCTGTCTGTCTGTCTGTCTGTCTATCTATCTATCTATCTTTCTATCTATCTGATACCACCACTCTTTGGTGTATGCCAGAGATTTTCAACCTTTTTCATCTCATGGCACACGTAAACTAATTACTAAAATTCTGTAGCATACCAAAAATATCTGTATTTTTGCCCATCTGACAAAAAAAAAAAAGGTGTAATTTTGATCCATTCATACTAGATAGTTATTGTTCTGTTGGTTGTTGTCATTTTTAAATTTGACAATCTAAGGGTTAAAAAAGATCAATGCCCCTGACTAAGTCAGGTATTGCAAGTTTTAAAATTTCTTGTGGCACACAGGTTGAAAATCGCTGGTATAGGCAGCTATTTCTATTAGAATGTGTCTCTTCTTCTCCCTCTATTTAAAAAGTTCAGATTTTCTCAGGATTCTTTCAGATCTACTTCCTCAAAAGTAAGACTTAAAAAGGAGAGCATAGATGAGAGTAAAGAATTTCTCCAGTTTATGTTACTACAATCAAATTCATCACTTATTATAAAGCTTATCTTATATTAAAAAAAATGAACAGTAAATAAATGTTAAAAGGTCCTTATCCTTTTTCTGCTTTAATTTCATATTAGAAGAGTTCATGAGGTATTTTCTTTTAATAACTAGAAGACAAAGCCTATGCAAGGTAATAAAGGGCCCAGCAAACGTAACACCTGCTTGAGCGTGGTTGGTAGGGTAAAAATATGGGTGTAATAATTTATAGTTTTAATTTGAACATTTCATCTAAAATGTTGTATGTTTTGCTTGAGCGTGCTATTGTTATTTTACAGAATTACATGCTTATGATTTTGTAATAAAAAGGGGGTGTTACTTGTGCCATACCCTGTATATATTTTAAGAATCTGTTTTGTGGAAAACTAAGATTTTATCACTCACAGCACAAAAAAAGAAAGTTAATTTAAAAGTATTACACTGATAAATCAATAAATATATTTTAGTGCAAATTTTTAGTGCAAAGACTTCTAACAAGGAAAAAGGTTGAAAAGGGAATGGGAAACTAAGAGGGCCACAAGCTTTTAATCAGCTATGCCCTCAAATAAAAATACTCTTATGTGAACCTGCTTCCTCTGTTATAGCTAACAATTTTTTCATCCATAAACACTTTAATTATTCTATTCTATTCTAACAATAACATTTTAGAGCGTATATCTCATTAATTTCACCTGATGCTATAAAGATTAAACAAAATAAGGACATTAGGTTAAAAAGTTAGGTCATGTTATACATAGGTAGTCCTGTCTTCTACAAGTTTACACTTGACCTGGAAAAACAGGCCATTGGCAGAAAATAAGACTGCACAGAATTAAAGGTTATACTCTCCAAACCACATATACCAAAGGGCAGCCAGTATACATTCTGTTATAAGACCTGAATCCTGGGTATGTCTTCTGTGCAGGAATCCAAGAGAGAGAGCTGGCTCTCTGAGCCCTGACAGACAATTTCTATATGCTTCCAATTGTACACAGGTACAATAACAGACATCCTCTTTAATCCATAATTTAAAATCTTTTAGACATCTTATGCTTCTGTTTTTAATAAAATACACAATTCTTTTGCTGAGAACACTTAGTCTTCTTTTTTAATACCTTATTTAGGGAATGAACATGTCTGTATGTTAAAATTTTTTTAATGTTTGGCTATCTTACAAAACATTGCATGTATATTATATAATATATATATATAAAATAAAATATACAATATAATGTGATTTAGCTCCTCCCACCCCCTTAAACCTAATAATCTAACTTAAGAGTAGCCATCACCACCCTGGTTTGTAATATGAACTACATGAGAATATAAATAGCGACATGGGTCCTGGATTTCAGATCGGATGTGTTCAAACTGCAAACTCACTTGTAAAAACCGAGAATAATTATAATACCAAGTTCAGAGGGTTTTGTGAGGACTGATGTATGTGTAGTGGTTTGGTTAGTGCTTCTCATATAATTAGATCTCAATAAATGTTATCTATTTTAACTGTTTTTGAAATAAGAAAATATTTTATAATAACAATAAATTCCTCAGCTATTTATTTAGTCTCTTATGATCTAAAGAGAAAAACCTTGGTGAAAACATTATCCAGGTATTTTAGGTATCTAGGGAACTAGAAAATGGTAAGCTAATATGAGCATTCAACTGAGAAAATTAACCTGAAAACCCAGGGAGGGACAAAAGCCAAGGCTAACCATGTGCCTTAAATTTACTTGAACTTCAAGACAAATTTTACTATCAGTTACCTGAACGATAGCTGGGTCTTGAGGCAAAGAACATTGTGGTTTTGGTGGTTCACAAACAGTGAGGTCTTTAATGTCACTTCCACGGAATATAATATATTCAAAGACTTCATCTCGAGGTGGTATTGGACGATCTGTTGGTCTGTCTTCTGTACCAAAGGACCGAACTGGTAAGAAAACAGAGAATATGAGACATGAGCCTACTCATCATATTCAGGTAGTGTCTCTTATAAGAGTACTGTTCCAAGTACTAAGCAGCAGTTCTTAAATGTGACCCTTGAGGAAGTATTCATTAATCTGTAGCTAAATAAATTTTTTTTTAAAAGAGGAAAATAAGTGGGCTTTGCCTAGAGCTAAGTGTATCGTTTAAAAGGCTGTATTACAAGGTTGTGTTCTTCCTGCATTATTTATTTATTTGGTACTTGTGGTAAAAGGAAGTGTTATAATATCTTTTCTTTCATTGTTGATTTGTTTTCAATGTTCTCATTCACCAAAATAAAAAACTGGAAACCTATGCAATATTTCTGTGTGTGCGCGCGGGGGTGGTGGTGGTGGTGGGGGCAGTGCATGAAGATTTACTTAGTCCACTAAATCCCAAAGTTCGGGAAACTGAACTTTGGGATTAAGAGAAAACAATAAAGGGAATATCTATCCTGGGGAGTAGTAGGTCACCTAGAAGCTGAGCCAAGCAGATCAGCTATTCAGTCCCTTGGGACAGCCTGAAATGCCCAGATTACCTAAATTACCTATCTCAAAATTAAATCTGATTATTTTAACACTTAAGATAGTAGCACTACTCAAAGTGACACTGTGGACCACCTGTATTAGAGTAAACTAAAAAGATTTCTGGGATCCTATTTAAATACACTGAATCAGGCCTTCCGGAAAGAGTGCCTACAAATCTGCACGATTCCCCAAGATGAATATTAAAGTTTCATGTTCACTATCTTAGGAAACTTCTGAAAATTTCTGCATCCGTACAGAAGTTCCAGATAAGAAAGTATGAAAAATCATATATTATCCATTTAAAGAGCATTCTAGAGGAAGTAAACTCCTCAACATTGTACAAAGTTTTGAATGTATGCATTTTTCCCACAGAACTGATCCAGAGCTAGACTGAAGGTAAATGTTTTTTCAGTTTAAATAATGCCTTTTTTTAATCCTAAAAATTCTTGCTTGTCCTTATAAGACTTCTAGGGAAGATGGTGGCATAGGTGTAGGTTTGCAGAAAATTATTCCTCCTGAAAACTACACAAAATAAACAAAAAAGTTAAAAATATCCCTAATCTAGGAAATGATCTCAAACTCATACCATGAAATTTTGTTAAAAATTATCGTTAGATACTAGGATTCAAATGGAAGATGAATCCTAGAAACCATATGTAGCATGCCCTTAAAAATTTTCACTGGCACCAACTTGGGAGATGGGGACAGAGACCCCGATATGACAAGGTAGAAAACGTGGATAAAGAGTTGAAACTTCACTTCCCTGGTAGCCAAACTGTGCTTTATCAGGGCAGGAGTAACTGACAAGGTTCTACATTTTGTCCTTTATCCAAAAGGAAGGCTAACTAAAGAGTTAAAAAAAAGAGAAAAAGCAGGACTAAGAAGATTATAAATAAATCAATCTCCTTCCTAACCTCAGCACCACCACCACCGCTACCACCACACAATGTATAATGTCCTAGCCCTCCAATGTAATAGATAGCTCAGCCTGAAGCAGAGGAAGGGAAAAGTCAAAGGTCCCCACCCCGCCCTACAAAATAATGGAGAGGTTCAGGCTCCATTAGCTTTCCACAGCCTAACAAAGCCATCAAAAGTATAACCACATATTCAAAAGACTGCTTTACATTCTCAAGAAAAATAAAACCTTTATGACCAAAATAACACTGAAACAAAAAGATAGCAGAGTTAAGAGAAAAATAGACACCACAAATATAACAGCAGAACTAATAAATACATCAACAACAGAACAATTAAAGCAGTAAAACCAATTCATTAACAGTGTTGAGAATAGCAAACAAGATGTAAAATACAGGAATCAAATGGTTAGAAAATGATTTTTTGTAGGCCTACAGTTAATTGCTATCTCTAAGGAAGACAACAGAATGAGAAAAAAAATATAATGAAAGATATAGCAGAAATTTCCTGATGTGAAGACCTAAATTTGATCAAAAGGTTTCACTGTACTTCCAGAAAAAAATTTAGTGCACTGTAAGACATATGGAGACTTATCCTTTACTACAGCAAAACAAACAACTCAGAGAACAGTGGTACCAAAAGATAGCAGATGAACATAAATTCATTTAAGCACATAAATGTATGTAACAATTTACTATGGTCCTAGAACAAACTGTAACTTCAATAGTTCAGAAAAAGGCTACAGTTACAAAATGTGACAAGATAAATCAGGACAGTCTTAGGAGACTTCTGAATCCTGAGTCACAGTGTCACGAAATATTCTAACAAGAATTGGGAGATGAAGACAAATGGAGAAAAAAAGAAAAACACAAAAAGTAATACAAAAACTAATACTCTCTCGCCCTGGCTGGTGTAGCTCAGTGGACTGAGTGTTGGCCTGTGAACCAAAGGTTGCCAGTTTGATTCCCCAGCCATGGCACATGCCTGGGTTGCAGGCCAGGTCCCTAGTGGGGGGTGCACAAGGGGCAACCGCACATTCATGTTTCTCTCCCTCTCTTTCTCCCTCCCTTCCCCTCTTAAACAAACAGACAACAAACAAACAAACAAACTAATGCTCTCATCTTTTATGGGGAGTCACTTGATAAAAATCATGTCAGTACAGTCAGAAATCACACTGGTTCACCTAGTTTTCCCTAACCTGTTATTTTTTTGCAGATGTAAGTAACAGTAGCTAAAAACCGCAAGCCATGGAAGAACAGTATAAGATGCCCACTCACAAATTTCCTCCTGGCTCAATATGCCTACATATTCAGTCTTAAAAGTACTTCTTGCATGGTTCTCCCTGATCTTGATGCACTCTTCCAGCAGCAGCCTCAACTCTTCCTTATACCCTTTTCCAGCAGGCTACCTTCAATTTTTTTCTTTTAAGACCAACAACTTAATTGTTGGGTATATTTCATCAGCATCTTTGTTACTGTTTTCATTTCAATTATTTTTAAAAAATATTGTGATAAGAACATATGAGATCCACCCTCTTAAATTTTTAAGTGTACTGTACATTATCATAACTACAAGCAAAATACTGAAAAGTAGAGCTCTAGAACTTTATCATCTTGCTTAACTGAAACTTTATACCTGCTGAACCTCAGTTGTTCATTCCCTCCAGCCCCTGGCAACCACCATTCAATAGTATTTGTACTGTACCTGTGCAAAATAAATGGAAGCAGAAGACCAGTTTGGAAGTTACTGGGCAAGTGATGGTGAAGACGTACTTCAAAAAAGGGGGGTCAGCCAAGCTCACCAAAATAACATAACTTATTGAATGAAATTTACTTAAATTCTACAACTCTGGTCACACACACCCTACAGTAGGTTGATCTGAAACATCAAAAACAACTACTGAGCTGACAAGTACAGTCTGTAAACCATTTTGGAATTATGGAGTCTAGTCAAATACTTGTAAGCATCCATGGGAGTACTTCATAAAGAGAGAGGCTGGTAGCTTTTGGTTAATATTGGCATTTTGCATAGTAGGTGTCTGTTACCATTCATCACCTCCTATCCCCATGACAGGCAAGTTATGGGTATGGCAGTCCATGTTCCTAGGTACAGCTTGCTGGTGAGAGGTGGGCAACAGAAACCTTGTCATCCAAATGTATTCGGGTTGCATGATTTGACCTGCTTGGCAATTCACTGAGGGGCCGGCAGAGTGGATGACTGTTTTTCAACCCTCAAGGGCAAAAGCAGCTTCCCCTGTAGTGTTGGAGGAGGCATTTAAGAGACAGAATTCTCTTTTTCCCCCTCAACGATAGCAGAATATACATTATTCTCATGCAACATTCTTCAGGACAGACATTGTTACACCAAAACCCTCAACAAATTGAAAAAGATTGAAATTTTACTAAGTATCTTCTCTGACCACAATGGAATAAAGCTAGAAATCAGTAATAGAAAGAATATTGGGAAATTCACAAGTGCATGGAGGTGAACAATATACTTTTAAATAACCAACGAGTCAAAGAGGAAATCACTAGGATAATAAAACAACCTTTTTGAGGCAAATGAAAAAGAAAATATAACATGCCAAAATTATGGGGTGCATAGAATGCTATACTCAAGAGGCAAAGTTATATTTGTGAATGCTACTTTAAAAAAATAAATCAACTTTACACCTTGAGAAACTAGAAAAAGAACAAACTAAACTCAAACCTGGCAGAAGGAAATTATACAGATTAGAGTAGAGATAAACATCACAGAGAAGAGAAAAACAGAATCAACAAAACTAAAACTTGGTTCTCTGAAAGATCAACAAAACTGACAAAACTTTAACTAGAGTGACTAAGGATAGAGGTGAAAAGATGAAGATAACTAAAAGCAGAAATGAAAACAAGGGCCTACTATCAACCTTATAGAAATTAAAATGCTTATAATTGTATGCCAAAACAAACTAGATAATCCAGGTGAAATAGAAAAATTCCTAGCTAATCAAAAGTGACTCAAGAAGAAATAGAAAATCTCAACAAGAGACTGGACCAGTAATCAAAACCCTCCAAAAAACCAGGACCATTTAAAGCTTCTGCACAGTAAAAGAAACCAACAACAAAAACAAAAAGGTAACCAACTGAATGGAAGATGTTATTTGCAAACAACAGCTGAGACAAGGGGCTAATATCCAAAATTTATGAAGAACTCACAAAACTCAACATCAAACAAACAATCCAATTAAAAAATGGGCAGAGGATCTGAACAGACACCTCTCCCAAAAAGACATACAAATGGTCATCAGATATATAAAAAGATGTTCGGCCTTGGCTGGTGTGGCTCAGAGGATTGAGTACTGGCCTGTGAACCAAAGAGTCTCTGGTTCAATTTCCAGTCAAGGCACATGCCTGAGTTGCAGGCCAGGTCCCCAGTAGGGGGTGCACGAGAGGCAACCACACACCGATGTTTCTCTCCCTCTTTTTCTCCCTCCCTTCTCTCCTCTCTAAAAATAAATAAATAAAATCTTAAAAAAAAAGAAAAAAAGATGTTCAACTTCACTAGCTATCAGGGAAATGCAAATCAAGGCTACGAGATACTATCTCACATTTGTTATACTGGCTATATCAACAAGACAGATAGTAACAACTGTTGGAGATGCTGTGGAGAAAAAAAAAGGAACCCTCATTTACTGCGGGTGAGAATGCAGACTGGTTCAACAAGTATGGAAAACAGCATGACAGTTCCTCAAAAAACAAAACAAAACAAAAAAAAAACAAAAAAAAAACACTAAAAGTAGAGTTACCATATGACCCAGCAACCCCTCTTCTGGGTATCTACCCAAAAACTCAAAAACATTTATTTGCAAAGATACATGCACCCTATGTTCATTACAGCATTACTCACAGTGGCCAAGACATGGAGACAACCAAAGTGTCCTTGGATACAGGACTGGACAAAGAAGATATGGTACATATATACAAGGGAATACTACTCAGCCATAAGAAAAAAAGAAATACTGCCATTTGCAACAACATGGATGGACCTAGAGAATATTATGCTAAGTTAAATAAGTCAGTTGGAAAAAGCTAAGAACCGTATGATTTCACTCATATGTGGGATATCAAATGGAGACTCAGAGACCAGACACACCACAGTATGGTGGTTACCAGAGGGTAGGGGGCGAGGAGGTGGTAGAGTAAAGGGGGCCAAACATATGGCGATGAAAGATGATTCAACTATGTGTGGTGGGTACACAAATGTGATATATAAAGATCATGTAGCACAGTAATGTACACCTGAAACCTATATGACCCTAATTAGCAATGTCACCCTAATAAATTTAATTTTAAAAAGTCAACTAAAAAAAAAAAAAGAAAAAAGAAAAAAGAACCAGGACCAGATGGTTCACTAGTGAATTTTCTCTCCTTAAAAAACAAACAAACAAACAAACAAACAAACAAACCCAAACTCCTCCAAAAAAAAGAGAAGAAAAGGAAACACTTTCTAACACACTCTACGGATTGATATCTCTTATGAATATGGATGCAATAAAATGCTAGCAAAGTGAACCTACAATACATTAAAAAAGTTACATACCAAGATCAATTGGGATTTTATGCTAAGTATGCAAGGGTGGTTCAACAACAACAACAACAACAAAATTTAGCATAATATACCACATTAATAAACTGAAAGGGGGAACCCCACATGTTCTTATTAAAAGATGCAGAAAAAATTTTTTTTGACAAAGTCTAACACCCTTTCATGATAAAAACACTCAGTGACCTTGGAATAGAAAGGAACTTAACATGAAGGGCATATGTGAAAACCCTACAGCTAATGTATTCAACAGTGAAACACTGAAAGCTTTCCCCTAAAGTCAGAAACAAGATAAAGGGTGGCACTTTCACCACTGCTATTCAACAATGTATCAGAAGTCCTAGCCAGCACAATTAGGCAAGAGAAATAATAGGTATCCAAATTGGAGAGGAAGAAGTAAAACTACCTGTTTTTGATGACAGAATTTCATATATAGAAAAGACCATAAAATTCATTAAAGGGAACTAGTTACAACAGCAACACACACAGATCAGCTATGTTTCTACATAATAACAACGATAAATCCAAAACGGAAATTAAGAAAACAATTCCACTTAAAACAGTACCCAAAAGAGAAAACATCTATAATCACTTCTGGCCAAGATGAAGTCGTAGGTAGATACACCTTGCCTCCTCGTACAACCAGAAGAAGGACAACAACAAAAACAACCAGAACTGCCAGAAAATCGAACTGTATGGAAGTCTGACAACCAAGGAGTTAAAAAAGGAAAATTCATCCGGACTGCTAGGGACAGAGATGGGCAGCTGCACGGAGGGGATGCATGGCAAGGCAGCGGCTGGTGGACAGGTGGTCCCACATTTGGGTGTATGTAAACTGGGAGGAACAACTGGGGAGCGAGACAGACTGCATAACCCAGGGTTCCAGCGTGGGAAAAACTCCCAGCCTCACAGAAGAGTTCGTTGGAGAGACCTACAGGGTCCTAGAATGTATAGACACCCACCCACATAGGAAATCAGCACCAGAAGGGCCCAATTTGTTTGTGGGTAGTTTGGGGAAGTAACTGAAAGCAGGCCAAGGGCCAAGCAAGCGGCATTGTTCCCTCTCTGACCCCTCTCCCCCACACAGCGCCACAACACAGTGATGCAGTGATGCAGGTTGCCCTACC
Organism: Mormoops blainvillei; assembly: GCA_004026545.1. Classification (NCBI taxonomy): domain Eukaryota; kingdom Metazoa; phylum Chordata; class Mammalia; order Chiroptera; family Mormoopidae; genus Mormoops; species Mormoops blainvillei. The sequence continues at coordinate 176,475 of PVJD01000865.1, read as the reverse complement.
CTGGCAAATACCTAAGGCTCCGCCCCTTACAACATAACAGGTAAAATGAGACAAAGAAATATGGCCCAGATGAAGGACAGATCAAAGTTTCAAAAATAGAACTTAGTGATAAAGAGATAGCCAACCTATCAGATGCAGAGTTCAAAACACTGGTAATCAGGATGCTCACAGAAATGGTTGAGTATGGTTGTAAAATAGAGGAAAAAGTGAAGGCTATGCCAAGTGAAATAAAGAAAAAATATACAGGGAACCAAAAGTGAAAGGAAGGGAACCAACCGTGAAGGAAAGGAAACCAGGACTCAAATCAATGATTTGGAGCAGAAGAAAGAAATAAACATTCAACCAGAACAGACTGAAGAAACAAGAATCCAAAAAAATGAAGAGAGGCTTAGGAACCTCCAGGACAACTTTAAATGTTCCAACATCTGAATCATAGGGGTGCCAGAAGGAGAAGAGGAAGAGCAAGGAATTGAAAACTTATTTGAAAAAATGAAGGAGAACTTCCCCAAGCTGGAAAAGGAAATAAGACTTCCAGGAAGTCCACAATGTTCAGAGAGTCCCAAAGAAGTTGGACCCAATGAAGCACACACCAAGGTACATCATCATTACATTACCCAAGATGAAAGATAAGGAGAGAATCTTAAAAGCAGCAAGAGAAAAGGAGACAGTTACCTACAAAGGAGTTGCCATCATACGCTCAGCTGATTTCTCAAAAGAAACCTTACAGGCAAGAAGGGGCTGGAAGAAAAGTATGCGAAGTCATGAAAGCCAAGGACCTACAACTAAGATTACTCTACCCAGCAAAGCTATCATTTAGAATGGAAGGGCAGATACAGTGCTTCCCAGATAAGGTCAAGCTAAGGGAGTTCATCATCACCAAGCCCTTATTATATGAAATGTTAAAGAGACTTACCTAAGAAAAAGAAGATGATCAAAACTATGACCAGTAAAATAACAAACTCACAACTATCAACAACTGAACCTAAAAAAAAACAAAAACAGAAACAAACTAAGCAAACACCTAAAACGGGAACAGAATCACAGAAATGGATATCACGTGGAGGGTTATCAGTGGGGAGTGGGAGGGGGGTGAATGGGAAAAAAGGTACAGGGAGTATGAAGCATAATTGGTCAGTACAAAATAGACAGGGAGAGGTTAAGAACAGCAAAGGAACTGGAGAAGTCAAGGAACTTATCTGTATGATCCATGGGCATGAACTAAGGTGTGGGAGGGTGGATGCTGGTGAGAGAGGGGTGCAGGGTGGAGGGGAATAAAGGGGAAAAAAAATGGGACAACTGTAATAGCATAATCAATAAAAAATACTTAAAAAAAAAAAAGAATAAAATATCTAGCCCTGGCTGGGTTGCTCAGTGGATTAGAGTGTCGTCCTATATACCAAAAGGGTGTCAGATAGTGTCAGAATTGAATTGTACTGTAGGGCACCCAATGGGTGTCCAGGGAGTTGGTCTATTGGTTGATATGTGTAAAATCCTCGCACATTTGGTGGCAAGATGTACTGAAAGTAAATTGGTGAGTAGAGGAGAACCACAGATAATTTCCTTTTAGTGGTTCAATGACCTAAACAAGAGCCAAAACTATAAAACTATTCAAAGAAAGCATAGGAATAAGTCTATGACCTTGAATTTGACAACAGATTTAACACTAAAACCACAAGCAACAAAAGAAAAAAAAAGTACACTTGACTTCATAAATATTAAAATCTCCTGTGTATCAAAGAATGGTATCGAGAATGTTAAAAGACCAGCTGTGCAATGGGAGAAATATCTGCAAGCCACATATAAGGGTTTAATATGTAGAATGTATAAAGACTTCTTAACAACAAAAAGACAAACAACCCAATTAAAAATGTACAAAAACTTGGAAACACTTCTCATAAAAATATTATACCAACAGCCAATCTCATGAAAAAATGTTTAATCTTTTGGTCAATACATAGATGCAAATCAAAACCATGATTAAATACCACTTCACTACTACTAAGATGGCTTTAATAATAAAAACTGAAAATAAATACTGGCAAGGATATGGAAAAATAAGAATCCTTGCACATTGCTGGTGGAAATGTAAAATGGTGCAGGCTGCTTTGGTAATCAGCTTGGTGGTTCCTCAAAAAACTAAACATAGAATTACCAAATGACTCAATAATTTCACTTACATATGAAAACCTATATCCACACAGAAACTTGCACATGAATGTTTAAAACAGTGTTACTCATACTAGCCAAAAGACGGAAACAACCCAAACACTCATCAACAAATGAGTGGATAAACAAATTGTTTAAAAAAAAATATTTACACACACACACGAATATTATTCAGCCATAAAAAGTAATGAAATGTTGATACATATTACAATTAGAATGAAGCTACAAAATCATTATGCTAAATGAAAGTCAGACACAAAATGCCACATATTTTATGATCCCTTAAATATGATACTGTATATCGAGAATAGGAAAAGCTATAGAGAAAGAAAGCAGATTAGTGGTTACTTGGGGATCATGGGGAGGGATTACTAATGTGTAGGGGTATTCTAAAATTTTGAACTAAGAAAAATTTTGAAACTAAGAAGAGGTGGTGGCTGCACAACGTTGTAACTAGACTAAATGCCCCTGAATCATGTACTTTGTATCACACACTTTAATAGTTACTATACATCATATATATTTTAACTCAATAAACCACACACATACACCCCCTCTCTACAAATACAGACTGGAAGAGAATACACAAAATGGTTAATAGTTAGGTTAGAATGCTGAAACTAGGGGTGGTTGTTCTCTACATTCTAAACTTGATAAAGTTGCCATATTGCTTTAATAGCTATTATTCTAGTTTTTCTTATTCCCCAAACTAGAAAAGCCTATTTTAGGCCAATGTTTAATAAAAGAGAGTGAGAAATAGGAAAAAGAATTTTCTTTATTAGACTTAAAGAATATAATCAACTCCCTTATATGGCTACAAATAGCAAAGGCTTATTAATAGAAATGCATCAGATAAATGTCTTTTTTTTCTTCTTTTAAAAATTCATAGGGTCGAACTTCTGGCAAAATCATTCATCTAAAAACCTTTATTTGCAGATCAAGGCAAATTCAAACATCACACTAATCAAACGTGGTTACCAGCGTATTAACACCTATATATGTAGTCACAGTACATGGCTGGAGGGAAGAGCTGTAGTGACCAACTTACCAACACAGTATCTATAGTATAAAAAACCGAAACTTTCTAAATTTAATATGATAAATATATATGTAATGAAGTATAGTTCATACCCCCAAATGACCTCATCAGTACTTTCCACAAACCTTAATATTTTTTTAAACCCTCGCTTGATACCTGTATTGATTTTGGGGGGGCAGGGGGAGAGTGAGAGACAGGTGGACAGACAGACAAACATCGATGTGAGAAACATCTATCGGCCACCTCCCACATGCACCCTGACCAGGAACTGAATCTGCAACTCAGGATCTGCCCTGACCAGGAATCAAACCTGCAACTCTTTGGTGCATGAGATGATGTTCCAATGAACCGAGCCACACATCAGCTAGGGCCAAAAGCCTTAATTTTTTGACACAAATTAAAAATTATAAATTAGACTCTAATATCAACTGATAAAGAAAAAAACCCAGCCTGTCGAATACCAGTATGTGACAGCAATAAACAAAAGACTGAATTGAATTAGTAAAGAAATGCCCAAAAGTAAGGCGACTAAGACTAAATTCAAATAAAAAATTAGAATAAGATTTATGATGTAGTTTTAAATTTAAAACTCCTGTCAAGTATTAGTTGTAAGACCTGGTTCAAATCCATTTATACTAACTTAAGTTTCAACCACATTCATTATTCTCAATATACAGAGCAGGTTTTCTCTACTATAGGTCCTCCTCACATCCAACCTATCCTAAATTTCAGCTTAGATATACTTTACTACTTGTATTTGTGAAGATTTTCCAGAGAAATAGAACCAATATGATGTGCATGTGCACGCGTGCGCGCGCGCGCACACACACACACACACACATTTATTTTAAGGAACTAGTGTGAAAACCCCAAATATGCATAGTAGGCTGGTAGGCTGGAGACCTAAGAGTTGTAGTTAGTCCAAAGGCGATCTGCTGGCATAATTCTTTTTTACTCTGAGGAAATCAGTCTTTGTTCTAGTAAGGCCTTCAACCAATTGGACGAGGCCCACCTCACCATGGAGGGTAATCTGCTTTACTCAAAGCCCACAGACTTAATCTCATCCAAAAAACTTTACAGAAACATCCAGAATATCTGATCAAATATCTAGGCACTGAGGCCCAGCCAAGTTGACACAAAATTTACCATCCCAGTACTCTACCAGTGAAGGAAGGTGGAAGTAATATGTTCTTCACACTTTCTTACAGTCTTGGAGGGGAAGAAAGACCCTTATATATTTTCTTTCTCTTCTTTTTTTTTTTTACAACGTACACGTTTTATTTACTTGATTGAAAGTTTTCTTATGGTACATACTATGTTTTACATAGTTGATCTTTACTTTGTTCACACTAACTTCAGTGAGTTGTATTTGGGTTTCTATGCGCAAGACTCTGCTCAATTGCTGCTGTTACTGTTGGTTTGTTTTCTTTTAGGATCAAGGTGGGTACTTTCACATAAAATTTTATTTTTTAATTCCTTCTCTGGTGATTCTTTCTTGGATTCTGAGCTCTGCATTATTATACCTACAATGGAACCAGCATCCTAAAGTCACGGAGATAAATCAGCCTACTCCAACATCACGTGATCTTAATTCTACCGGCTAACAAAAAATGTCCAAAGCCAGCCACAACAGATCCTAACGAACCATATATAATACCACGTTCCATGGACAGGAAATGTTCTTGACATCTGAAATTCCTAGGATATTAAAGGGTTTTCCCTTCCTGGCTCACTGGGCTCTGGCAGGTGGCCTTCAGGATGAGTGGGTACCTCCAGCTCTTCCTTGCCCTATCAAGCTGCTGCCAGCAGAACCCTTATTTCTTTTCAGCCAAAGTCATCTCCCACAATTATAGGTTTTAGACCTTGCTCAGTAATTAGCTCCCTCATTTGCAACTTCACTTGCTTCTTCCAGGTCAGATTCTTCCCCTTGGATTACTAATATACGTACATTTACTCAGACATCTTTCCCCAACCATGAGAATTTCAGGCTGAGTGTAAGGGGAATATTACTAGTGAGAAAAGAATTTAGGGAGAATCACTATGGGTGGTGTTGCTCAGTGGGTTGAGCACCGGCTGGCAAACCCTAAGGTAACAGGTTAGATTTCCACTCAGGGCACACCCATTCAGGGCACAAGCCTCAGATGCCAGCCAGGTCCCTGGCTGCGGGGGCGTGAGGGAGGAAACTAATCAATGTTTCTCTTGTACACTGGTATTTCTCTCCCTCTCTTTTTCCCTCCCTTCCCCTCTCTCTAAAAAAAAAATAAAATATTAAAAAATATAAAAATTAAACAAATATTTAGGTAGTGGCATGAAAAGAGAATTGTAAAACCAAAAAAGCTATTTATAAATTTTGATGGTGATACAATAACAAAAGTAATCATGCAAAACACACAAGAACCTCTTTGAAATTGCAGATAAGATTTTGAAATGTTAAGTCACAGGACGGCAAAAGAAAACTGATCTATACTTATTATTACAAATCAGAGAGAGTATACACACTATCCTTAATACTGTCTTCATTTCTCACACTTTTTCTATAAAATATTAAATTATTCATCTATGCATTTTCTGAACAAGATAAATTTCCAGAAATAATAACCCTTCATGTGATCAACAAATAGTTAATTTGCTGTGTACAAGGGACACAAGGGAGGAAAAGATACTGATGTCTAGTAATGAAACAACAAGAAAAGCTTGATAAGCACACCTTCCCCCCTCCAAAACAAAAGAAGGTAAAATGAGAACATAGGTGCACCTGACAATTCCTATCTAGGAGAATCAGGGAATGCTTTGCAGGAGTGATAATGCTCAAGCAAAATCCAAAAGGATAAATCTGATTCCCTCCTGATCCATACCCAATTCTGGCAGACAGAAACTAATCTGTGTGGACCATTGTTCATTTCCTCCCTGTTCCTTATCCAGGCAATTTTTAAAAGTCCAACCCATTCTCTTAATTTTTCAGGTATCTGTTCCTTACTCTATTTTGTTTCTGCCTATATTTTTCTCTTTTCCAAATTCTTAAAAGATTCCAACTGACCTCACTATTGTCAATTTCTTCCCTTACCCCCAATCAATTTTTCTGTAAAATTCCTAAAGCTGGACTCTGGAATACCACTTTATTGGCTAAAACTTTCAATGGCTCCCTACAGCCCACAAGAAAACTCAATACTTGTTAGCCTGCCATTCAAATAACCGAATAAATTAAGATCGATTTAGCAAAGGAAGCTAAGTAAAAGGGAATGGGCGGGGGTGTGGTCCTGAGTCCGTTATTCACACATTTTCACTGGTACTGGAGCCTTCCAGTACAGTTAGTTCTTCTCTTCCCCTTGTAGCTCCTATCTCAGTATGTTGCATTGCTCAGTTCTTCAACACAAGGAACCTTGTAAAAAGATCCCAGATTTGAAGGAATCTGACTGACCTGAAGACCTAAATGACAGCTAGTATAGTTCCACCTTAAATGAATTGCAAGGTGTTGTGAGCCAGGTAACAGTTTTGGACTTAGTGGCTGCCTATGTGTTTGCTTCCCTGATAGACTGCAAACTCCCTGTGGCCTGGCACTGAACACTTCTCCCTAGATATCTTCTTCATGTGGCTAATTGTGACTTATCTGTCAGGCCCTAGCTTAGATGCTGTGTCCTCAAAAACCCTGTCTGTATTGCTCTCTCTTATTTCCTAGCACCCAACATTGTATCTAGCGTGTAGTCATAGCAGGCACTCAATACTTCTCCTGAATTAATAGCTTATCAACTAATAAGCACCAGGCAGACACAAGTTTCCCCTCTATTTGCCCCATTTGCTTCATGCTGTCTTGCAGGGTTGTCTAACCTTTTGGAGTCTCTGGGCCACATTGGAAGAAGACAAGTTGTCTTGGGCTATGCATTAAATACAGTGTGACATGTAATCGCTCAAAAAGAGTCGCATAATGTTTTAAGTAAATTTACCATTTTGTATTGGGCCACATTCATAGCCATCCTTGGCCATGTGCAGCCCATGGGCTGCAAGTTGGACACCCAGTAGGTAACCTCTGCTCTCGATTGTGTCTAGGTTTCTCCAGAGAGTACCAGAGTTGAAGAATAGCTATCCAATTGTATGAAATGCAAAAGGGCATTGGAAACATCACCACTGTTGAAACAAATTTTGAGTTAATCTTCCAGTTTTTAGTTCCATCTTCACCCTTAATTACTTCAGTCTTCTAGTTTCTGTAGCACCTGGTGATGCCAATTCCTGAGCCTTTTAAGAGACTGGGTGCAAATTAAGTTATTTATTGGCTTTACTCACTGCTTATTTCAATTACAGATTTCTTAATTCTGCTAAGAAGTGTAAAACTCATCCATTTGCTTTTCAGTCTCCAAAATTTTGCTGCTGTTGCCTCCTTTCAAAACTGACTTTGTCCTTTATGGGTTTATGCCTTTTAAAAAGAAATCCCTCTCATACAGTTTTACTAGGATTTATCAACAGGAAGGAAAAGTAAAAGCATGTCCAATCTGCAGTCAGAATTTAAATTTGACTCTTAGCGGCTTTCATTTAGGCATTCTTCCTTTTGGTTAGTTTTATATTTTAATCTCCTAAACTATAAAACTGAGAGACAGAGATATGAAAATATGACATAAGAGAAGATAAATGCATCCAATAGGAATTAAAAAACAAGACACACAGGGTGAGCGGGACAGAAACTAACCTGAGAGTCACAAAGACAGCGAGAGAGGATATGAATTTATTAGGTTAAAAAGACTGAGTCTTCAGATTTACGAGGTCCACAGAGAACCACTCAGTAAAAAAAAATACACCAGTGTTGTAAAACTTCTGAAATCTAAAAATAAAACTTCTGGAGAGAAAAATGACTGAGAATCACATTGGTATCAGCAACACTAGAATGTTAGAAGACAACAAACCAATAACTTCAAAGTTCCATAGAAAAAAAAAGATTCTGAATTTGGAATAATATAGCCAACCAATCAAGTAATCAAGAGAACTACAGGTTCACTAAGAAAATTTGCTACCTACACATTCTGTGTTTTTTGGCTTTGCGATGCCAAAGATGCACTCAGGCAATTTGGGGGGGAAAAGAGGATCAAGTGAGAGGTCAACACTGTAAACAAGAAACAAGAATCCCTGGCTATCTATAAATAGACTGGTGAGAGATAATGGACCAAAGTAGAGCAGTAGAGGTGATAAGAGGTCAAATTCTGGATATATTTTGAAAGTAGAGCTAGCTGATTGGTTCAGAAACACATGAGGTGTGAGAGGAATAAAGGAATTAAGGATGACTCAGAGGTTTTGGCCTTACAAACTAAAAGAATAAGTTGCCATTTAATTAGATGGAGAAGCTTGATGGAGAAACAGGTCTGGAACACAGAGAAGGGTACATACCCAACAGACATTCCTCCAAGTGATGTTAATGAGGCAGTTGGATATATAGCAGGTTCTAGAATAATATCTTTTATTTATGTTGATGCTGTAGGTACTTAACTCTTTTTTCTATCAACTAGCCTCCTGTAAAACTGGTTTCATTATGTGTTGTTTCATTGAAAGTCACAGAACCCACTAAACCTTAAGTAAGGACTTACTGTACAAGTCAGAAGTTAAAAGAAGAGGTCCAGGTTAGAGATAGTAGTAATGTATCGGCAGTATTTGAAGCCATGAATTAGATGGGATCACCAAGAGAAGAGTGTAGATGATAAAACAAGTAAATAATTTTTAAAAGACAGAGAGAGAACTAAGCCTTGGAGCTCTCTAACATTTAGAGGTACAGGAGTTGAAGAACCAACAAAGGAGACTGAGATGCAACCAGTAGGTATGAGAGAAAATCAGGATGATGTCAAGTGAAGAAAGTGTTTAAACGTGAAAAGACCAATTGTGCAGTATATTGTTGATCAGTCTGAGGTTAAGAAGCAATCACTGGATTTAGCAACAAAGAAGTCTTTGGTAACCTTGATAAGAACAGTTTCTCATCTGTGTGAATAAAAACCTAAATAAAGTGGGTTCAAAAAAATAAGAGAAACAGCCCTACTTCTGTGGCTCAGTGGACTGAGTGCCGGCCTGTGAACCAAAAGGTCACCAGTTCAATTCCCAGTCAGGGAACATGCCTGGGTTGCAGGCTGGGTCCCCAGCTGGGGGCGTGCAAGGTGCAACCATTCTTCTCACACAGTGATGTTTCCCTCCCTCTCTTTGAAAATAAATAGAATCTGGAAGGAAGGGAGGGAGGGAGGCAGGGAGGGAGGGAGGGAGGAAACAAACTCCTTCAAGAAGGCTTGGTATATAGGTAGAATAGAAATGAAAGGAAGAAAAGAGGAAATGCAGTTAAGAGTAGTAGTGTTTTGTTGTTGCTGTTTTTAAGATGGGTGAAACAACAGCCTATCTGTCCTTAAGCAGAAAAGATCTAGTAGAGAAAGAAAAACTGAATACACAGGAGAAGGAATAGGGAATTGATGGAACAGTGTCCTTGAATCATCAAGAGAGGATGAAACCTACTGCACAAGTGAAGGGTGGCCATAGAAGAAAGAACAGTTTATGTATACTGAGAGAAAAGGTTGAAGTTTGGGGCACAGGTGCAGGTAACTGGGTACATACAGGATGAGTTGATTAAAATTCTCTTCTGTTTGCTATTCTTTTCTCAACTAAATAGGAAGCAAGTTCACAGGCTAAAAGTGAAGATGGGGGAGGTGTTGGAGGTCTGAGGAAAACAGAGGGAATGGAACAGTCAAGCAGAAAAATAGAATGAACAAACTACATATGATATGACTACGGTGTTAGTGAACATAAATTCAGAGAGAAACAGGTCAGCATCCTATGTTGATATAATTAACAATGAGACAGCTACTCTACTGAGAAGCTACAATAAGCCAGTTTATACTTATTTACTTATATTTATATACTTATTTAAAAGACAGAAGTTAAAGCTAAGGTTAAATAACTTATACACTATGTATTCAAATGACCTTTGGGATGACATTTTCTTCCAGAAACAAAAACACATCCTACAAAATTAGAATGAGAACCTTGTGAATAAAATATTTTACAGACTAAATTTTACTTTTATGACATCCAGATTTAAAAATGGTTAATTGAAATATTATTTTATAGCATCATAGACAAATAGTAAATTATCCCTAAAGAGGGCATCATCTACCACGGAGTAATAAATTCCAAGTTAAACCATCTGCACTTACTACTATTATGTCATGCACATACCAAGATTAAGATTTCTTTATTCTTCCTATTTCCTGCCTTCTATTATTTTCTTCAGGCTTTCTGCTATTTTCTCTACTCTGATTCAGAAAGTCATGGCTTATCTTACTCCACTGGAAAATGCAGTTAGTTTTTGGTACCTGACTTCAGACTCCTATAATCACCAAGTATTTTTGTGGACTACACAGAAAGAATAAACTACTTCCAACACTCCAAGTTCTGGCAACCTGATTAAATAGGGCAACCAAAAGAAATTACAGCTTGAAGTTTCACTAGATCTCTGACAGTCAAAGTAGTGATTTTGTGAATTGCTAATTTTAGATCTCCAACTAGTATGAGAATGCAAGAAATCAATACTGCACGTCACAGGTATTTCATTTACCACACAAAGCTCTCCCACTCTCTCACTGGAGTTTATGACTAGTGGCTAATTAACGATCAAAAAGTGGGTAAGCAATGCCAATGGGCAACACTTAGAAGATAATTGAGGAAATATTCTATGACCAATTTACCTGATTTTATATTCTTCCATCAATCCCTTGATTTTAAGGACAAACCATTTTAAAAGCAGTTAGCTCATATATCATTCCTCTTCACAAAGTTTCTTTTCCTAATACAGTGGCGATCTGGCTTTCACTTGAGAAGTGAATTATCCAGTTATATCTAACTATATAGTTACACCTAACTAAGTATGTTAGATATAGATTTCATTCATTTTAAAGTGTTAAAATCTATATATTGTTTATACAAAATGTTTACTCCCTGAACTTTGAAATTCCCATAACTAGAAACCTTCAATAACTAGAAATATCCTTTGTTTATTCAAATATTTACCAAGAGGCTGCTATGTGCTTGCAAGGCACTACTCTAAGCATTAAAGATAGACCAATGAATGACATAAAAATCCTTACTTCACGGAGCTTCCACTCTGTGGGGAATCTCTTGGTATCCAGGGTCTCGTATGTGCTTGTGCATCATATTCACATATATAATTAGAAATATTCCACAAACTATTCATGCTTGTCACAACTTTGCCATTCTCTCAAATATCCTAACTGATTCTTGAAAATTCCAATTGAGCTTGAGCCATAAAAGGAAACTGTCTCCCCAAGAATATCAATTTTGTCATAAGATTTTATCCTCTTGTATCCCAATTCTCCAAAACCACTTATTTTTTTGGGGGGGGGGGGAGAAACATGCTGTTATTTTAATTTTAAAGAGAAATACAATTGTGAACATAAAAAAGCATTATTTGGAGATAGGCCCAAGAGAATTCTACAAGATTAATAAACTAAAATGCTAAAAAATTTCCATTTATCCATTCATTAAATAAACATTTGTGTATCCCAGGAGCTCACTCTATGTGGGAGGGAGGGTGAAGACAGAAAATAAACACATGCAAGTAAGCAAAGAAGATTATGTTTAGGTCATGATCAGTGCTAGGAATAAAATAAACTCAGAGACATGACGACAAACTACAGGTTCAGACTCACATCAGTCTTTCAAGGTCGCCTGTAAGACTTCTTGACATTCATTTAGAAGATTCTAAGTATAAAAGCCTATCAAACTTACCTCAATTTCACTTTTACAGAATTAAGAGCTAATCTGTGAAATCTCTAGCAGAAAATAAAGGGCATCACCTATTTAGCAATACTTCTGGGGTTGGGTTTTTGATTAGATACAGTGTGACCATACAATTTATCACCCAAACTGAAACATTTTCAAGAGAGAAAAGGGATGTACTAATAATTATGCCAGACCACAGGCACAAATAAGGACTTTCCAACAGGACAAACAAGGCCATATGGTCACCCTAATTATATACCACATCAAATGTGACTAGCCCAAAATTTCAAGAGTATTTTAAAGTTCCAGGTGAATTTAAATTATAAATAATATCCAAATAAAGGGTCTAAATTATAATCTGGACCACGTAAACCAAGTGAATCCCCTACTAAATTTAAAGATTTAAATATCTCACATCACACACAAAATCAGTTTCAGATGCATTATAATAGACCTAAATGTGAAAAGACAAAGCAAAAAGCTTTTAAAAGACCATCAAAATATCTCCGTAATCTCGGGGTAGAGAAAAAGTCCTTAAAAAAAAAGACAAGAAAAGAAACACTAACCATAAAGAGTGATAAACACCTTCACATCAAAATAAAGAACTTCTCTGTTCACCAAAAGAAACCATTGGATGAGAAAATTATTTGTAACAGATAGATCCAGCAAAAGATTCATACTGAGAAGACCGAACTCTAGAAAAGGACACTCATTTCAATAGAAAAATGGCCAAAAGATTTCAAAGGCAATTCATGAAAGATAAAATCCAAATGACCAAGATATAAGAAGATGTGCACTTCATTAGTAATAAGGGATGGTAAAACCAAGTATAACTACATGCCCACCAGACTGACTAGAATTAAAATAACTGATACTAAGCATTATTGTTGGTGAGGGATGTGGAACAATTAGAATTCTCATATACTAATAACTGAAACAAAAGCTAGTACATAACTACTTTGGAAAACTACTTGACATTACCTAATAAAGACCTGCATTCCTCATGATCCTGCAATTCAAAGTATATACCCTCAAAAATTTACATAAATGTGCATCAGTGCACTTATATACAATGTTCGTAAAGGCACGGTTCATATCAGCCAAAACACATAGGCAACTTACACATCAAATGCAGAATATCCAAAACAACTGCAGAATAAATAAACCTGTTATATTTATGATGGATACCATGCCACAACAAAACCCAAAATGAAATACAGGGGCGGGCAAAAGTAGGTTTAGAGTTGTATGTGAAACACAAGAGTTTATTCTTGTATTATTATTTATTCTCTTGTTATATATTTTTCCATATGAACAACTGTAAACCTACTTTTGTCCACCCCTTTATATAGAAGATGATTCCATTTATATAAAGTTCAAAAGTGGACAAAACTAAATTCTATTATTTAGGGATGTAAACTTCAGTGACAAAACTATAAATGTCAGAATAACGTTTATATCTAGCCTAAAAGGGTGGTAGTAGTCATGATGGGAAGATGCAGGGGGTGAAAGACTTCTGGGATTCTGGCAATGTCTGTTTTGCCCTGGGTGGTATTTACAAGGACCTTTGTTTAAAAATATTTCATTTTTATTTATGTTTCTTCATCTTCTTTTTTAAATCTTCACCTGAAGATACGTTTTCATTGATTTTTAGAGAAAGGAAGGGGAGGGGAGAAGGGAAGAGTAGAAGAGGGAGAGAAACATCAATTGGTTACCTCCCATATGCTCCAAATGGTCCACAAACCCACAACCTAGGTATGTGCCCTGACCAGGGATCCAATCCACACCACAACCTTTTGGTGTATGGAATGACGCTCCAATTATCTAAGCCAACTGGCCAGGGCTATATGTCTTTCCAATGTGTGTGGTTATATTTTGCAATAAAAAAGGAAAATTCTCTCCTCAGAGAGGATTAAAAAAAAACAAATTAACATTCTAAAGAAAATCCTGAGAATGTTACTCAAGAGATCAACTCAATCCAGAGCTTAAAAAACTAACTGGGATCTCTACATCCAAATACATACTGCATTCTAAACTCCATGGATAAACTTCAAGCTTTAATATTACAACGTTCTTCATCCAAATAAAGGTGGAATTTCAATTATCAAATTACTCAAGAAGTCATGGAAATTCTAAAATTTTAATATCAAACACCCTACTTCTAATTTTGAAATTAGAAATGTGTCCAGTGTTGACTGGACAGTCAGCAGTTTTAGATTAGACACTGCTAAGCAGAATACATATGCCACGATTTGATAACTTTAATTTTTTGCAAACACAAATTCCCAAACACATTAAATAACTCAAACTAATTTTAAAAAAGCATATATGATGTATGAGGGATTAAATATCAAAGCCATATATATTAAATGATAAAAAGATCTCTTTATTGCTGTCCTTTTATCACATATTTATCAAGTCATGATACAAGATAAAAATTATGCTTGGCGTATAAATTTAACTATTACAGATTAATAAAATGTTTACTGACTCTAGAAACTGTTTAAAAGACAACTAAAAAAATGCGGGTCATTAACAAAATATACACGTTTTAGGTTCTTGCATAGAAGAGTATATTCACAATTTTTAACAGACTGGAGTTAATACATTAGAAATCTTAAAAATGTATAATTTTTTTGAGAGAAGGTGGCACAGCCAACGAACTGACAAGTCACTGAACTAACAAGATACCTTAAAATTCAGATTAGGTGAATCAGTGGTTTTTAAAAAGTTATCAAACCACTTTACTCAGGAACAGTGTTTTCAATCTGTATATGGCTCTCACCAAGAACTTCACAGAGCCTTTTTCATAATTTCATAAAGTTACTAAAACTAAAACACTACACCGGCTAAATACCTGTCTGGGAAAAAAAAAAAAAACAGAAAAGGAAACTAAGTCAAAATGTGTCCCAACACAAGTGCTACTGAAAAAGATCTACCAGAGTATACAAAAAATGTCATTAAATACTTGTTTCACACTGTGAAATGAGTGTCCTGCCAGTTAAAGGTTAATTTTATTTTTAAAGATTTAGAAAATTCCCTCCTAGCCCGGGACCTCTGTCCCTATCAAGTTACTTATTCCATAAGTGTACCCGTTTTGGTGGGAAAATCACCTTAGCTAAGGCGCTTCCCCTCATAAGTATGCCAAACTTGCGAGGTTTCTTTCAAGATGAAGAGCTGGAAGTTTACTTACTCCCGGTTTCCTGGCGGAAGGAAGGCTCAGCGCGTGCGGGAAGGAAACAACTAACCCCCCGCCCCCCACCCCGACTGTGGGCGATGCTAAAACTACAGCAGGACACCTCCTTTTTCAACAGCCAGAACTCCCTGTCCCAGGGAGCCTTCACGAGGGTCCGCCAGCGCGCACGGACCGCTCAGTTCTGCCTTCTGCACGGGGTCCCGGTGGAGGCTCGGCCCCTCCTCCCCCCCGGGTTTCCAGAAACAGGGTTGACGCGAGGGCAGCAAGCACTTTTAAAGAGATGGTTGAACAGGCTTCGGGAAGGACTCCGGTTTAACAGGTAAATACCACAATGAAGACTAGAGGGATGCGGTCTGCTCGAGACTCTGCATCGCAGAGCAAACCGAAAGTTTTAGCACATTAGTTACAGTTCACCTGAGGAATATCACAACAAAACGAAACTGAGAACGTGAGAAAATGGTGCTGTAGAACGAAGAAATCAGCACTAAACTCAAGTGAGGCGGAAAAATTCTTTGACTACTCGGGCTTTGTTTCGTGGTGAGACGACAGACCACCGAATTTCAGAGTTGGAAGACACGTCTCTCCGCGTTCTCCGGCCCGTTCTGGGACTTCAGGGTCGCCCCGCCCGCCCAGCTCCGGTCGTGTAGTTCCCGGATGGAAGGCGCGGACCTGGGCAGTGGAAGCCAGGGAGCCCTGGGGGAGGCCGCGGCCCGGCCCGCGATGCTGCGGCCCGGAGGGAGGGAGGGAGGGGAGCGGCCTCCCAGCGGACAGCGGAGGGGACAGGGAGGGCGCGAGGAGGCCCAGGCCGACAGCGGAGCGCACGGCCCGACATCCCACCCCGGAGTACCTTTGGCGAGGGCTACGGTGGAGTTCTCGGTGTCGATGGTGTACAGGATGCCCTCGTAGCGGATCTCCGCCTTTGAGATAAGGCTGATCTTGCTGCCGATATAAGGGGTGCCCCCACTCATGGCGCCGCCGCCGCTCTGGGCTGCTCGCAGAGAGGCAGAACCCACGCCGCGGCCCCGGCTCCGCACGCCCGCTCGCTCCGTCGGTGCCTACAGCAGCCGCCTCAAACCCAACATGGCGGCGGCGCCGGCTCCGCTACCCTCCCCCAGCCTTCCGCCCTCAAGCCGCGGCGCGGCGGCGGCGGTGGCGGCAGCGGCGACGGCGCGGGGTATGCTGGGCCAGCGAGGCCGCGCTCTCGCGAGACTCGGCCGACTGCTGGTGGCTCTGCAGTTCTCCGCGGACTCGGTTGTCTTCGCAGAGCCGCTGGGCCTGTTCTAGCGCGACCCTACTTGGGCCGGCTGAGAAGAGTTTGAGGAGAGGCGAAGCGCATCGTGGCGCCCCGACACCGGATGCTTGCGGCCCTGTCGACCTCAGCTGTGGCCTTCACCATGTCCATACCCATTGTTTTTTTGTCCTGAGTCCCATGTCTTTGCAAACGCTGATCCCTCTGCCTGCAAGCTGCCCACCCACCTCCAAATTCCCGACGACTTCCTTTAAGATCCGGTCCTTTACCCGTTGAGGCAACTGTGCCCCTTACAGTGGTCTCATGGTCCCGTTACAGTATCCACCGCTCAACGAGCTCCTCCCCCAACAATGTTTCGTTCCTGGAGCAGGGACTCTGTCCAACACTTTCAGATGGTCCCATTCAAGCTTACAGCTTGCAAAGTCATTATACACATACCAATCCTGAGTATTTAGCTTTGATCAGCTCTGTGAACTCTGGATTTATATAAAAAATAGACTCAACCTCTCTGCTTGGATATCTAATTGGCAACTTTGTGTGTCCAAAGCCCTAATCCTGATTTCCTCTCGAAACCTAGCGTTCTCCATGGTTCTCCATTAAGATGCGAAAATGAATAAAGGAAAACCTCATTGAGAGTGGAGTGAGGAAGCCCTGAGAGGTAAATTTCTGGAATGTACCACCCATCACTGCCCACTTTACAAATTTGGGCATGAAGAAGCTTATTTTACTAACCCAGCAGGAGGAAGGTTTTTCTCCTTGTCCAGTAACGGTTTAGCAAATGAGAAACCACCACACTCAGCGAATGAGAAGCCCCCACCATCCAGAACTTTTACTCCGGTCCAATGGACTTATGCTAATAATCCCCCACCTGAATCTAACCACTTCTCACCATCTCCACCCCTACTTCTCTGTAATATGCTACCGTTAATGCTGGTCAGGATTATATTGCAATTGGTCTGAAAGGTCCCTCAACTTCTGCCCTTGCCCACAATAGTTTATTCTCAACACAGCAGCCAGAAGGATATTGTTAAAATCTAAGATCGTCTCCCTCGTCTACTCAATACTCCTCTCCCCAATAATTCCATGCCACGCAGAGTGAAAGCCAGACTCTTTATTTTCTCTTATAAAGACATACATGATTTAGCCCCTGGTTACCCTACTTCCCCATTTTGTTTCAGCCACCCCTTCTTTACCCAGAGCTTTCACAATTCATTCAGATCTCTTCAAATGTTTCTTCCAGGGATGACTTTCTCTACTGTTCTAAGTAAAATAAGAACACCTGCATCACTCTACATCTTACTCTGCTTGCTTTTTCTTCAAAGCATTTATCTTCCCCCAATATGTCTATTTAATTATTTCTGTGTATCTGTTTCTTTCAATGGAATGTAAACGTTTTGAGGGAGGGACTTTGTTTTGGTCACTGCTAGTTGGTCAGGACCAAGTACAGTCCCTAGCACAGGGAAGCCACTCAGCAAATGGCTGTATGAATGAACAATTAGAGGAAGGAAGAGCATAGGCAAGATGTCTGGCGAGCTGAGTGAACAAATGATGAAAAGCCTGTCAACAGTGAGATGGGGAAGCGGGAGAGAAAGGAAAGTACTAGAGGCTGCGTTGGAGCTGATACCCAGTGGCTTCAAAGGAAGGCTGTGAAATACCTGCTTAAGTGCAAGGTTGTGGCCGGGGAGTTGAACTTTTATTTCTGTTTCTTCTTCCCCCTTTCAGGCCTGGAACCTAGCTTACCT
Source organism: Mormoops blainvillei (assembly GCA_004026545.1). Taxonomy (NCBI): domain Eukaryota; kingdom Metazoa; phylum Chordata; class Mammalia; order Chiroptera; family Mormoopidae; genus Mormoops; species Mormoops blainvillei. The sequence continues at coordinate 158,329 of PVJD01000865.1, read as the reverse complement.
TCTCATGCTTGCCTAGTGAGCGAATTCTGCCCCCCCCACCCCCCATCTATTGATATAAGCTGGCAGTTTCTAAATTTACATCTTCATTCCAGATCTCCTGACTTCCAGGGTCACATTAGCTACATATTTACCAGATGCAATTGCTTGGATGTCCCACTGGCACTTCTAACTCAACATG
>PVJD01000865.1:0-158051 GCA_004026545.1 Mormoops blainvillei | reverse complement strand
TTGATTATGCTATTACAGTTATCCTAATTTTTCCCCCTTTTGTCCCCCTCACCCCAGTGTCCCCTGCTTCCTCAGGCAATCCCTCTGCCATTGTTCATGTCCATGGGTCATATGTGTAAGATCTTTGGCTACTCCATTTCCTATACTGTACTTTATGTCCCCATGGCTATTCTGTAACTACCTATGCCTCTTCACCCATTCCCCCCCTCCCTCCTCCCATCTGGCAACCACCTGGTAACTAACTTCTTCTCTCTTGCTTCTTTTAAGAGTCTCTCTTTATCTTTAAACTTTTGCCTTTTAATAATGAGGTGTCTTGGAGTGGGCCTCTTTGCATCCATCATAAACGGGACTCTGTGCTTCCTGGACTTGCATGTCTATTTCCTTCACCAAATTAGGGAACTTTTATTTCACTATTTTTTCAGGCAGGTTTCCAATTTCTTGCTCTTTCTCTTTTCCTTCTAGCACCCCCATGATGTGAGTGTTGGACCTCTTGAAATCGTCCCAGAGGCTGCTTATACTATTGTCATCTTTTTTGGATTCTTTTTCCTTCTTGTTCTGCATGGTTGTTTTTTGCTTCCTTATGTTCCAAATCATTGATTTGATTCTCAGCTTCATCCACTCTGCTGTTGTTTTCCTGTACATTGTTCTTTATTTCGATTAGTGTATCCTTCATTTCCGACCAGGTCTATCTTATGCTGCTGAGGTCCTCACTAAGTTCCCTGAGCATCCTTATAAACAGCGCTTTTAACTCTGCATCCGATAGAGCTTATCTCCATCTTGTTTAGCTCTGTTTCTGGAGTTTTGATCTGTTCTTTCATTTGGGCCCTGTTTCTTTGTCTCGTTTTGGCAGCCTCCTGGTGTTTGTTGCTATGTATTAGGTAGAGAGGCTTTGACTCTGTGTCTTGGTGGTGTGGCCTAATGTAGTAGGGGTCCCATAGGGTCCAGTAGCACAGCCTCCCCTATCACCCAAGCTGGGTACTTGAGGTGCGTCCTTCATGTGGGCTAAGTACACGTCCCCTCTTGTAGTTGAACCTTGGTTGTTGTTGGCAGATCAATGGGAGGGATTTACCCAGGCCAGTCAGCTGCAAGGATGGGCTGTGACCACTGTCCACCAATCTCCACGATTCATGGAGAATCAGGGGCAGGGGGCTGGTGCTCCAGCGTGGTCTGTAGCTGTCCACTGGGTGCACTGGCCCTGGGTTTTCCCGGGTGGTGCAGGCCAGGGTCAGCCCCCACCTGTATTTTGCCCGGGGTTGCCTGCCTGAGCTGTAAAGCAACCTGAGGTGGCTGCTACTTGTCCCGGGGTTGGAGATTCCCAGGTGAAGCCAAGCTGTGGATCTAATCTGGCTGCCATTGGCGGGGGGACTCACTGAAGCCAGCTGTTGCTTGTTTGATAGGATTTAATAGCCAAGACCAGCTATTCTCATGGAAGAGTAGCTTGGGTGGGCCTGTAAATGGGGTGGGGCAGAGCCTCTGGGGATCTCCAAGGCAGGTCAAATAGCATTAGCCAGGGTGATGGAGTCTCAGATATGGCACCAGCTTACTGGCTCTGTTGGGGGAGGGTTTAGCAAAGAACAACGACCTCTGTGCACCTTGATGCCAGATACTTCAGTTTCTCTCTGTATACCACTGGTGCCTTTCAAGCTGCTACCAGGGTGCTGGAGCTCAGAGGGAGTGAGCCTGAGTAGTTGAGTCCGTGTGTGGGTTCTTTAAGAGGCACTGCTTGGGGCTCCAGCAGTTTCTTCCACCGACTCACTCCCCACTGTTTTTTGCAGCCAGAAGTTGTGGGGACTTATTTCCTGGCACTGGAATCTTGGGCTGTGGGGCCTGGTATAGGTCTGGGACACCTTGCACCTGAGATATCTCTCCTGAACTTTTATCCATGTGGGTGTGGGTCCAGCCCATTCCATGTCCACGCCCCTCCTCCCAGTCTGGATGGATGTAGTTTCTTTTATTCCGTAGTTGTCAGACTTCCACTCATCTCAATTTGTGGTCGTCAGACTTCCATTCAGCTAGATTTCTGATGTTCCTGAGTGATGGCTGTTCTATATTTTAGTCATAATGTTGATGCGGTTGTGTGAAGAGGTGAGCCATGTCTGCCTATGCTGCCATCTTGAATGGAAGTCACAAACCTGTTCTTTATCCATGACTCCCATCCCCATAACTGGCCTAAAAACTTACCCAGGTGTCCAATCCTGAAACCAAGAGTCCTTATCTACCTATACTCAATCAATCTCCAATCATACTGATTCTGCTCCATGTTTTGTAATTCATGGTTTCCTTCCTCCTAGGGCACCAGAAACTGTGCACACATGCAGCTGATCAGTGTGGTAACCCATAGTGTATTATCCATGTGACTTTTCTATTTATATGCCAGAAGAAAAGTTGAGAACTGCAACACATTTCACTACCATGGCTTCCTAAAACCCAAATCCTGTGTTGCTTCCCAGCTTAAGAGCCATTAATGACTTCTGGTAGCCTACAGAAAAAAGAACTCCCTCCCATTGAATGTTTTCAGAAATAGACACCCTAACCCTGGCTGGTATATCTCAGTGGATTGAGCGTCAGCCTGAGAACCAAAGGGTCTCTGGTTCGATTCCCCAGTCAAGGCACATGCCTGGGTTGCGGGCCAGGTGTGCGAGAGGCGACCACACATTGATATTTCTCTCCCCCTCTTTCTCCCTCCCTTCCTCCCTGTCTAAAAATAAAATAAATAAAAAATATTTAAAAAATAGACACTCTAGAATGTCTACATTGGAGAGGTTCAGGAGAGACAATCTGGTTGGAAGGGGCACTGGGAAGGATTGGAGGCTAGTCCAAAGCTAATTTTCTAGCGAGTACACTGCTTTTTCTTACATTTGTCTTTGCTTGATGAGGCAGGGGAGTGGCTGATGAAGAAAAAGGGGGAAACAAGACTCCTGCCCCTCACCATCTTTTGGTGTGGTTGCTGTTATTCATTGTAATTCCCAACATACTCTCTGCATACCTTAGACTATAGTCATACTGACTTAATTGCTTTCCAGAACATACATCTCATTCTTCCTCCTTTATTCATTCCTTCATCTCCAATTTGATATAAAATACTCTCTGTCCAAGCTCCATTTGACAGGCAAGATCCACAGTCACCCTCATTCTAGAGATAAAAATAGCTTTGAAAACACACCGGTCAGGGTGGTCACTGTAAACAAATCAACAAACAAGTGCTGGCGAGGATGTGGAGAAAAAGGAACCCTAGAACACTGTTGCTGAGAATGTGGACTGGCGCAGCCACTGTGGAAAACAGTATGGGATTTCCTCAAAAAACTAAAAATGGAACTGCCTTTTGACCCAGCAATTCAACTGCTGGGAGTATACCCTAAGAATTCTGAAACACCAGTTCAAAAGAACCTATGCACCCCAATGTTCATAGAAGCTCAATTTACAATACCCAAGTACTAGAAACAAACTAAGTGCCCATCAATAAACGAGGGGATCAAAAAACTGTGGTACATTTATACAATGAAATACTGTGCAGCAGAAAAAAAGAAGGAAATCCTACCTTCACAACAGCGTGCATAGAACTGGAGAGCACTTTGCTAAGTGAAATAAGCCAAGTGGTAAAAGACAAATACCATATAATCTCACCTATAAGTGGAACCTAATCAAGAAGACAAATAAGTGAGCAAAATAGAACCAGAGACATGGAAATAAAGAACAAACTGACAGTAACCAGATGGAAAGTGTGTGGGAGTAACGGGGAAAAGAGGAGAAGGGCCGTCAAGGAACATGTGTAAAGGACACATGGGCAAAGACAATGGGGCAGGGGGAGGACTGAATGTGGGAGGTGGGGGTAGGTAGGGCTGGGAGGGTAGTAATGAGGGGAAAATGGGGACAATTGAAATTGAACAACATAAAAAAATTAGCTCAGAACAGATAAAAGATTTAAATGTATGAGTTAAAACTATAAAGCTCTTAGAAGAAAACATTGGAGTAAACCTTTGTGACTTGGATTAGGCACTGGTTTCTTAGATATAGCATCAAAATCTTAAGCAACCAAGGAAAATATAGGTAAATTTGACTTTATATAAAATTTTGTGCTTCAAAAGACACTATATAGAAAGTGAAAAGATAACCCGTAAAATGGGAGAAAATATTTGCAAATAAAGAAAGCATGATTTGCAAATCTGATAAGGGACTTGTGTCTGAAATATATAAAGAATTCTTACAATCAACAATAAAAACGCAAATTAAGTTGCCCAATTTAAAAATGGGTAAAGGGCCCTGCCTGATGTGGCTCAGTTTGTTGGATGTATTCCCGTGAAGCAGGAGGTTGCCCCTGGTTTGATTCCCGGTTGAAGTGCATTCTTGGGTTGCAGGGTCCGTACCTGGTTGGGGCACTGATTTTTTCTCACAACAATGTTTCTCTTGCACCTGGGTCACTTGAGGAACTGCACGTATTGTTTTTTTCCTTTTGTTATGGGTCACATTTCCCTAACTCATAATTTTTATTGGATCTCCCTCTCTTTCTCCCTCCCTTCCCCTCTCTCTAAAAATGAAATCTTTACAAAAATAAAAATGGGTAAAGGATCGTATAGATATTTCATCAAAGAAGATATGTAAATGGCTAAATAAACAAAGAAAAAGATGCTTAACACCATTTATCATTGGGGAAATGCAAATCAAAACTACTTCATACCTACTAGGATGGCTGTAATTGAGGAGACAGACAATCATGAGTGTTAGGATGTGGAGAAGTTGAAATCCTTACATATTACTTGAGTCACTTTGGAAGAAAGTTTGACAGTTCCTCAAAAAGTTGAACATAGGATTACCATATGATGCCACTGTTCCATTCCTAGGTATATTCCCAGGAGAATTAAAAACACATGCCTCCGCAAGGACTTTTACATAGATGTTTATAGCAATGTTATTTATAATAACCAAAGTGAAAATAACCCAAATATCTATCACCTGATGAATGGATAAACAAAATATGGTATATTCATAAATGGGATCTTAGCCATAAAAAGAAATGAAATACTGCTACATGTTATAACATGAATGAACCTTAAAAAGATTATTCTAAGTGAAACAAATTGGACACAAAAGCCACATATTGCATAGTTCCATTGATATGAAATGTCTAGAATAGGGAAATTCATAGAGACATAAAATAGATTAGTAGATCAGTGGATGCCAAGGGCTGAGAGGTAGGGTTGGGAAATAGAAATGTGGAGTGAATGCTAATGGGTCCAAGGTTTCCTTTTAGGGTGATGAAAATGCCTTAAATTAGTGGTGATGGCTGTACACTTTAAAAGGATGCATTTTATGAAATGTGAATTGCATGACAATAAAAAAAATTCAAATTCTCCTCATATCGTGACCAAGGTTATATAGCAATGCGGGCCCATGCTTATAATATTTAAATTAAAAAGCTAAATACAAAATTGTATGGGTATAAAATATTTTTTAAAAGAAAAAAATAGGCAGCATATGAAAATGAATCAGAAAAATAATAACTTTCACATGCTTTTGTACCAAAGTATTAGATATAAGATTTTATGGTAGTTTTTTTCTGTCTGTATTCGTTAGGAGTTGTGCTCTGGTTATTTATTGCTGCTTAACAAATCACCCCAAAGTTCTATAATTTAAGACAAAAAACATTTTATTATACAGTAAGCCCTTGCTTACTGTCGTCAATAGGGCCTTGGAAACAATGACTAAGCGAAAGGACAAATAATAAAACCAATCTTAACATAGGCTAATTGATATAAACAAGAGTTAATTTCCTACAGCATATTTCTGGTCACAAAAACATCATGAAACTTCTAAATAAATACCTTAAACACTTCTAATATTAAACATCAAAATAAATGTGATCTAACCATACACTTAAGAAAGATTAATAAAGCAAGTTAGATCATTCTTTTCCAACCTGCTTATTCCAGTTCATACAGGCCCTAAATGATGCAAAAAGAAAAGCAAATGACATCTATTAAAGGTCTACTTTGTATAAGATATCGGGTCAGTCATTTTATCTTATTTTATTTTATTTTTAGAGAGAGAGAAACATTGATTTATTGTTCCACTTATTTATGCATTCATTGGTTGACTCTCGTATGTGCCCTGACTGAGGATTGATATCAGTAATTATATTATATATAAATGGACTAAATCAGGGATGGCCAACCTTTTGGTGTCTGGGGGCCACACTGGAAGAAGAGTTGTCTTGGGCCACACATTAAATACACTGTGACACGTAATCACACAAAAAACCTCATAATGTTTTAAGTAAATTTCCGGTTTTGTACTGGGCTGCATTCACAGCCATCCTGGGCTTTATGTGGCCTGCAGGCCACAGGTTGGACACCCCTGGTTTGACTGTCCATTTGGATCTTAAGAGAGTCTATTGTTCTCTGTTGAAACTCTGAATCTTTTTTACTCTGTCCCTCTAATGCTCTGATTTCTTTAATATGTTTATAATAGTTATTTTAAAGTTCTTTTCTGCTAATTCTTGCACCTGGGTCACTTGAGGATCTGCATGTATTGTTTTTTTCCTTTTGTTATGGGTCACATTCCCTAACTCATAATTTTTTATTGTATGTTTGGACGTTGTATTTAAAAGAACCAAAGTAACTGGAGCAAATTTTTTTCCCCCAGAGAGGATATACCTTTTCCTCTGCTAGTCAGCTAGAAAGAGCAGCTGATCATTCTGATCCAAACAAGTCCTAAGTAGAATTACGGCTGGAGTGCAGCTTTAGTCAGTTACAGTTCACCTGAGCTTCAAATGTCTTAAGGGCAAGATATACTCTGAGGGCCTTAGGGGTCCCACCTTCTAGTGTGTCTTGGACTCAAACATTGGGTGTTGAAGGAGGCCTCTCTCTGTCTTTCAGTCTGGGCCCCAGCCTCCTATCCTGCATCCCATTTCCACAAAGAGGAGGAATACCTCTGTGTTTTGGGTTCTTATATACTCTTACCTGCTGCTTTAGCCCATACAGATGTTTAGCCCATACAGATGTTTGGCTATCAGGGATTAGTCAAAGAACATATGTGTATAACCCATAGACGCAGACAACTGTGGGGTGATGTCCAGAGGGAAGTGGGGGGAGGGAGGGAAAATGGGGACATCTGTAATAATGTAAATAATAAAAAAAGAAGAAGAAAGAAATAAAAATAGCAGTTGTTTCTTCTTAATCAAGCAGAGCCTTCTGACTGCCCATGCCCATGCCCAGACTTGGCAAATGCCCCCAGTAGCCACTAATCTTTTCTTACTTATGAAATCTTGCCCCCTGCTCCAGAATTTAGTTCCTTTATACCACTTTGTGATCTTTGTAAAAATAAATATGATATTTTACCCATTTTTCCCTATGATTACAGCCTACTTGGAAGAGGGATTTGGAAGATTTTTTGGTCATGTTTAATAGCCATTGAGATTATAACCATTACATCCATGGTAAGTCCCTTATACCCCGGTTGTCCTCTAGAGTTGGGGTAAATTGCTTAGTCCTTCTGTTAAATAACATATGACATTGCTGGCTTGCATTTAAGGTTCTCTTTTTTGGAAAACATATCCCTTCAAACACCAGAACCACTCTCAGTGCAATGAGATGCTCATTCTATGAGAGACACACTGAAACTGAGACCAATTAATGGTGCTATGGAAGATGTCTCTCATCTCTTATTTGCTCTGGGGTGCATGCACGTTGAATGGAATAGTTAGTGGTTTCTAACTCACTCTTTATTTTCAGAGCACAATGATTGAATTTACATAGTTAAATGCACAGATAATATAATTTCATTTTTAGTTAACAATGACCCTCAGAATTATATGTTTTCATTTCTAATTTTAAAATAATGAAACTGAAGCTTAAAGGAATCAAATAATTTAGATCTAGGAATGAGGTAGAAAATCATGAATTTCAATGAAGTCTGTATGATTTCATAATGTATGTGCTTTACATTATTTTAGGATGGAAAATTGAATTTTTCATCCAGTGACAACTCAAACAGATGATACTGCTTGCCGGGGAGATTTGTGTTGAGGATTTTGAGGTTGTGTCTGAGGTAACCAGAACCTTGTGTCATGATCAGTTATCAGTATCTTCCATGGACACAGGATGGAAGAGTGATGAAGCCAGACCCAAGTCTCTCCATCCCACCTGCCTTCTAAGCATACGCAGTGAGGGTACATATGGGAAGGTGCTTTGTAAGCCTAATAACTCCCTGCCTATGACTATATTATTCTTACCATTACTCAAATATCTGTCCCATGATCTTAACAAAAAACAATAGAAATGTTAAGAAGGGTGGGTGATTGGTAAGCAAATTAATGGAAATTAATTTATAATGAATTTATACATTTCTAAAATGAAAATCTGATGATGCCAGACCTGGCCAGCAAGCCCCACCAAAAACCTTCAATGGCTTATCCTTGCTCTATGTTCTTTGAATTTCCTGGTGTATGTCATTTTCAAAACGTAAATGTGTGAATGGGCTCCTGCTTAGCTCTCCTATCTCACCTCTTGCCACTACCCCTCACTTTCCCCTGTTCTCCCCCCTACCCCTAGCCTCTGTCCTTCATTCCAGAAGCTGTGTTAAACATCTCTCAGGTTCTCCCCCTGGAGACTTCCCATTGTAGCTCTCAGCCTACATACCACCTCAGTCCAGGGGCCATCTCTCTGCTGTCCTGAGAGCAGCCTGAGATCATTGTTCTTTCTGCACGATCGTATCCAAGCTGTACTAAATCTGCCATCATGCTAATCACATTGTGTTGAAATTACTACTTATCCATATTCTACACTAGTTTGTAAGTTATACTGAGAGCAGGGACTGTATGTGTCTTTCACCATTACATTCTTAGCACCAACTCAGGTCCTTGTGTTGCTGGTGGAAGTAGGGTTCTTGCACTTTTTGTTGCAAGGAAAGCTTCCTAGGAGGCCTACGTATGGGAGATGGTGGTGTGGTAAGATTTATTTGTTGTGCTAGACGCAAAATCAAAAGAGTGCCCTTCCTGGGTTCCCAATGTTCCACCTCTGTCCATCTTGCCATGGAAAAAGTCCAGTCTTGTCTTCGTCAAGGCCAAAACAAAGGCCAGTGTCCAGAGTTTCTGTGTCATATTAGACCTTAATCCTTTGGAGCTGTCAGTCGCCAGCCCCTGCTAGATCCACATGGTTGCTACAGAGAGAATGCCAGAATAAAATGGGCAAGTGTTACTGGGTGAGAAGGAAAGGCTTTGTTAGCTGGAATTACATTATCTCAAGTTTGGAAAGGACCAGGCACTTTTTCAAACTACCCAATCAACATCACAAGCTTACATGGGCCTCTGATGAGCCCACCTCCAACCCAATGTATTTATTCTCTTTCCAGCTTAGATTGACAGGCCTCTATGATTGCCATTTTGGCTCCCACTGTGCAAGTGCTTCACTTCCCCCACCCCTCTAGTCTGAATGGATGGGCCAGGGAGATTGAAAAATTGGTTTTTATTCCTGTATGGGGGAGGGAGGGGTGTTAATCCCCTTGGCAGGGAAATACTGTAATCTGCCTGGAGTGTGTGAAGCTGTAGTTACATGGTGAAGCAAGCAGGCTTTTTTTTTTCTCTTTAAGATTTTATTTATTTTATTTTTAGACAGAGGGGAAGGGAGGGAGAAAGAGAGGGAGAGAAACATCAATGTGTGGTCGCCTCTCATGCACCCCCTACTGGAGATCTAGTTTGCAACCCAGGCATATGCCCTGACTGGGGAACGGAACCAGCAACACTTTGGTTCACAGGCCAATGCTCAATCCACTGAGCTATACCAGCCTGGTGCAAGCAGGCTTCTTAGTATCTGGCTCCCTTTACTTCATTACTTTATTAATAACTAGCTAACTACCTACTTATGCCAACACTTGCACAGAGTAGACTTGCAATATATCTCTGTCTGATGAATTAATAGATTAATAATTTAAAAAACATTTTGTGAATTTTCAACAAAGATGTTTACTATAGGCATTAACCCTTATTAAAAATAGAATATATATGCCCTGACCAGTGTGGCTTATTTGGCTGGGTGTTGTCCCATAAAGTGAAAGGTCACAGGTTCAATTTCTAGACAGGGCACATGCCTGGGTTGTGGGTTCATTCGTGGTCGGGGTGCATACGAGAGTCAACAGATCCATGTTTCTCTCTTACATCGATGTTGCTCTCCCTCTTTCCTTCCCTTCCTGTTGCTTTAAAAATGAATAAATAAAATCTTAAAAAAAGAAGTTATAGAGGGAACTACTTCTAGTTTTAAAGATTATATTTTAATACATGTGGGCTTAAAATAAGTTGTGTAGGACATTCATTACTGCACCTATGTTCTATGTTTGGTTTTTAAAGTGTAACGTTTTGCCCCAATCTAAGCATTTTTATTAATTTTTTGTTGTGTACTAAGTTAACATGCAAATTTCAATTGTCAGTTGAATAGCTCTGTGTGATGTTTTCTTGTTACTATTATAGAAGACACCCATGGCTTTCTCAAACAACCCATCTGGGCCTCCAGTGTGGTCTAATTATTCTCAGAAGCCAAGATGTGTTAGAGCTGAGCTTGATTACTCTAATGGCACACAATGTTTTTACAAAACCCCCTATTCCTGAATAATTATCATTATCATATGTATGTGTTTAGCCAAAAGCTTAATTGGAAAATTCCAGAATGAAACCATGCTACACAAGAAAAAAACCTTCCAGTCATTTTCTCTGAAAATTTAAAAAAAAAAAATCAAAGTGCCACTAATACCTGCATAAAGTTAAATCATCAAATCATGCAGAAGGGCTTATGGTGCATAACAATTATTCCCAGCCTACCTCTCCCAAACCATGGTCCTATAGAGACCACTTTTTACTCTTTCAGCTGTTTCTCTTGGCTGTTATCTTTGTCTCTAAATAATATGCTTACATCATCAGTTCTTGATTCATCCATTTTAAGCATTATCTATTAATTTTCAACTATAATAAATGAAGGTTTAGTTCACAGGGCAAGTACTTAGCGATATTTTAATGTTCTTTTCCATTCCCAAGTTGCTTTTATTTCATCCATGCAGGACTGAAGTTTAGGCTGTTTGCATTGCAAGGTGCACCCATTATGTCCGGGCGGTGCCTGTTCTGACTATGTGAGGGCTTTGCTATACAGGCAGTTCCATATATGCAGATGTCTCTTTCTTGGTTATGCTTTTTATTTGCTTATCTTAGAGTCTTTCCTGTTGGAACCTTTCACTGGAGCATGCATGAGAACAAGATCATAAATCCTCTCTGTGATGAGGCCTCTGTGTTTGTAGCAGTCACACTGATTGGGAGACTTCACTTAAGATGATCAGGTGGGAAGCCAGTCTCTAGACATTTAACTAGTGAGCCTCTAAATGTCAGATCATGGAGGTTTTGGGGTGTCCAATTATATTTTACAGAACGACCTCTGCCATTTTTCTGGCGGCTGCATCTAAGATTCAGCCCCATGTCTTTTCCCTAGCCTTTGCTGCAGTGGGCTGTAGCAGGGGCCAACGGAAAATTTGCTCCGGCTTGTCTGCTGTTTTCCTCCCCTCCACTCCCCATCTTGCGCACTCCAGCTCTTGGCCTCCTGAGCGTAGCTTCATCATTCACCTCCACTCCCTATTTTTGTGTGTTTAGTAAAATATGCATACTATAAAATTTACAATTTTCACCATTTTTAAGTATACATTTTAGTGGCATTAACTACATTCACATTGTTGTGCAACCGTCACCACCATCCACCTTCTAAAACTTTTCATCAACTCAAACCGAAACTCTGTCCCCATTCTCCCCTCCCCACAGCTTCTGGAAATCACCATTCTACTTTCTGTGTCTATGAATTTGACTACTCTAGATACCTCATGTAAGTAAAAGCATACAATATTTGTTCTTTGTGTCCACCCTCTTCTTTACATCTTTAATAAACCTGTTGAAATTTCTTATTTCTGGATTTCTGTTGAAATGCCCATCTCTTGTGGATCTGCATTTTTATCTCCTTTACTATTATTTTAGCAGGGGGAGGACATGGAGGTACAAGTCTGGGGTTAAAGAGCCATCATTAACCAGGAGTTTACTCATTTTGAAAAAGGAATATTCCAACAAAAGGATAAATACTGAATGATTCCAGTTATATGAGGTATTTAGAATAGTCAAATTTATACAGACAGAAAGTAGAATGGTGGTGTCCAGAGGCTGGACGTAGGGAGTTGTGGGGAATTTTATTGTTTTAAGGGTGTGGAATCTTAGTTTGGGATGATAAAAAAAGTTCTGGAGGTGGGATGGTGGTGATGATTGTACAATAAGGTGAATACATTTGATGCCACTAAATCATACACTTAAAATGGTAAAAATGGTAAATTTTATGTTATACATATTTTATCACAATAAAAACTTTTTTTAAAAGAAAGGGAATGTTTAAGATTTCTATCTTTACTGTATATCATTTTACTATAATCAAGTGTCTGAGGGAAAGTCGTTCCTTCACAATGCTGTAAAAGATGGGGATTTAATTCTGCTAATGACAGTATCTTGTTGTTTTGGATTCATTCACCTGCTGATAATAATGATTAACCCTGGGCAAAAAAATAAATAAATAAATAAAGATACTGCTTGAAGGCAATGGTGAGCCATCAAAAGCAGGTAGGAACGGAAGAGGCTATGAGTCTTGTAGGAAGGGAAGGAAGTTAGGTTAGCTCTAATTTATAAGGCTTTTCCTCTGAGGGCACTTCCAGGTATCAGCAACATGTGACACATGGTAAAATGGAGCTAAAATATAAAGTGTTGGTCTTGCTGGCTGGAGACTGAGGTTTTATTTTAGGGTTGCCATAGCAGCTGGAAACTGAGGGGGCAGGGAACATCCCAGAAAGGAGGGAGTCATAGGGAGAAGCTATAAAAAATATATATAAATTCTCTTCAAATCCTTGTCTGACTCCTAAAGGTAATGCTCTCAGGGCAAGACCTCAGGGAAGGCAGCTGCAAGTTTTAGCTAGAATTTTAGGCAGAAATTTCAGTACTAGTTTGAAGTTTAAGTTCTGAGAAATAGGAGGGGCTTGGTGAACTCCTAAAGCTTTTTCTTGAAACCCAAAGGGGCCATGCCTTACAAGTAAGCTCAGGGCTAAGGGTTATCAGAACTCAAAACATTTGCAGATAGGTTTAATTGCAGGCTGAAACTGTAGAATACTGGAGAGTCAACTAGAAGACAGGTCAGTAGTAATTTTTCAAATAAAATATAAGGAGAAAATGTTTGAAAAAGATGCACATTCTCAGGGACCTGTGGGACAATATCAAGTGGTCTGACATGTGCGTATTTAGAGTCCTAAAAGAAGAGGAGGAAAAGGATGGAACAGAAAAAACATTTCAAAGATTAGTGTTTCAAAACTCCCCAAATTCAGTGAGATACATTGACCCGCATGTCCAAGAATCAACAGGGAGTCTACAGTAGGGCTTCTAGCTGCTTCTGTACTTTTTTCCCCCTGCAGTATATGTGCAGGTGTAAAGGTTGCATAGGGAAATAGTCTGTGTGGGAAGCCAATGATTTCTAGCCCTGACTGTTGTGGCTCAGTGAGTTGGGCATCCTTCCACAAACCAAAAAGCCACTGTTTTGATTCCTGGTCAGGGTATGTGCCTGAAATGTGGGCCAGGCCCCTGGTTGGGGGCATGCAAGAGGCAACCAATTGATGTTACTTCTGAATGCACTGGTGTTTCTCTCCCTCTATTTGTCTCTCCCTTCCCCTCTCTAAAAGTAAATAAACACAATCTTTTAAAAAAGTCTACTGATTTCTAGGCCCACGGTCAGCTCCATGCAGAGGAATGTAGAAGGCCAAGCCTACTGTGTTGGAACTTCAGTGACCAGAGCATAATAGGCCAGAAAACAATTGCATTGGCTCATTCTTGCATCTGCAGGCTTTGTAAGCATCTCTCTGCAAAATACCAGGGTCAGGGCTGGGGTGAGGTAAAGTAGGCACCTAGGGTGCAAAATTTAAGGAAGAACTCATTGCCAAGGTACAATTCCAATAAAGAGAGGACTTTTCCAGCATATGGCTACCTATTTAGGGAAGTCTAGAGGAAATCTGTCAAAGGAAAGCAACATGACTGCAGCATTAGGGATTATGTTCCAATGACCAGACTTTGGATCCATAAGATGATAACAACTAGCATATTAATGTACTGTTAACAAAGCATTTTATCTGGAAGCAGTATGGAGATACCTAAAAAAAAAAAAAAAAAAAATTAAAGATGGATCTGCCTTTTGCCCCAGCAATCCCACTCCTGGGAATATATCCAAAGGAACCCAAAACATTCATTTGAAAACATTCATTTGAAAACATTCATTTGAAAATAAGCACCCCTATGTTCAGTGCAGCATTATTTACAATTGTCAAGATATGGAAGCAGCCCAAGTGTCCTTCATTAGATGAGAGGATAAAACAACTATGGGACATTTGCACAATGAAATACTAATTGGCTGTAAAAAAAGAAGAAAATTTTACCTTTTATGACAGTATGGATGGACCTGGAGAACATTAAGCCAAGTGAAATAAGCCAGTCAGAGAAAGAAAAATACTATATGATTTCACTTATATGTGGAATCTAAGGAACAAATTGAACTAACAAAAGAAATACAGATAGACTCATTCATAGAGAGCAGCTAAGGTTGGGGGAGCTTAGGGGCTGGAGGGTTTGAGCAAAAAGGAAAAAGGACTCATGGACATGGACAACAGTGTGGTGATTGTGGGGTTGGGGAGAAGGTCATAAAGGGACTAAATGGTAATGGGAAAAATACAACAAAAAATTAAAAATAAAACAAACAAAAAAATGCATTTCATCATTTGTGTTCTTCGCATGACCAGTGTTGTAGAGCAGAGGGCAAGTACAACATTATCATGCTACTCTCTTTACAGTGGGAAAAGTAAGACCAGGGAAGGTGATGGTCTTGACCTCAGGTGGTTAATAACTAAGCCAAGACTTGTACTCAAGTCTTTTCAGTCCAAATCTCAGCTCTTTCTATTATAGCTAGAAGAGAAAGTAATCTACCCAATGACTAATACAGCTCTACTTCATTGTGTGCAAAGTCCCTGTTTTTTAAAAAAATTCAATTACAATTAATGTAAAATATATTAGTTTCAGGTACATTGGACATACAACTTATGAAGTGATCACTTTGATAAATCTAGTACCTAGCCAACACCATATGTAGTTACTAAAATATCATTGACTATATTCCCTATGCCGTGCTTTACATCCCTGTCACTATTCTGTAGTTTGTACTTCTTAATACCTTCACCTTTTTCACTCACCCCTCCTAATCCTGTCCCATATGGAAACTGTCAAAATGTTCTCTGTATCTATGAGCCTGTTTCTGTTTGATTTTGTTTTATAGATTACACATGTACGTGAAATCATCTGGCATTTGTCTTTCTCTGCCAGACATTTCACTCAGCATAATACCCTCTAGGTCCATCCATGTTGTTACAGATGGCAAGATTTCATTCTTTTTAATGGCTGAGTCATGTTCCAATGTATATGTGCACCACTTCTTCAGCCATTCATCTATTGATGAACACATAAGTTGCTTCTACATCTTGGCTATTACAAATAATGCTGCAATGAACATATGGATGTATATTTCTTCAATTTGATATTTTGGAGTTTTTCAAATAAATACTCAGAAGTGAAATTGCTGGATCCTTCTTTATCTCCTGTCATAGCTTTTGTTTTTAAGTCTATTTTTATCTGGTATAAGTATTGATACCCCAGTTTTTTTGTTTCCATTTTCATAAAATATCTTTTTCCAACCCTTTACTTTCCTTCTATGTGTGTCTTTTGATCTGAAGTGGATCTCTTGTATGCAGCATATGTAAGGATCTTGTTTTGTTATCCATTGAGACACTGTAAGTTTTTTGATTAGACCATTTAAACCATTCACATTTAAAGTAATTGTTGATAGATATGTATTTATTGCCATTTTATTATTCATATTTTTATTTTTTCTTACTCCTCTTCAAAAAGACCCTTATATGTTTCTTTTAATTCTGCTTTCGTGGTATGAACTCCTTCAGCTTTTTATTGTCTTGGAAGCTTTTTATCTGTCCTTTGATTGTAAATGATAGCTTTGCTGGGTAGACTAATCTTGGTTGTAGGTCCTTGTCTTTCATCGCTTTGAATATTTTGTGTCAATGTCTTGTGACCTGTAAAGTTTTTGTTGAGAAATCACCTGACGGTCTTATAGGAACTCCCTTGTAGGCAACTCGCTGTTTTTCTCTTGCTGCTTTTAAGAGTCTCTCTTTGTCTTTAATCTTTGGCATATAAATTTTATATATACATATTTTTAAGATTTTATTTATTTATTTTTAGAGAGGGGAGGGGAGGGAGAAAGAGAGGGAGAGAAACATTAATGTGTGGTTGCCTCTTGCACACTCCTTACTGGAGACCTGGTCTGAAATCCAGGCATGCGCCCTGACTGGGAATCAAACCAGCAACCCTTTGGTTCGCAGGCTGGCACTCAATCCACTGAGCCACACCAGCCAGGGCATGGTATATAAGTTATAATATGTCTTAGTGTGGGCCTCTTTGGGTTCATTTTGTTTGGGACTCTGTACTTCCTGAACTTGTGCGTCTATTTTCTCCACCAGGTTAGGTGAGTTTTTCATTATCATTTTTCCAAATAAGTTTTCAATTCCTTGCTCGTTCTCTTCTCCTTCTGGCACTCTCATGATGCAACTGTTGATATACTTGAAGTTGTCCCAAGGCTACTTAACACTATCCTTATATTTTCAGATTTTTTTTTTTATGTTCTGATTGGGTGTTTTCTGCTTCCTTCTCTTTGAAGTCATTGACTTAATGCTTCATGTACTCTACTTTTGATTCCCTATAATGATTTTTCACTTCAATTATTATAATCTTCATTTCCGACTAGTTATTTTTGTTTTCTTTTTGTTGAAGTTTTCACTAAGTTTCTCTATTCTTCCCCTAAGTTTGTTGAGCATCCTTATAGCCAGTGTTTTATACTCTGCATCTGTTGATTGCTTGTCTTCATTTTGTTTAGTTCTTTTTCTGGAGTTTTGTTCTGTTGTTTCATTTGGGACATGCTTGTTTGTTACTTCACTTTGGCTGCTTCCCTGTGTTTGCTTCTATGTATTTGGTAGAGCTGCTATGTCTCTCTGTCTTGGTAGAGTGGCCTTATGTAGCAGGTGTTCTGTATGGCCCAGTGGAACAGCCTCCCCAGTCACCCCCGTTTGCACTGTGTCTTTCTCATATCAATGTCTCTCTCCCTTTCTTTTTCTCTCTCTTCCACTCTTTCTAAAAGTAAATATATAAAATCTTAAAAAAAAACAATTTTTATTAAAGTGTTTTATAATAATGTATTGAGTTACTCTATCACTGTCATTTGCTAATGGTCATCCCTATTATCATAATTTACTTACTTATATCTCAACAAATCAGGTTAAGTATCACACCATATAATTAGTCAAGGTTTGAAGTAGAACAAAAACAGAAATTTTAGAAGAGGGCAGAGTAGATAAGTGTGGTGCTCGCATTTTCCACAACCACATCAAGATAACAGCTAAACTACAGAACAACCATCATCCAGAGCTGACTGAAGTCTAGCTGAACCGAAGTCCTATAACTAAGGATATAAAAAAGAAGCCTCATGGAGAGGCAGAGACATGAAATGGGCTGGTCCCACATCCACATATGGCAGTTAAAATTGAGAGGGCTATCTTAGTTGTGGAGGTCACTGCTGAGGATCCAGGGGTCCCAACCCTACATCAGGCCCCCCAACTAGGTGTTCCAGTGCCTGGAAGAGAAGTCCCCATAACTTCTGGCTATGAAAACCTCTGGGGATTGTGGCTGAATGAAGATAGAGGTTTTCTGAAGTCCCAGCCATTCCTCTTAAAGGGCCCATGCACAGACTTATTCGGATTCAACATCTCTGAGCTATAGCACCGGGGCAACATCTGGAGAGGCACCAAGACATATAGGAGGGACAGAATAGTTTGGTATCAGGGTGAGGATTAAAAGGGCAGATTTCTCCTGGACAGAAGTGCTTGCAGAGGCCATTATTCCTTTGCTGAGCCCTGCCCCCACAGAGCTGGCAGGCAGGTGCCATGTCTTTCTCCATCAACTTGGCTAACCCTATTCCCCTCACCCTGGTGATTCCCTGAGGTTCCCAAGCCGTTTCCAGTGGCTTTTCTATACAAACATCCTGTTTTGGCTTATGCTGTGGACTTTTCTAAAATCCTTCAAACAAGTAGCACCTGGCCTCAGTGTGCCCTGTACCTCTTGCTAAGTGCCCTGAGGCCCAGTGCTAGCCACAACTGCCCTTGGTTCACAGCTTGGCCTCTCCTGGGCACCCCTAAGCCCAGCACAAGTAGCAGCCATCTGCAGATCTCTTTGTAGCTCGTGCTGGGTATCCCCAGAAAGGGCACAAACAACAGTTGACATTGGACTGCACCACCTAACAGGACTCAGGGTCAGCAGACCCAGTGGACAGCTTCAGATCACACTGAAGCACCGCCCAACCACCTCTACAAGCTGCTTGATATACTCGAGTGTATTACTCAAGGGGTGATCTCACCAGGGCTCCTCTGAAGGAAGTCCTACTCTGTGGAGTAGGCCTGTGCACAGCAGATCCTTCACAGTGGTAACAGCCAATCTTCACAGCCAATCAGATGGGAATTAATTCTTCTCATTGATGTATAAACAGCAATCAAGGCTCAGCTACAAGAGATCATACTTGCAAAGCCTAAAGTATTTACTCTCTGGTCCTTTAAAGAAAAAGTTTGCTGACCTCTGGTCTAGAAGCGGGAGTGGCAGGCTCCAGTGTGCTTGCCTCCTTTGGATCTAGGCTTGAGAGATGCATCTAGGGGAGGGCCGCAGTGAAGCTCCCCAAGTGAGGGGCCCCAAGCCTGAATCTGACCATTAGGAAACATCAGACAAATCTAAATTGGAGGACATCCTGTTATAACGAAATGCCCATGACATGAAAGACAAAAGAAAGGGTGAGGAGCTATTCCCAATTCAAGAGGACTAAGGAGACACGACAACTAAAACCAATGAGATGACTAAAAGATTGCATCTGGAGCCAAGAAAAAGTGTGTTATAAAGAACAATATTGATACAACTTGTAAAATTTCAAAGGTCTGTTAATTAGGTAATAACATTGTTTTAATGTTAATTCCCAGCTTGAGAATTATACTCTAATTATGTAAATAGATGTCTTATTTTTAGAAAATATACAATGAAGTGTTTAAGGGTAAAGGGACATGATGGCCGCAACTTACTCTAATAATAATAATAATAATAGTAATAATAATAATAATACATATTTATGTAGAGAGAAAATGAAACTGAAATAAACAAATAATGGTAAAATGTTAACAACTTGGTGAATCTCTGTAAAGTTTTTCTAGGAGTTCTTTATATTCTTTTTGCAACTTTTCTATAAGTTCGAAATTATTTCATAATAAAAAGTAAAAAAAGAAATGCTGGGGCAAGGCATTTCTTATATTCATCCCCCGGACCTCTCCCCCCACCATTATGTTCACCATAATTCAACAAATTATAACAAATAAATAAAAGGATATTAGTATAGTTATGGAAAGGAAAAGAAAAAAAGTCATTTTTGGCATCTGATGATGGGTGCATGGCCCATCATTGGTGCTCTTAGGGTTATTCAAACTTACAAGGTAACCACAAGCCACACTCGGTCTATCTAGAAAGATATAGGGCAGGAACACAGCTATCAGCAGGGCGGCTTCAGGTGTTCTTTGCAGCCAGTGTCCTTGCCACAGTTCACTCAGTGGGTGTGAGAGGGCCAGGTCCACATTGGGCCTTTACAATAGCTGCTCTGATTTAAAAGCTCCATGCCTCATAGGAGACATTCTAACAACAATTCCATAGGCATAGCTTCCCGGGTCTCTGCAAGGGATGTGCCCAGTTACAAGAGTTCCACACTGAGGAAGTCCAAAGCGGTGGTTTCCCCATCAGGTAATAATAGGTCTGTCAGTCCGGGTGCAATTTACCAATGATCATTTTTACTATAAGCAATGTTGCCAAACAACATAGTTGACACATACCTTAGGAAAAATAAACCTAAGATTAGATTTTCGAGCAGAAGAGTTTTGTGAAAACTTTGTCCATAGTTCATCCTTATGACTTTGGTTAACCCTTTATAAACATATCTATATGCCCTGGCTGGTGTAGCTCAGTGGATTGAGTGTCAGCCTGCGAACTAAAGGGTCACCAGTTCCATTCCCCGGTCAGGGCACATGCCTGGGTTGTGGACCAGGTCCCCAGTAGGGGGTGCGCGAGAGGCAACCACATATTGATGTTCTCTCCCTGTCTATCTCTCTCCCTTCCTCTCTGTCTAAAAATAAAATAAATACAGGACTTCTGGTCAAGATGGAGGCATAAGTAGATACACTTTATCTCCTCACACAACCAAAAGAAGGACTACAACAAATTTAAAAACAAAAAATAACCAGAACTGCCAGAAACTTGAATTGTTTGGAAGTCCGATGATCAAAGAGTTAATGAAGAAACACTAATTCAGAGAGGGAGGAGGGGTGGAGACAGAGAGGACGCGGCAAGGCAGCGGCTGGCGGACCAGGCAGTCCCACATTTGCGAGTGGATAAGCTGGGAGGAGCAACTGGGGAGTGAGGGAGGTTGTGCAACACAGGGTTCCAGCGCAGGAAACGAAAGCCTCAAAACCTCTACTGGTGAAAACCTGTGGGGGTTGCAGCAGTGGGAGAAATGACCAGTCTCACAGGAGAGCTCATTTGAGAGACCCAAAGGGTCCTAGAATGTACACAAACCAACCCACCTGGGAATCAGCCTCAGAAGGGACCAATTTGCTTGTGGACAGTGGGGAAAGTGCTGAAAGCTGGCCACGAGCCAAGCAGCAGCATTGTTCCCTCTCTGACCCCATCCCACACACAACACCACAAGGCAGTGACACAGGTGGCCCTGCTCTAGCAAGTGCCAAAGGCTTCACCCCTCAAATGAAATAGGCACCCCAAGACAAAAAAAAATATATATATATAGCCCAAAGGAAAAAACGGATCAAAGCTCCAAAAATAGAATTAAGAGATGAAGAGATAGCCAACCTAATAGATGCAGAGTTCAAAACACTGGTAACCTGGATGCTCACAGAATTGGTGGAGTATGACCACAAAAGGGAGGAAAAAGCAAAGGCTATGCAAAGTGAAATAAAGCAAAATATACAGGGAACTAACAGTGAAGGGAAGGAAATCAGACTCAAATCAACAAGTTGTAGCAGGAAGAAGAAAGAAACATTCAACTACAACAGAATGAAGAAACAAGAATTCAAGAAAATCAGGAGAGGCTGAGGAACCTCTGAGACAACCTTAAATGCTCCAACATCCGAATCATGGGGGTACCAGAAGGAGAAGAGGAAGAGCAAGACACTGAAAACTTATTTGAACAAATAATGAAGAACTTCCGCAATATGGCAAAGGAAATAGACTTCCAGGAAGTCCAGAAAGCTCAGAGAGTCCCAAAGAAGTTGGATCCAAGGAAGCACACACCAAGGCACATCATCATTACATTACCCAAGGTGAAAGATAAGGAGAGAATCTTAAAAGCAGCAAGAGAAAAGGAGACAGCTCCCTACAAAGGAGTTGCCATAAAACTCTCAACTGATTTCTCAGAAGAAACCTTACAGGTAAGAAGGGACTGGAAAGAAGTATTCAAAGTCATGAAAGACAAGGACCTACATCCAAGATTACTCTACCCAGCAAAGCTATCATTTAGAAAAGAAGGGCAGATAATGTGCTTTCCTGATAAAATAAAATTAAAGGAGTTCATCATCACCAAGCCCTTACTAAATGAAATATTAAAAGTACTAATCTAAGAAAAGGACAATCAAAACTATGAAGAGTAAAATGAAAACAGACTCACAACTATCAACAACTGAATCTAATAAAACAAAAACAGAAATAAACTAAGCAAACTGCTAGAAAAGGAGGAGAATCCTGAGAGATCACATGGAGGGTTATGGGGGAGGGGAGGGAGAGGGGTTAAAAGTACACGGAATAAGAAGCATGAGTGGTAGGTACAAAATAGACAGGAGGAGGTTAAGAATAGTATAGGAAAGGGAGAAGTCAAAGAACTTATAAGTACGATCCATGAACATGAACTAAGTAGGGGAATGCTGGTGGGAGAGGGTATGCAGGGTGGAGGGGAATAAAGGAGAGAAAAAAATGGGACAACTGTAATAGCATAATAAATAAAATATATTTAAAATAAATAAATAAATAAATAAATAAATAAATAAATAAATAAATCTTTTAAAAATAAAATCTTAAAAAATATATCTATAGATCTATACCTATATCATCTATATCTATATGTAAATACATATATTCTTAAGATTTTATTTATTTATATTTAGAGAAAGGGGAAGGGAGGAAGAGTGGGAGAGAAACATCAATGTGCGAGAGATACATGGATTGGTTGCCTCTCGCACGCCCTGAACTGGGGACCTGGCCCATATCCCAGGCATGTGCCCTGACTGGGAATCGAACCTTTGGTTCACAGGCAGGCACTCAATCAACTGAGCCACACCAACCAAATATATTTATTGATGGTTTGTTGATAGATACAGGTTTTTTTAGTTTTAAAATAATATTTATAGTTTATAATTACAAATATAAAATACATTCATTGTAGAAATAGAAATTCTGGAAACTAGAAAAAAGTACACAAAAGAAAATAAAACCCATCTGTAATTGTACCATCTAGAGACAATAGTTTTGGTACATATCCCCATAGTCGTAGTGTTCTGACACATGTCCACCTATCAGTGATTCAATCATCTGTTTGCCCAAGTAAAATTGGAATCATATATTTAATCATATGCCATCAATATTTCTCCCTGCCATTATATATTTTTCTAAATTCAAAAGACTGTCTGCATATCATTCCACCGTATGGATGTATCATGAAGCACTTAGCAAGCACTGTTTGGTCTTATGGGACTAGGGGTTAGTTATCCTGGAACTTTGCACTGACTGATGTCAAACTTCACTGTGTTCCAGATCAGGCATTACAAAGCAAATAAAATCAAAGTTTGGGAAAATAGGGAAAAGTAAATAATCTGTGAGCCCCGTACCCTAATCCATTTTCATTTTTAATTCTTGCTAGTCTTTGTCAAAGTGCATAAATGTTTTAACATGATTACAATCATTACATTCATTTATTTGCATCAATTATATCACAAACATTTTTAAAGCTAATCTTTTTCATAATTTTTTCCATTTCAAATAAATTTTTATTCGTGGTATGAAATGAGTTGAGGCTAGGTTCTTTTCGCCTATGAATATGCAGTTGTTCGTATTTATTTATTTACTTATTTATTTTTAGGGAGAGAGGAAGGGAAGGAGAAAGCGAGGGAAAGGAACAGTGATGTGAAAGAGAAACATGGATTGGTTGCCTCTTATACGCATCCTGACTGAGGATCAAACCTGCAACCTAGGCACATGCCCTAAGCAGGAGCTGAACTCACTACTTTTTGTTTTGTGGGAAGTGGCCCAAACAGCTAAACCACACTGGTCAGAGCTGTTCTTTTTTGTTGTTGTTAATCTTTTTTTTTTGTTGATGCCCATTCATTTATTTTTTAATCATTTTAATTTTTAAATTACAGTTGATATAAAATATTATATTAGTTTGTATATCAACTGTAAATTAAAATTATATAGATTAGACATTATATAACTAAGAGAATATCTCCATAAATCTCATGCTCATCTGATACCATACATAGTTATTAGAATATTATTGACTATATTCTCTATGGTGTACTTTACATCCTAATGACTATTCTGTAACGACCAGTTTGTATTTCTTAATCCCTTCACCTTTTTCATCCATCCCTTCAACCCCCCTCTCATCTGGCAACCATCAAAATGTTCCCTATGATTGTGTTTCAGTTCTGCTTGAGTTTTAGATTCAATTGCTGATAGATATGTATTTATTGCCATTTTATTGTTCATATTTTTTATGTTTTTTTCTTCTTAAAAAAGATCCTTTAACATTTCATATAAATTGGCTTGGGGGTGATGAATTCCTTTTACTTTTTCTTGTCTGGGAAGCTCTTTATTTCTCCTTTAATTCTAAATGATAGCTTTGCTGTGTAGAGTAATCTTGGTTGTAAGTCCTTGCTCTTCATCACTTGGAATATTTTGTGCCAATCCCTTGTGGCCTACAACGTTTCCATTGAGAAATCAGCCAACAGTCTTATGAGAGTGCCCTTGAAGGTAACTATTTTTCTCTTGCTGCTTTTAAGATTCTCTCTTTTGGCCTGGGTGGTGTGGCTCAGTGGATTGAGTGCCGGCCTGACAAACTACAGGGTTGCTGGTTCAATCCCCAGTTAGGACACTGCCTGAGTTGTGAGCCAGGTCCCTGGTGGGGGGCCATGTAGGGGGAAACCACACATTGGTGTTTCTCTCCCTCTCTTTCTCCCTCCCTTCCCCTCTTTCTAAAAAAAAAAAAAAAAGATTCTCTCTTTGTCTTTAAACTTTGGCATCTTAATTTTGATGTGTCTTGGTGTGGGCCTCTTTGAGTTCATCCTGTTTGGGATTCCCTGTGCTTCCTGGACCTGTATGTCTATTTCCTTCACCAGGTTAGGAAAGTTTTCTTTCATTATTTTTCTTTTTTTTTCATCTTCTGTCCTTTAATCTTTTTTGGGGGGTATATTTTATTGATTATGCTATTACAGTTGTCCCATTATTTTTCATCCCTTTATCCCCTCTGCCCTGCACCCCATCCCATTATCCCCCCACCTCTTAGTTCATGTCTGTAGGTTGTACATGTCAGTTCTTTGGCTTCTCAATTTCCTATACTATTCTTAACCTACCCATCTATTTTTTGTTTTGTTTTGTTTTGTTTTGTTTTGTTTTGGGTCAACATTTTCCTGCTACCACATTCCCCAGCCCCACCCACACCCACCTCCCACCCTCAATCCTTCTTCCATTGGCTTTGTCTATGGGTCCTTTATGCATGTTCCTTGATGACCCTTCCCCTTCATCTCCCCCTGTAATGCCCCCTCTCCTCCCCTCTGGTTACTGTCAGTTTGTTTTTTATTTCAATGTTGCCGGTTATTTTTTGCTTGTTTGTTTGTTTTGTTGATTAGGTTCCACTTATAGGTGAGATCATATGGTATCTGTCTTTCACCGCCTGGCTTATTTCACTTAGCATGATGCTCTCCAGTTCCATCCATGCTGTCTGAAGTGTAGTAGCTCTATCTTTCTTTCTGCTGCATAGTATTCCACTGTGTAAAGGTACCATAGTTTTTTGATCTACTCATTTACTGTTGGGAACTTGGGTTGCTTCCAATTCTTGGCTATTGTAAATTGTGCTACTATGAACATTGGGGTGCATAAGTTCTTTTCAGTTGGTGTTTTGGGATTCTTAGGGTATAATCCCAGCAGCGGAATTGCTGGGTCAGAAGGCAGTTCCATTTTTAGTTTTTTGAGGAAATTCCAAACCATTTTCCACAGTGGTTGCACCAGTCTGCATTCCCACCAACAATGTATTAGGCTTCCCTTTTCTCCACATCCTTGCCAGCACTTGTTGTTTCTTGATTTGTTTATGATGACCATTCTGACTGGTGTGAAGTGGTATCTCTTTGTGGTTTTAATTTGCATCTCTCTGATGGCTAGTGATGTTGAGCATCCTTTCATGTGTCTCTGGGGCCTGTGTATGTCCTCCTTGGAGAAGTGTCTGTTCAGGTTCTTTGCCCAATTTTTAATCGGATTGTTTGTCTTCCTAGAGTGGAGTCATGTGAGTTCTTTATGTATTTTTGAGATGAAACCCTTGTCTGCAGTATCATTGGCAAATATATTTTCCCATACAGTTGGTTCCTTTTTCATTTTGCTGATGTTTTCTTCAGCCATGTAGAAGTTTCTTATTTTGATGAAGTCCCCTTTGTTTATTCTTTCCTTTATGTCTCTTGCTCTAGGGGACATATCAGTAAAAATATTGCTGCATGGAATATCTGAGATTTTCCTGCCTATGTTCTCCTCTAGGACTTTTATGGTGTCATGACTTATATTTAAGACCTTTATCCATCTTCAATTTATTTTTGTGTGTGGTGTAAGTTGGTGGTCAAATTTCATTATTTTGCATGTAGCTGTCCAGATTTCCCAACACCATTTGTTGAAGAGGCTATTTTTATTCCACTTTATGCTTCTGCCCCCTTTGTCAAATATTAATTGACCATAGAGACATGGATTTCTTTCTGGGCTCTCTATTCTGTTCCATTGATCTCTGTGTCTGTTCTTATGCCAGTACCAGACAGTTTTGATTACAGTGGCCTTATTGTATAGTTTGATGTCAGGTATTGTGATCCCTCCTACTTTGTTCTTCTTTCTCAAAATTGCAGAAGCTATTCTGGGTCATTTATGGTTCCATATAAATTTTTGAAGTGGTTGTAATATATCTGTGAAATATATCATTGGCATTTTAATAGGGATTGTATTGAATCTATAAACTGCTTTGGGTAGTATTTTGATGATGTTAATTCTTCCAATCCATGAACATGGTATATGCTTCCATTTATTTGTGTCTTCCTTAATTTCTTTCTTCAGTGTTGTGCAGTTTTCTGAGTACAGATTTTTTACCTCCTTGATTAAGTTTATTCCTAGATACTTTATTTTTCTTGTTGCTATATAAATGGGATTTTTTTCCTGATTTCTGATTCTGTTATTTCATTGTTGTACAAAAATGCCTTCGATTTCTGAATATTGACTTTGTATCCTGCTGTTTTGCCAAACTCACTTATTAGGTTGAGTAGTTTTTTTTGGTGGCGTCTATAGGGTTTTCTATGTACACTATCATGTCATCTGCAAACAAAGACAGTTTTGCTTCCTTCTTTCCAATTTGGATGCTTTTTATTTATTTTTTCTTGTCTGATGGCTGTGGCTAGGACTTCTAATACTATGTTGAATAGAAGTGAGAGTGGACATCCTTGTCTTGTTCCCAATCTTAGTGGGAAAGCTTTTAGTTTTGTCCATTGAGTATGATGTTGGCTGTAGGTTTTTCATATTGGCCTTATTATGTTGAGGTATGCCCCCTTTAATCCCACTTTGCTGAGTGTTTTTTATCATAAACAGCTGCTGTACCTTATCAAATACTCTTTCCGCATCTATTGATATGTTCATGTGATTTTTGTCTTTCCTTTTGTTTATATGATGTACGACATTTATTGATTTGCAAATATTGTACTGCCCTTGCATCCCTGGGATGAATCCCACTTGATCATGGTGTACAATCTTTTTAATGTATTGCTGGAGTGGTTCACCAATATTATGTTGAGGATTTTAGCATCTATGTTCATCAGCGATAGTGGCCTGTAGTTTTCTTTCTTTTTTTGATTTTTAAAAAATATATTTTACTGATTGTGCTATTACAGTTGTCCCATTTTTTCTCCCCTTTATTCTCCTCTGCCCTGTACCACTCCCCCCACCTTAGTTCATGTCCATGGGTCATACATGTAAGTTCTTTGGCTTCTCCCTTCCCTATGCTTTTCTTAACCTCCCCTGGTCTGTTTTGTACCTACATTTGTGCTTCTTATTCCCAGTACCTTTTACCCCACTCTCTCCCCTCCCCCTCCCTGCCAGTAACCCTCCATATGATCTCCATTTCATGATTCGGTTCCTGTTCTAGCACTTTGCTTAGTTTGTTTTTGTTTTTGCTTTTTTAGTTTCGGTTGGTGATAGTTATGAGTTTGTTGTCATTTTAGTACTCTTGTTTTTGATCATCTTCTTTTTCTTAGATTAGTCCTTTTAATATTTCATTTAGTAAGGGCTTGGTGATGATGAGCTCCTTTAACTTTACTTTATCTGGGAAGCACTTTATCTGCCCTTCTATTCTAAATGATAGCTTTGCTGGATAGAGTAATCTTGGATGTAGACCCTTGCCTTTCATGACTTTGAATACATCTTTCTAGCCCCTTCTTGCCTTGAATTGAAAGTTGAAGTTTTCAATGTCTTGCTCTTCCTCTTCTACTTCTGGCACCCCTATGATTCGGATATTGGAGCATTTAAAGTTGTCCCAGGGGTCCCTCAGCCTCTCCTCATTTTTTTGAATTCTTTTTCTTCATTCTGTTCTAGTCGAATGTTTCTTTCTTCTTCCTGCTACAAATTGTTGATTTGAGTCTGATTTCCTTCCCTTCACTGTTGGTTCCCTGTATATTTTGCTTTATTTAACTTTGCATAGCCTTCGCTTTTTCCTCCTTTTTGCGATGATACTTCACTAATTCTGTGAGTATCCAGATTACCAGTGTTTTGAACTCTGCATCTGTTGGGTTGGCTATCTCTTCTTCGCTCAATTCTATTTTTGGAGCTTTAATCTGTTCTTTCTTTTGGGCTATATATATTTTTTGTTTTGGTACACTTATTATGTTGTGAGGGGCAGAGCTGTAGGTGTTCACCAGGGTGGGGCAACCCATGTCACTGCCTTGTGGCACGCATGTGAGGGAGGGGTTGGAGAGGGAACAATGCCTCTGCTTGGCTCTTAGATGTCTTTCAGTCACTTCCCCTGCTATCCAAAGGCAAATTGGGCTCTTCTGATGCTGATTCCCAGGTGGGTTGGTTTGTGTACATTCTAGGTCCCTGTGGGTTTCTCAAATGAACTCTCCTGTGAGACTGGCAGTTTCTCTCCCCGCCTCAGCCCCCACTGGTTTTTACTGGTAGAGGTTTTGAGGCTTTCTTTTCCTGACCTAGAACCCTGGGTTACACGTCTCTCTCACTCCCCAGTTGTTCATCCCGGTTTATCAGCAAGCAAATGCGGGACCGCCCGGTTCACCAGCCACTGCCTTGCTGCGCATCCGCTCCACCTGGCTGCCCATTCCTGACCCTCCTACCTGTCTGGGTGAATGTTTCCTTTTTAACTTCTTGGTTGTCAGACTTCCATACTGTTAGATCTTCTGGCAGTTCTGGTTATTTTTTGTGCTTAAATTTGTTGCTGTCCTTCTTTTGGTTGTGCGAGGAGCAAAATGTATCTACATATGCCTCCATCCTGGCCAGAAGTGTATGGCCTGCAGTTTTTTTTCTTTGTTGTGTCTTTTTCTGGGTTTGGGATTAGGATGATGCTGGCCTCATAAAAAGAATTTGGGAGACTTTCCTCTTCTTGGATTTTTTGTAATAGTCCGAGAAGAACAGTGGTTAGCTTTTCCTTAAATGTTTTATAAAATTCTCCTCTGAAACCATCTTGACAAGAGCTTTTGTGTGCCTGGAGTTTTTTGATTACTGCTTCAATTTCACCAGCTGTTACCAGTCTACTTAGGCTTTCTGCTTCTTCCTCATTCAGTTTTGGGAGATCATGTTTTCCTAGAAATTTGTCCATTTCACCCAGGTTTTCAGATTTCTTGGCTTGTAGTTGTTCATAGTAATTTCTTATAATTTTTTGTATTTGTGGTATCAATTGTAATTTCTCCTCTTTCATTTTTGATTTTATTTATTTGGGTCCTGTCACTTCTTTGCTTGATGAGTCTGCTTAAAGGCTTGTTGATTTTGTTTATCTTTCAAAGAACCAGCTCCTGGAATTATTGATCCTTTGAATTGTTCTTTTTGTCTCTGTGTCATTCAGTTCTGCTCTGCTTTTGATTATTTCCTTCCTTCTATTCACTCTGGGCTTTGTTAACTGTTGTTTCTCCAGTTCTTGTAGATGTAGGGTTAGGCTGTTTATTTTAAATATTTCTATCTTTTGTTGGTTGACCTGTATTGCTACAAACTTTCCTTGCAGGACTGCCTTTGCTGTGTCCCACAGGTTTTGGACTGTTGTATGTTCATTTTCATCTGTTTCCAGAAACTTTTTGATTTTTTCTTTGATCTCATTATTGACCCATTCATTGTTTAATGCATGCTATTCAGTCTCTATGAGTTTAAATGTTTTTGAGTTTTTTCCTTGAGATTGGTTTCTAGTTTTAAGCCCTTGTGGTGTGAGAAAATGCTTGATATGATTTCAATTTTCTTGAATTTATTGAGGTTTGTTTTGTGTCCTATCATGTGGTCCATCTTTGAAAAATTTCAATATGCATTTGAAAAGAATGTGTAGTTTGCTTCTTTGGGGTGACAGGTTCTATATATATCAGTTAAGTCCATTTGATCTAATGCATCATTCAGTCCTACTATGTACTTGCTGATATTTTATTTGGAAGATCTATGCATTATTGACAGTGGGGTGCTAAAATCTGCTACTATAAGTGTGTTGTTGTCTATATCTTTCTTGAAGTCTTTCAGGATTTTCCTTATATATTTTGGTGCGCCCATGTTGGGTGCATATAGGTTTACAATGTTTATGTCTTCTTGATGGATTCTTCCTTTCAGTATTATGAAGTGTCCTCCCATGTCTCTTATTATGGCCTTTGTTTTGAAGTCTATTTTGTCTGGTGTAAGTATTGCTATCACAAATATTTTTTCCTTTTCATTTGCTTGGAATATATTTTTCCAACTCTTAACTTTCAGCCTGTGTAGGTCTTTTATTCTGAGGTGGGTCTCTGTAGGCAGCATATGTGCGGGTCATGTTTCCTTATCCATTTAGCTACTCTATGTATTCTAATTGGAGCATTTAATCCATTTACATTTAAAGTTATTATTGATAGGTACTTATTCATTTTTCCCCTTTGTATCTATGTTCTCCCTCTCACTCTTTTTCTTCATCTTCTTAAAGCAGACCCTTTCGCATATCTTGTAATGCTGGTTTGGTAAATGTGTATTCTTTTAGCCTTCTTTTTTCTGGGAAACTCCTTATTTCACCTTCCATTTTAATTGAGAGCCTTGCTGAGTAGAGTAATTTTAGTTGCAGGTCTTTGTTTCTCATTACCCGGAGTATTTCTTGCCATTCTCTTCTGGCCTGTAGTGTTTCTGTGGAGAAGTCAGCTACTAACCTTATCAGGGCTCCCCTGTGTGTGACTTCCTGTTTCTCTCTTGCTGCCTTTAAGATTCTCTCTTTGTCTTTGATATCTGCCATTTTAATTATAATGTATCTTGGAGTGGGCCTCTTTGGGTTCCCCTTGATTGGGACCCTCTGTGCTTCCCGGACTTGTGTGACTGTTTCTCTCCTCAAATTAGGGAAGTTTTCCATCATTACTTTTTCAAATAGGTTTTCTATCTCTTGATCCTCTTCTTCTCCTTCTGGTATTCCTGTTATACAGATATTATTATTTCATGTTGTCCTGCATTTCCCTTAACCCTTCTTCATTCTTTTTGAGTCTTTTTTCACTTTCTTGCTCTTTCTGGGAGTTTTTTTCTATCATGTCCTCCAGCTTGCTGATTCGATCCTCTCTTTCATCTAGTCTGCTTTTGATTCCTTCTACTGTGTTCTTCAATTCAGAATTTGTGTTCTTTATTTCCTCTTGGTTCTTGTTGATAGTTTATATGTCCTTTCTCATGCTGATATAGTTTGCAGTAAGTTTCTCATAGTTTCCCTGCAGTTTTTTGTAATTCTCACTAAGCTCACTGAGTTCATTGAGCTTCCTTATAATCGTTTTGAACCCAATATCTGATAGTTTACTTGCCTCTATTTCATTTAGTTGTCTTTCTGAGGATTGCTCCTTTCCTTTTAATTGGAGGCTGTTTCTTTGTCTTCCCATTATTTGGCTGCCAGAGCAAAACCACAAAGCCCAGGAAAGAAACCCATGTCCACAAAAATAACTACCCCCCTGCAATCCCACCATCAAGAGCAAATGAACCAGTATTAATAAGGCTGTAAAGAGATTAAGACTATTACAAGAAAGGAGAGACATAAACTATAGTATAAAAACTAGTGACTTAATGTGCACAAACTTGACAGAAAAGAAATGAATGTTAAAAAGCTATGTCATAAGGAAAATACTTCAAATCATGGAGAAGAGCACAGTAGATTTCATCTTGGTTGCCTGTAGTATTTACAGCTATTTTTTCTTTCTGGATTCACCTCTGGTGATGTCAGATATTGACCCCATGTGACCTTAGGCAGCCTGTTCGAGACATCCGGGGATCTACTGTCTGTGGCTGTCTCCTTCAGTTGTTAATCTAGTCACTTTGTGCTCAGCAGTCAGGTTTAAGCACCCTAGGGTGGGGCAGACCCTCCAGCGGTCAGACTATTGTTTCCCCTCAGGCTGCTGCTCAGAGGGGAGTGGTCTGTGTGAGTCCAATGGCTGCTGCCTTATGGGGGATAACTCAGCATTGGGATCTCAGAGGCTACTCTTTCAGTTCTCTCCCCAAAGTCTCCGTCCCCAGTCTCTCCTCAAGTGTCTCTAGTCCACTCTGCCCCCTCTTTGCAGGGATCTACTGTCTGTGGCTGCCACTCTGCACTCAGCAGTCAGGCTTAAGCACCATAGAGCCAGGGCAGAGTCCCTCCTGGGGGCGGGGCTATTGTTTCCTCTCAGGCTGCTACCACTTAGTGGAGTGGTTTGCTTGAGCAAGATGGCTGCTGCCGCGTGTGGGATGACTCAGCGCCGGGATCCCGGCAGCTACTTTCTCAGTTTTCTTCCCAAAGCCTCCATCACCAGTCTCTCCTCAGGTGTCTCAAGCCCACTCTGTCCCTGCCTTTGCTGGAGCCGAGGGTAAGTGGCTGCAGAGGAAAATTTATGAGTTGGCCCTTTAATCGGCTCTTTCAGTCTGTAGCCACCGATCTCTGGCAGAGAGCAATCCTGACGCTTTTTGCAGCTGGCTGTTATCTGTGTACTTTTGGGCTCTGGCGCTGTAAGCTTGGGATCCCCACTTATTGTTTAGACCCCACTCTTCTCAGGGGGATCCACCTGGCTGCTTAAATATCCCTCTGACGCTGCTGCCTGAGGGTGCCCAGCCAGCCTTCTCGAGTCTCTGCCGCATTCCTTACAGTCAGGTTGTGCTGAAACTGATTCTTCCCTCTGTCCAAGGTTATAAGTCTTCTCTTTCGCTATTGTTTAGTTGTTTGTTCTGGGTGATTTCTTCACAATTTAGTTGTAATTCCATATTGGTTCCAGGAGGAGGTCTGTGTGGCTTCCATATACTCCTCTGCCATCTTGCCCCCCCATCTTTCATTATTTTTTCAAATAAGTTTTCAATTTCTTGCTCTTTCTCTTCTTCTTCTGGCACCCCCATGATGTGAATGTTGGGGCAGTTGAAGTTGTTCCAGGGGCTCCTTACACTATCTTTATTTTTTTTGGATTCTTTTTCCTATTTGCTGTTCTGATTGGGTGGTTTTTGCTTTCTCATATTCCAAATTGCTGATTTGATTCTTGGCATCATTTGCTTTACTGTTGATTCACTTCAGTCAGTGTATTCTTCATTTCTGACTAGTTCTTTTTTATGGTTTCTATGTCCTTTTTCATGCTTTTGAGGTCCTCACTAAGTTCCTTGAGCATCCTTATAACCATTGTTTTGAACTCTGTATCTGGTGGTTTGTGTGCCTCCATTTCATTTGGTCATTACTTTGGAGATTTCTCCTGTTTTTTTCATTTGGGATCTGTTTCTTTGTCTCCTCATTGTGTCTTATTCCCTGTGTTTGTTTCT
Organism: Mormoops blainvillei; assembly: GCA_004026545.1. Lineage (NCBI taxonomy): Eukaryota > Metazoa > Chordata > Mammalia > Chiroptera > Mormoopidae > Mormoops > Mormoops blainvillei. The sequence goes on along the minus strand of PVJD01000865.1, from coordinate 124,567 downwards.
ATGTAATAGGTAGAGCTGATTCATTTCTTGGACTTGGTAGAGTGGCCTATGTAGTAGGTGTCCTGTATGGCCCAGTGGCACAACCTCCCCCGTTACTCAAGCTAGGTACTCTGCTGCTCCCCTGTGCGGGCTGTGTGCACTGTCCTGTTGAAGTTGAGCCTTGATTACTGTTGGCATCACTGGGAGGGACTGATTCCCAGGCTAACTGGCTAGGAGGACTGACTGCGACTATAGCAGAGGAGCTGCTCTGCAGGAGTTGGCCCTGTGGATCAGAACATGTTTCAGTGGGGCTTTGCTGCTCGCTGACTCTGCACCTTGAGTGTGTCACTCATGGAGGTGGTTGGGTTGTAACCTGAGTGGTCTGAAGCTGTCCACTGGGTACACTGGTTCTGGGGCCCCCTAGGAAGTTCAAGGTCAGCTACTGCCTGTGCCTTACCTGGGGCCAGCTAGCATGAGCTACAGAGAAATCTGAGATGGCTGTTACTTGAGCTCAGCTTAGAGGTGACCGGGAGAAACTAAGCTGTGAACCGAAGTCGGGTGCTGCTAGTGTTCGGCCTGGGGCCACTTAGAGGTACAAGGTATGCAGAGGCCAGATGGTGCCTGTTTGAGAGATTTTAGGAAAGTCTGAAGCATGAGGAAAGAGAGAACAGTTGTATAGAAAAGCCACTGGGAATGGTTTGTGTGGGTCTGCAAGTTACAGAGTGGGGTAGGGCCTTAGGGGATACCGGGGCGGGGGCAAACAATGTGAGCCAGGTTGACGGAGACTCAGACAGGCATCTGCCTGTTGGCTTTGTGGCAGCGGTTTTTCACAAAAGGAACAATGGCCTCTGCCAGCACTTGTGTCTGGCAGAAAGCTGATCCCCAACTCTTGCCCTGATGCAGACAATTAAGTTTTTCCCCATGTGTCCCTGTTTTTTTTTTTTTTTTTCAAGCTTCTGTCCCAGCACTGGAGCTCAGGGAGAGTGATTTCGAGTAAGTCCATGTGTGGGCCATTTGAAAGGAACTACCTGGGACTCTGGAAGCCCTCTGTCTCCCTCAACCTTAATCCCTACTGGTATTTATAGCCAGAAGTTATGAAGACTTCTCTTCTTGGCACTGAACCCTGGTCTCGGGGGCCTGGTATGGGGCTGGGACTCCTTGCTCTCCTGGAGGGACTTCTGAAGCCAAGTTATCTATTCCAATTTTAAATCACCACATGCGGGTGCGGAACCAGCCCATTCTGTGTCTCCACCCTTCCTATCAGTCTTGATGTGGCCTCTTTAAATCCCCAGTTGTACGACTTCTATTTAGCAAGGTTTCAGGTGGTTCTGAATGATGTTGTTCTGCAGTTTAGTTGCTATCTTGATGTGGTTATGGGAGGATTCACTTACTGTGTTTACCTATGCCACCACCTTGACCGGAAGTTTCCTGATTAACATAAAAAATGACAAGTTAGAGAATTTTGTCATCACCAAAATCTCTATTATGCAGTATGTTAAGGCTGTTCCCTCAATATCCTATGTGACTGAAATAGTCTTTGGTCATCTGTCTTTAGAGTGACATTTTTATTATGGGGATTTTAGACATTTTACATCAACTGATATCACATGATAGTTTTTAGCAAAACTAAAACACTACCGTGAAATATATTTAACCTTTTTGGAAAAGTGTCTTTCCCCCTATATACCATGTGTAAATCTAGAGTCTTATTTAGTTCAAACGTACAGTTTAGGCTTCTAAAATAACCAATTACTGCTTTAAAAATCTCATCTGGTACCTTAGAAATATTTGCATTCCCACCAATTTTTCACTAGGTGGCAGCAGAGGACACCAGTCGGGCCTCAATGCAGCCTTAAATTCTCTCAAGCACTTGGTCCGTAGCTTCGTCACACTGGGGTTGGCCTGGTATTTACACACATGAAGAGCTTTCCTTAACCTTTTATTGGTGACTGGGAATCCTGCTAAACGTTTTTCATCGTAGCCCTTCTTGGACCTTCTGGCCACCACACAGCCCTTTGTCTGCTTCTGCCCTCTATTCTCTTGGGTGCTCTCAAACATTTCTCCTTGTAGATTAAAGTGTGAATGGAGCTGGAGTCTACCTGCTTTATCAGGTGGCAGTCCCGTCACAAGCATGGAATCTTTGGGTTCATTCTCTTGTCTTCACAGCCACCGTCCAACACTCACTCAGCCAGACATCAATTTTCTCCTGTAGCCCAGCAGCATCTGGGTTTCTGGCTACGTCCCTTTCATGAACAGTGAGCACTTCTCAGTGTGCATTTGGTTTTACCCCAACCTGCATCTGCCCCACAAGGGGATGATTTATCCTGTTATACATTGCAGAGTTTTCAACGTCAGAGAATGGGTAAGTGGCAAGGCATTCAGTGCCTTGTCAGCATTTTGTTCTTTAGTCCTTCATCTCATAGTCCGTTGGTCAAATCGAACTGAGAGTGTGAAAGTCTACCCTACTGTTGCCACCACTCCTCAGTACCTATAGTGTGGTCTTCTTAGGTTCAAGGAAACATTCAGACTCACAAGACTACTGGAGGCCACACACGACCTGGCCTATCTGGAAGGACATAGGACAGGAAGCACACATGCCAGGAAGGCGCTGTCAGATATCCTAGCAGTGGGAACCTTTGTAGCAGTTTACTCAGCAGACCTCTCAGATGCAAGAAGACAAGATCCTTTTCCTCCCTGGCTGCTTGGAGATCAGCTGCCATCATGAATGAAACAGTAACTGTCCGGAATAGGAAGTTCATGATCAAAAGACCACTTCAGTGGAAAAAAAGGTTATTGACATCCTTCACCCTGGGAAGACAACAATACCTAAGACAGAAATTCGGGAAAAGCTAGCCAAAATGTATAAGTCTACACATGATGTCACTGTTTTTCTTTTTTTACTCCTTACCTGAGGGTATGCTTATTGATTTTAGAGAGAAGGAAAGGGAGAGACAGAGAGAAAGAAGAAACATCAGTGTGAGAAAGAAACATCAATAGAATGCCTCTTGTATGCACCCTGAGTGGGGACTGAACCTGCAACCCAGGTGTGTCCCTGATGGGGAATCGAACCTGTGACCTTTCAGTATATGGGACAATGCTCCAACCAACTGAGCAGCATCAACCAGGGCTCATCTTTGTATTTGGATTCGGAACCTATTCTGAAGCAAGACAAATGGCTTTGGAGTGATTTCTGATTCTTTGGATGACACAGAGGAAGATGAACCCAAACATAGACTTGCAAGACATGGCCTGTATGAAGGGGAGACCTCCAGAAATCATAGAAAGGAACACAAGAACAGAACGAGGAAAGTCGGGGGGACTGCAAAAGTCAATATTGGCGCTGGCAAAAAGTATGCTGAAGCTCTGACTGGTGTGGCTCTGTGGGTTGGGTGTTGCTCTGTGGACTGGGAAACCCACTGGGAAAGGCCACTGGTTCGATTCCTGGTCAGGGCACATTCCTGGGTTGCAGGTCAGGTCCTCAGTTGGGGGTGTATGAGAGGCAATCGATTGATGTTTCTCTCCCTCTCTTTTTCCTTCCCTTCCTCTCTCTCTAAAAATAAATAAATAAAATCTTAAACAAAAAGTGAGCTGGAGATGGAACAACAGAAGGAGTAAAGATTCTTTAGTGACTTTATCTTTGGTGACTGTGCAGATTCTTCCCGAGAGGATCGATTAACTAAGAACTTAAAAAAAAAACAAGCTCTACATTGGGCAGGCGCACAAATTGCCCTGATTTCATGCCATCCAGCAAACAATGTCTCTGGTTATGACTCTATAGGCATGGCTTCCACGGTCCCCCCAAAGGACTTACTGGTTAGAAAAGGAATCAAAGGCTACAGTGACTCCCAGTTCAAATAAAAGTCACAAAACAGGAATCATTTTTATTATAAGCAATGTTGCCTAGTAACATAGTTGACACATACCATCTTTATCTATGTTCAAGGAAAACATAGTTAGAAAATTAACCAAAAGTCAGATTCTCACATAAAGAAGGAAAGATTTTAATACTTTACTCACAACCTAGAAATTAAAAGAATCAAATGAAAAACTACTGAAATGAATGAAGGAGTTCTGCAAGATGGCCAGATTTTTAAAAAAAAGATTTCATTTCTTTTTAGAAAGAGGAGAGGTGAGGGAGAAGAGGTGAAGAGAAACATCAGTGCATGAGAGAAGCATCTATCTATTGGCTGCCTCTTACAGGCACCCTGACTGGGAACTGAACCGAAACCCAGGCATGTGCCCTGACCAGGAACTGAACCAGCAACTTTTCCCTTTGCAGGATGACACCTAAACAACTGAGCCACCCAGTCAGGGTCAGATTTTTTTTTTAAAGCCTTTTAATGTACCAGCAATGATAAGAGAGTGTTATAGGATAAATTTTTCTTTTAAAATAACAACAGAAACTGTAATTACATCAGTAACATGATATACATAATATACATAATATGCCAAAAATATTCAAGCCCTATGTGAAGAATATTTTAATACTTAATTGATAATTCTTGAATAAATGAACCATGTTAATTGAATGGAAAGAGTCAATATTGTAGAGACATAAGTGCTCTTCAATTAATCTACAAATATGGCATAATCCTTATAAATATTCCAAAAGAATTTTTCTAAGGAATTTGAAAAATTGTTCCTAAAGTTCATCTGAAAGCATACATGTGCAAAAATTAGACTTACTTTGTAGACATCAAACCTACTAGAAAGTTATGGTGACTAAGAGGATAGCTTTGGCCCAGAAAATGGGCATACATATCAGTAGAACTGAATAATTATGTTCAGAAACAGACATTTTGTTTAGTTTTCTTTTTAACGTTGTGACAACTTACACACATAAAACACTTAACTATTATATGTACAGTGCAATGAATTTTTCCATGTGTATGTATGTGGTTAACCACCACTCAGATCAATATATGGATCATTTCTGATACCCCAACAGCTTTATCACCCCCTCCACCCCCATCAAAGGTAACCACAGGGCTTATGAACTCCATATAAATAGAATCATACAGATGTAAGCTTTCGTGGCTGGCTTATTTTGATCAACATTTATTTTCAATAATTATCCACATGCTTGCATGTAGCAGTAGTTTGTTCTTTTTCATCACTGTAGTACAATAAGTCCTCAATGTTAGCCATAGGTTCTGCCACTTTAAGTTAAATGATGTATAATGTAACCAATTTTTAACATAGGCTAATTAATATAAACAAGAGTTAAGTTCTTATGGCATCTCTCAATGCATCTTTAAATGTTATAATTAAAGGACATTGAATGGGATGATGCCACTTGAGAACCTGCTGTATTCCATTCCATACAGTAATATTCCATTTTATGAATAAAACATAGCTATTCATTCTGTTTTTGATGGACATTGGAGTTGTTTCCATATTTTTGTCATTACAAATCAAATTGCTTTAAACATTCTTTTGGTGGACATAAGCAGTCATTTATGTTGGGTGTGTATCCAGAAATGGAACTGCTGGATCATAGGGAAAAATATGTGTGTTTAGTTTTAGAGATATTGACATTTTTCCACAGTACTTGCGCCACGGTGGGGGTTGGGAGTGTTGGTTTGCAGTGTTACAGTCTTGCCCTGTTAATGACAGGGATACGTTCTGAGAAATGCGTCATCAGGTAATTTTGTCATTGTGTAAACACCACAGAGTGTATTTACACAAATCTTGACGGCAGAGTCTACTACTGTCATTGCCTGTGCTTCACTTACCGGCGGTACAGTAGGTTTGTTTACACCTGTATAACCATAAACACGGGAGCAATGCTTTTGTGCTGCCAGGTTGGGATGGTTACAGCATCACTAGGTGATAGGGATTTTTAAATCTCCATTATAATCTTATTGGACCATCATTATAAACCGGTTCATCATTGACCAAAATGTCATTATATGGTGCACAATTGCGTCTGAACTGTGGTTTTAATTTGCATTTCCTTGATGATGACTAATGATGTTAAATGCTTTTTCAGCTGTTTATTGGCCAATTGGATATCCTCTTTGGTGAAGGTCAGTGTAAATCTTCTACCCCTTCCTTCCCCTAAAATTGATTCAGATGTTTCCGTATTAATCTAGAGGAGCCCTTTGTCAGATACATGTTTTGCAAATATCTTTTGCTGGCCTGTCACTTAACTTTTCACTTTCTTTTTTTTAAAGTATATTTTATTGATTATGCTATTACAGTTTTCCCATTTTTTTCTCCCCTTTATCCCCCTTCACCCTGTACCTCCCTCCCACTACCATTCCCCCCCTTACTTCATTTCCATGGGTCGTACATATAAGTTCTTTGGCTTTTCCATTTCTGATATTATCCTTAGCCTCCCCCTGTCTATTTTGTACCTATCATTTATGCTTCTTACACCCTGTACCTTTTCCCCCTTTCTCCCCCAACCCCTCCCTGCTGATAACCCTCTACGTGATCTCCATTTCTGTGATTCTGTTCCCGTTCTAATTGTTTGCTTAGTTTGTTTCTGTTTTTAGGTTTGGTTGTTGATAGTTTTGAGTTTGTTGTCATTTTACTGTTCATAGTTTTGATCTTCTTTTTCTTAGGTAAGTCCATTTAACATTTCCTATAATAAGGGCTTGGTGATGATGAACTCCTTTCACTTGACCTTATCTGGGGAGCACTTTATCTGCCTTTCATTCTAAATGATTGCTATGCTGGATAGAGTAATCTTGGATGTAGGTCCTTGTCTTTCATGACTTTGAATACTTCTTTCCAGCCCTTTCTTGCCTGTAAGGTTTCTTTTAAAAAATCAGCTGAGCGTCTGATGGCAACTCCTTTGTAGGTAACTGTCTGCTTTTCTCTTGCTGCTTTTAAGATTCTCTCCTTATCTTTCATTTTGGTAATGTAATGTAATGATGATGTGCCTTGGTGTGTGCTTCCTTGGGTTCAACTTCATTGGGACTCTCTGAGCTTCCTGGACTTCCTGGAAGCCTATTCCCTTTGCCAGATTGGGGAAGTTCTCCTTCATTCTTTTTTTCAAATAAGTTTTCAATGTCTTGCTCTTCCTCTTCTCCTTCTGGCACCCTATGATTTGGATGTTGGAATGTTTAAAGTTGTCCTGGAGGTTCCGAAGCCTCTTCATTTTTTTGAATTCTTGTTTCTTCATTCTGTCGTGGTTGAATGTTTATTTCTTCTTTCTGCTCCAAATCGTTGATTGGAACCCCAGCTTCATTCCCTTCACTGTTGATTCCCTATATACTTTTTCTTTATTTCATTTGGCATAGCCTTCACTTTTTCCTCTATTTTGTGACCATACTCAACCAATTTTGTGAGCATCCAAATTACCAATGTTTTGAACTCTGTATCTATTAGGTTGGCTATCTCTTCATTGCTTAGTTCTATTTTTGGAGCTTTGACCTGATCTTTCATTTGGGCCATATTTTTTTGTCTCTAGCATGCCTGTTATATTGTAAGGGGTAGAGCCTTAGGTATTTGCCAGTGTGGGGCAACCCACATTCTGCTTTGTGGTGCTGTCTGTGGGGGAGGGATCTGAGAGAGAACAATGCCCCTTAGTCGGCCCTTGACACTTTCAGTCACTTATCCTGCTACCCACAAAGAGATTGGGCCCTTTTAGTGCTGGTTCCTGGGTGGCTAGGTTTGTGTACATTCTAGGACCCTGAGGACTCCTTCAAGGAACTCTACTGTGAGGTTGGGAGCTTCTCCCACCACTGCAACCCCCACAGGATTTTACAGCCAGAGGTTTTGAGGCTTTCTTTTTCCCATGCTGGAACCCTGGGTTGCGCAGTCTGTCTCCTTCCTCTGTTGTTCCCCCTGCACACAAATGTGGGATCACTAGCTGTGGTCTCGCCCACCTGGTCCTTCAGTTGCCACCTTGCTTTGTCCCCTCTGCCCCAGCTTCCCATCTCTGTCTCCACCCTTCCCGCGAGCCTGGATGAATGTTTCTTCTGTAACTCCTTGGTTGTTGGACTTCCATAAAGTTTGATTTTCTGGCAGTTCTGGTTGTTTTTTGTTTTTAAATTTGTCGTTGTCCTTCTTTTGGTTGTGCGAGAAGGCAAAGTGTATCTACCTATACCTCCGTCTTGGCTGGAAGTTCCAGGAATGTATTCTAAAGAGCAAAATGTGGTAGTATTCCAATATTAACCTCCAATTTTCTCATTAAAACACACACACACACACACACACACACACACACACACACACACACACTTCCCACTCTGTTTCATTTCTAACTGATTTACTTTATAATTTCATAAAGATATCTGAAAAGTAAAATCAGATTTTTAAAAAAAGTTTTCAGAACTGCTATTTATTCCCAGTCATTCCCATTTCTTCACCCTGGAGTGTCTGCATTTATCAAGGGACCCCCAGCCTCAAGAAGAAAGGAATTGGCCCCCCTTTCAGACTTCATATGCTGACAGGGGTCCAGCAGGGCTAAGGGAACTGGGAAAGCTCTGGACTTGGGGCAGGTGGTCCACACTGTGGTGACCCTGCTATGTGGGGTCTGCCTGGTTTCTCTGACAGAGAAGCAGGAGCCGCTGGTGTCATCCATCTGATTCCCTCCACGTGCTCCAGGGCTGGGAATGAACAAATCTGAGCTAATGCTGATAAGAACTTACTAGATAAGCTCTCTAAGCAGCCATGCTGAGGCAGCGGATGAAGCAAAGGCCCCCTCACCTGCCATTGCAGTAATTACATCACATGTAGGCGCCTTTCAAAGATGGAGGCTTCTGCTCGACAGCATCGGAAAGAGGACAGGGAAGATGAGTGACAACAGTGTTGGGGCATGGTTGCCTCCTCCCAGTGCAACTGTGTGCCTTCTGGATGGCAGCCCCTCTCTGTCTCCAGCATCCTGTCTGCTCTTGGCTGCAATGGCTGCGGCTGCTTCAACCAGGACAGCCCAGGAGGGGTCATCGGGCGCTCCACTGCTGACAGCAGCTGGGGCTGGCAGCTGGTGGGGGTCATTTGTTGGCCACAGCAGAAAGCCGGTCTTGGACGCAGCCCAGCCTGCCCAACATAGTGTTCAGCGTTTCCTTACTCAGCTCCATGGTGACAGCTGAGACAAAGGGTTTGTCCTCTCATAGACTGAGATCTTCCTGGATCTTCACCTGGAGCAGACAGGTGGGGATGGCCTTGCAGCTAATGCTGTCGATGTGGTTTTGATGTCCACTTTCCAGTCCAGGTTGACCATGCATGGCAGAGAGATCAGGTTTGCTTGGGCTTCAGTTCTCCAAGTAGATATGTGTTCCAGGATGATTTTTGTCAACAGGTTTTTGAGGTTCTGGTGGAAACTTTCAGGAAAGAAAGAGATCCGGAATTGCCTCATGGAGGCCAGGTCACGAGACGCCACCAGACTAGTGAGGCGGTGCAGAGCCTGGAGCAGTTGCTCTCCCCCTTCTTGGGTCACAGACAAGCTGGAACACAGGATATCCAAGAGATTTTCTGAGCCAAGGGCTGAACTGGGGAAGCTGTCTTGGCATAGCTATCAGGCAGCTTTCAAGGAGACCTTCGGCAGGCTCTGGAGTGTGGTGGGTTTCCGCAGTCAGTGCAGTCATTCCCCCAGATCATGAGACCAGATTCTTTTCATTAGCAATATACTTCTGTAGAATGAGAATTCCATTCAAGACTTCTAATTTTATCGGGTATTATTTATTTATTTAACCCTCACCTGAGGACTCTTATTTTTTCATTGCTGAGAGAGAGACCGAGACAGAGACAGAGACAGGAAGGGAGGTAGGGAGGGAGGAAAGAGGAGGGAGGGGAGAGAGAGAGAGAAACATTGATGCAGGAGAAAGGTGGTTTGGTTGCCTCTTGTGTGTGCCCTCACCCACAGAGCTTCAGTCCATGGGACAACACTTCAACCAACTGAGCCACACCTGCCACGGATATCAGGTATTTATTGCACCAGTTATCGATTTCTGGGTTACAAACTACCCCACAACTCAGTGAGTTAAATAACAAAATAACATTTTGTTACTTTTCTCACAGTTTTGTGGGACAGAAATTTAGATAGAGCACAGTGAGGAAGATTCATTTATGCTCCATGATGTCTGAGACCTCATCTGGGGGCTGGCTGGCAATGTCTCTCTGTTCATTTAGTTTTCGGGACCTCCCTACATAATGGTGGTCTTGGGTCATTGGAATTCTTACACAGTGTCTGAGGGCCCCAAGAGGGACTGTTTCAAGCACAAGAAGTGGATACTGCTTGTCCCTTAAGGGCTGTTTCTGGCATCAGTCTTATAATATTATATTGGTCAAAGCAGTTGTGGAATCTGCTCAAATTAGAGGGGAAGTGACAAAGATCCCACCTGTAATGGGAAGGGTGTTAATTTATGACCATTTTTAATCCACTGCATTGAATATTAGAAAAATATCTTCATTAGAAGGAATCTCAGAGGTAATATATTTTAACTTGCCATGCTCTGGACAGTGATTTTATAAATAACAAGCCCAAGAAGAGCAGCTAATATTTGCTCAAACATTTTCAAAGAGATGAAAGTAAGCCTTTGTTTTGGTGTTAGATCAGCCTCTGATGTTAACTTTGAAATAAAGTGAACCATAAAAATGGACAGTTGATTTGATCGCTAAGAATCCTCATTGTTTAGCTAATCTTTTTGAAGTTTGTAATATAAAACTTCAATGAAAGCAGCAGTTACGGTGATACCAGGGAAAATGGGACTATCTAGGATGCTGAAAGTCTAACCATGGACTAATGGGACCTAGATGGTTTCAGACATGAAAATCCCTTGTGCATGTTCATAGATGATACCAGGTAGCCCTTGGCTTGTTGTTCTGCTAGGAGGTTAGATATTCTTTTACAGATAGCATAAATCTATTAAAGATTTTAATGAGGGAGTGACATAATAAATTAAGAATTTTAAGATCATTCTGTAGGCATTGTAGAGAATTAATTTCAAAGGACTGGGTCCAATGATAAGTCTATTCATTAGTCCGGGCGTGAATTAAGCATGGGTCATTAGTAATGGAAATGAGGCTACAGAGTTGAGGGTTATTTAGCAGCTGTACTCCAAAGGGTTGGGTGATGGCATAGATGAAGGTGTCAGGAAGAGGGAGAGAAAAACCTAGGGTGTGTTGGGTTTGAAGAATACTAAATAGGTGATGATGTGTTAACTAAATAAAAAGTGGGAGAAAGAGGTTTCGAAAGAAGAATGATGAGTTTGATTTCTTTTCTTAATCATATAATGAAATGCATAGATCTTAAGTGTATAGTTCAATCAGTTTTATGTGGAATGAAATGCATAGATCTTAAGTGTACAGTTCAGTCAATTTTGATAAATGCATGTACTCATGTAACTCATAACCGTATCACGGTATAGAGTATTTCCCTCACTCTCAGAGAGTTCCCTTGTGCACTTCCCCAGTCAGTCCCCTCTCCTGAAGCAACCATTATTCTGATTTCTATCACCATAGATCAGTTTGCCTGTGTGAGACTTTCTGAATGGAGGCGTGCGCTATGCACTGGTCTGTGCCTGGCTTTTCTCAGTCAGCACAGTGTTGCTGAGATCAATCTGTGGTGCTATGTGTATCAATAATTCATTCCATTTTATTAATGTGTAGTTTTCTCTTAACATGACTGTACTTCAGTTTATCTCTTTGACGATGGACACCTGGGCTGTTTTCAATGTTGACACTGATAGAAATAAAACTTTTATGACCATTCTTATATGAGGCTTTTGGTGGATATTTGTATTTCTCTTGGATAAATACTTAAGAAGTGGGATTTCTGGGTTTAATTTAAGAAAGTGCTTAACAGTTTTTCAAAGTGTTTGTGCCATTTTATACTCTATCAGAAAAATATGAGCATTCTGCTTGTTTCTTATCTTCAGCAACACTTGGTATTGTCAGTCTTTTCCATTTTAGCTATTCTGATGGTTATGTAGGGCTATCTCATTGTGGTTAATTTAAATTTTGTTGATGATTTACGTTGTTGAGACATTTCTCCTGTTCTCACTGGCCATTCATATATCTTTGTTACTGTCTACTCAAGTTCTTTTAAAAAATTGTATTGTCTGTGTATCACTGAGTTGTAGAAGTCTTTCATATTTTCTAGATACAAGTCACTTGTCAGATACATACATGTATCGAGAATATTTCCCTCAGTCCGTAGCTTGTCTATTCCTTCATGAAGTGAACATTAAATCCTGTATCCTTGGAAAGCACTTGCAAATGGATGAATTATCCCTTCTTCAGTTTATGTTCCAGTCCTCTGGACCAAACCCTCTAGAATTTCACATGTATACTCCTGGCTTTTCGTGGTGCATGCTGGGTAAGTTCTATGGCTCCTTTAGGATATAGTCCTTTTCCCCCTTCTCAGTCCCAGCAGGTTAAATTGTGACTTGATCCTAATTTTAAGAGTAAACCAGTTTTGAGATTAAAATCCTGGTGGCCAAAGAGGACAAGATACTGAGGATCCACACCCCGGCTGGGATGAGTGTGTGTGGGTGAACCGTTTGGTGGGAGAGCAGGCTCTGCATCGTCTCCAAGTGAGGGGGAGTGAGAAGTTAGCTCTTACTGAGAAGGAGTCGGTTACTTCTGTAGGCTCAGAGGGTTCAGGGGAATATGGGGTTCAAGGTTTTCAGGGACATAATCCAGATAATTCCATCCCATTTTCCCCATCTGGGCCTAGCCTTGCCTTCATTGGGAATTTATCCTTCTTTAAACTTTGAACTTATTCTGACGATTACGTTTTGGACCTGGTCCTCAGTTTCTCTGCCTTTCTATAGGAGATGAGAGTCTGTATACTACCAAGGAGGCTCTGGTGGTTTTAAGATTTGTCTGCAATTTTTTTGACACTCTCCTCTTTAAAAGGTAGACAGGTCTACCTTTTGCCTACCTCCTTGAGTGTGGGCAAGACTGGCTACTTGTTAGAAAAGAATAAAGGGAAAGTAATGTTGTACATTTTAGAAACTAGATCATCAAAGACACTGAGCTTCTTTGCTCTCTCAGATTGCTTCTCAGGAGGAAGTTGGCTGACATGTCATGAGGAAACCCAGGCTACTGATGGAGAAATCCTTGAGTTGAGGCAATGAAGCCTCATGCCAATGGCCACGTGAGTGAGCTTGGATGACCCTTCAGCTCCAATCAAGTGTTCAGATGATTATAACCTCATCTGATATCTTTTATTGTTATTGTTGTGTGTGTTGTTCGTAGGGTATTAGTTGAAAGTAAGCACATTGCACTAATAGAGCAATCCTGACTTTAATGAAAATTCTTATATTGTATAGATAAAAGGTGGGCATGTTGGGAGAATAAAAATATAGTAAATTAAATGTAGACTTTGAAATACTGGGCACCAAAGGTGCTCTAGAATGAGAAACTCAAAGATAATGGTACGTTATTAGAGTGAAAGAGAGGTCAGCAAACCTTGGCGGGTGCCTTGACAATTTTTTTTTTTAATACAATCCAGATGTTAGAATATTATTGCATGTGGTGCAGTTTTTATTTTACAACTTTTTTGAGATATATTTCATATACCATACAATTCACCCAATTAAAGTGTACAGTACAGTTTTTTCCAGTGTATTTACATCACCACAATATGGCGTTAGAATATCCTGAACACTCCAAAATGAAACCTCGTGCACATTAGCTGTCACCCTCCATTTCTGCTTCACCGCTTGCCCTGACCCCAAGCCAACACTACTCTGCCTCTAAAGGTTTGCTCACTCTAGACCTCTGCTCATTGGGCTCTGCTGCTCTTCCAAATGGGGACACATTTCATTTTACAAAAACAAAACAAAGCCAAACAAAGCGAGAGAGCCCTACAATGATTAATTAATTGAAGTCTTTTCCACTTACCTATCCGAAGAGTCTTAAGTAGTGGGAAGCTGTCAGGCTCTTTCTGTCAGGTATAAGTTTTCCCAAATAATTTTTGCTGTTAGCTTAAATTTTATCATTACCAACAAATACTGTCAAATATTACCTTGAAGTGATAGGCTCACTTAGTTCATTTCTGAGAAAACATGTGCCATATACCTAAGACTGAATAACCTGTTTGTCAGTTGCACTTTAACTAAAAATGACATTCCATCAAAAGAGGGGCTGGGTCTGCTTGCAACTAAAATTGTCCACAGTGCTTATCCTTGAGACGAAGTACCTCAGTGTGTAACAGAAGTGCTTTCTATACTTGCCATTTTATCAAATATTACATATTATATCAAAATATTAAAGAGATATATATTCTGCCCTGACTGGAGTGGCTCATTTGGTTGGGCACTGACCCATAAACCAAAAGGTTGCCAGTTCGGTTCCTGATCTAGGCACATGCCTGGGTTACAGATTTGGTCCCTGGTCAGATGTGTGCAAAAGGCAAATGATTGATGTTTCTCACATTGATGTTTCTCTTCCTCTCTTTCTCCCTCCCTTCATCTCTCTCACTAAAAAAAATGTATATTCAAGGGCAAGATTTAAAAAAGTTAATCGTGTTTATGCTTCATCAGGAAGAGTCTTTAACCCTGGCTGGGTGGCTCAGTCGTTTAGAGCATTGTCCAATACATCAAGAGGTTGCAGGTTCGGCTCTGACTGATGTGGATCAGTGGATTGAGTGCTGGCCTGTGAACCAAAGGGTTGACAGTTCAAATCTCAGTCAGGGCACATGCCTGGGTTGCTGGCCAGGTCCCCAGTAGGAGGTGCATGAGAGGTAATGACACATTGATGTTTCTCTCCCTCTCTTTCTCTTTCCCTTCCCTTCTCTCGAAAAATAAATAAAATTAAAAAAAAAAAAAGGTTGCGGGTTTGATTCCTGGTCAGGGCTCACACCTAGGTTGCGGGTTTCACCTCCAGTTGGGGTGCATATGGAAGACAACAGATCAATGTTTCTCTCTCACATCAATGTTTTTGTGTCTTTCTCTCACCCTTCTTCTCTCTCTAAAATCAATAAATGTATCCTCAGATGAAGATTAAAAAAAAAAGAATAGTCCTTAAGAAACTTTTAAAAAAGTTTTTTGCTTTTGCCCAATGTGAGGCAATGACACTTTGGTGCCATTGCCTTGATTTGTGCCAAGGCATCATCAGGTCCCTTCTGGTCACACCTGTTCTCCTCCACCCGAGGGCAGATGACCCCTATCCTAATGTCTAATATGTTAGACAAGTTTTTCCTGTTTTTGAACTTCATATAAATGGAATCATAAAGTATATACTTTTTGTACTCAGCTTCTTTTACTCAACATTATGTTTGTGAGATTCATACATTGGTGTGCTGTTGGCAGTTTGTTCCTTTTCATAGCTATTTATATTTTCCTGTATAAATATTTACCCTTTGTGCTGTAGATAGCACTAGGGTATGCCCATTTTTTTTTTTTTTGTCTCATATGAGTAGTGCTGCTATGAGTATTGTACCTACCTTTTCGTGAATATATACATGTTTCTGTTGATATTTCCCTAAGAGTACAATTTCTGGTTGTAAAGTATGTGTACATTCAGCTTTAGCAACTGCTGCTAGTTGGTTTTCTATAATGTTATTTTTGAAATAATGAAATGAGATTGGAGAAACAACTTTGATTTGTATAGCAAAATGAAATATGTGAAAAGGTGTACTGGGTTGGGGAGACAGTTTGGGACAACACTGTTTGGAGCCTGAATGCCATGTGCAGGCAAGGTGACCGGGTATCGCCTTGAAGATGTCACTAGATTGAATCTGGGTCCATTTCTTATATTCTATAGAAGAATAAACAAAACAAAACAACAACAGACTTATAGAAACACAGACCAAAGGGATGGTTACCATAAAGGGGGGTGGGGTGGGAGAATGGGTGAAAAGGGGAAGAGAAATATAGTCAATAATATTTTGATAAGTTTACAGGGCAACAGATGATTTATTACTAGAATTAGTGGGGTGATCGCCTTGTAAGGTATAAAAATGTTGAATCATTATACTGTACACACAAAAATAACATAACTAATAGATCGTATACCAACTATACTTAAATTAAAAAAGAGAGCTATAGAAATACAATGTTACTCCTTTTCTCAAATCACTACCTGGGCTCCATGTGATAATGATGATTGCAAGCCACATGCCTTTGGTGGGACCTTGAAGCAGAGATCTGGCCTGTGTGAGCTTCTGGACCACTGGCGTTCCCAGGAGAGCTGTGGGTGGCTGTTCCCGGGAAGGCAGCTGCCTGTTGGTTGCCAGAAAACAGGTCAGGTTAAGGAGACTTTCATGGTGGGAGCAGAGTAGCCACCAATTCTTCATTTAGTGTCTGCGTTCTGCTCTGGACTCTTATGGATCCCTGACGGTTTTAGTAAAAATCTTCTGACCTTGTGGGTCTTTTCTTTCTCTCATATCTAAACAAGTATGGTTGATAAAAACCCATGAACTTACACTTAATTTAGGTAAACATAATAGTTAAAGAAAAGTGTGTACAATTGACCCTAGTACAATACAGGGCTGAGGGGCGCTGACTCCCCACAGTCCAAAGTCTGCTTATAGCCTCTGACTCCCTT
Organism: Mormoops blainvillei; assembly: GCA_004026545.1. Lineage (NCBI taxonomy): Eukaryota > Metazoa > Chordata > Mammalia > Chiroptera > Mormoopidae > Mormoops > Mormoops blainvillei. The sequence goes on along the minus strand of PVJD01000865.1, from coordinate 108,139 downwards.
ACCAACTAACTATGTAGTAATGTTTACACTGTTTGGAATTTATAAACAAAATTAAACTGTGTCATCTCACAGAATTTTCATTTTTGATTCCTGATTGTTTTTGACATTTGAAAGGTGATAGCAGTGTGACTTCCATTTGCGACCTTGAAAGGTGGGCAAGTGCTGCCACCTAGTTCCATGTCTGACCATCATCCATGCTGACGGTTGGAGTGAAGCTGGAGACACTTCCTGAACACTAATCAGAGATCGACACAGGATCAAACTAAATTTTATTTGCAGCTTGTTGTTGGTGCTGATTTGGCACTTTAATATGTGACAGGTTTAATATCTTTAGTATAACCTTTTCACTCAAACTGTCCCAGCACACAGGAAAGGCTGTTTGAAGACAGGCCCTGCAGTGGACTGAACAGCAGAGTTGTCTGCGAAGTGCACTGCTTTGGCCGTGGGGGTGTGCGGACAGCTCTGAATGTGGTTGTTAATTTTTAAGTATTTAAAAAATATTTTTAGGTGTGGGCTGAGGGTGGGAAGTGCAGTTTTTGGAATGGGTTGAATTTTCATCAGGGCAAAGCTGTGATACAACATTCCAGGTCTCCAGTGTGGCCAGTGAGCTCTACTGGTAGATTCCCTTTCCTCCGCCTCACTTTGTGGGACTTCTTTTTCCAACTGTCCTTTTAGTTTCTAGGTGACACCAATCTCCCTCTTCCCTTAGGTTCGTCATATATGCCAATTCTTTCACCAGGAACATTCTGCTCATATTTATTTACTTATTAATTTTTGAAAATTAAAAATGCACAGCAAATTCAAAGATGAAAACCACAACCATCCCCATTCCTGACACTTAGGATCAGCTACTGCTCACATTTTCACATATTTGCTTTAAATCTTTATTTTTGCTTTTTTATTTTGTTTCATTTCTTAAATAATTTTTTAATTTTTCAATTACAGTTGATATACAATACTATATTATTTTAGTTTCAATTGTACAACCCCATGGTTAGACATTATGAAACTTACAGATTGATCACCCCAATAAATCTACGACCCATCTCATACCACACGTAATTATTTCAATATTATTGACTGTTTTCCGTATGCTGTACTTCACATCCCCGTGACTGTTCTGTGACTATCAATTTGTACTTCTTAATCCCTTCACCTTTTTCACCCATTCCCCTCTCCTCCCTCCCAGCTGGCAACTGTCAAAATGTTCTCTGTATCTGTCTGTGAGTATTTCTGTTCTGCTTGTTCATTTATTTTATTTTATGGGTTCCACAAATAAGTGAAATCATCTGGCATTTTTCTGTGCCTGACTTATTTCACTCAGCATAATACCCTCTAGGTCCACTCATGTTGTTGCAGATGGTAAGATTTCCTTCTTTTTTATAGCTGAGTAATATTCCATTGTATATATGTGCCACTTCTTTATTTATTTATCTCTTGACAGACACTTAGGCTGCTGCAATGAATATATGGGTCCATATGTCTTTTCAGTTTAGTATTTTGTATTTCTTTAGATAAATACCCAGAAATGAAATTGCTGGGTCCTCCTTTGTTTCTTGTCATAGCCTTTGTTTTAAAGTCTATTTTGTCTCCTATAAGTATTGCTGCCCCAAATTTTTTGTTTTCATTTTCATAAAATACCTTTTTCCATCCATTTACTTTGCATCTCTGTGTGTCTTTTCATCTGAAGTGGGTCTTGTAGACAAGCATATGCAAGGGTCTTGTTCTGTTATCCATTTAGCCACCATATGTCTTTTGATGGGAGAATTTAATCCATTTGCATTTAAAGTAATTGTTGATTGATATGCATTTATTGCCATTTTATTATTCATGTTTTTTATTTTTTTTCTTCTTCTTCCTCTTTTCCTTCTTCTTCTCCTTCTCCTTTTTCAAGAAGACCCTTTAACATTTCTTGTAATGCTGGTGGTGATGAACATCGTTAGCTTTTCCTTGTCTGGGAAGCTCTGTATCTGCCCTTCCATTATAAATGATAGCTTTGCAGGGTAGAGTAACCTTGGTTGTAGGTCCTTACTTTTCATCACTTTGAATATTTCTTGCCAATCTCTTTGGACCTAAATGTTTCTGCTGAGAAATCTGCTGACAGTCTTCAAATTGTCCCACTGTTGGATACACACACACACACACACACACACACACATGTCCTATGTCAGCGATTCCTTAGGTATTGTCCACAAAAGTTTGATGCCACAAATCTCATTTCAGTTACTATTTTAAATTTCTGGCTCATTCTTATTATATTTTCTATTTCCATTTTTATGTTTCCTACCTCTTTGTTGAAGTTCTCACTGAGATCATCTGTTCTTCCCCTAAGTTCACTGGGTGTTCTTATAAGCAGTGTTTTGAACTCTGCATCTGCAGATTGCTTTTTTACCATTTTGTTTAGTTATTTTTCTGGAGTTTTGTTCTGTTCTTCCATTTGGAACAATTTTCATCTCCTCATTTTGACTGCCTTCCTGAGTTTGTTTCTATGTATTTGGTAGACCTGCTACCTCTCCTGGTCTTGCTAGAGTGGCCTTACATAGTAGGTGTCCCAGTGGCACAGCCTACTCAGTCACTTGATCTGGGTGCCCAGGTACGATCCCGTGAGGGCTGTGTGCACCCTCCTGTTGTATTGAGCCCTGATTGCTGTTGACATGTCAATGGGAGGGATTTATCCCTACCTGATTGGCTGTGAAAACTGGCCGCTACGACTGTGGTGGATCTGCTGTGCGGGGACCAATCCCACAGAGGACTTGCTTTAGTAGGACTATGATGCCTGCTGAGTTCATCCCTTAAATATTTCACTTGTGGAGGTAGTTGGGTGGTGCTTTGGTATGTTCTGAAGTTTTCCACGGGGTGTGCTGGCCCTGAGACCTCCTGGAAGGTGCCGACCAAGGTCAGCTACCACCTGTGCCCTGCCCGGGACCACCCAGCATGAACTACAGAGTGATCCACAGATGGCTGCTACTTGCAGTGGGCTTAGAGGTACCTGGGAGACTGTGAACCAAGGGCAGCTGTGGCTAGTGCCAGGCCTGGGACTGCTTAGCAAGACATAGGGGGCACTTTGATGGTGCTTGTTTGAGGGATTTTAGAAAAGTTTGCAGTATGAACCAAGGCAAGTCATTTGTATGGAAAAGCCATTAAAAATGGCTTGGGCAGGAGTGCAACTTGGGATGGGTTTACCCCCAGGCTGATCTGCTTCAAGGATTGGCTGTGGCCATGGTGAAGAAGCTGCTGTGTAGGGACCAACCCTATGGAGCACTTCAGCAGGGCTCTAGCGCCTGATGAGTCTGCCCTTTGAGTGTATTGCTGGTGGAGGTTGTTGAGTGGTACTCCAGGGTGGTCTGAAGCTGGTCACCAGGTTTGCTGGCTCTTGGGCCTCCTGGGAGGTACAAGCTAAGATCCAGCTGCTACCTGTGCCCTGCCTGGGGCCATTCATCATCAGCTACAAAGTGATCTGTGGATGGTGCTACCTGTGCTTGGCTTGGAGGTGCCCAGGAGAGGCCAAGCTGCAAACCGAGGCTGGATACCACTAATGCCGGGCATGGGGCCACTTAGCAAGAGATACAGGGCACATTGAGGCCAGATGAAGCTTGTTTGGGATTTGTGAACATTTGAGAGATTTTAGGAAAGTGCAGCATGAGCCAACAGAGATTGTTTGTATGGAAAAGACATTGGAAAAGGCTTGGGTGGACCTGCAACTTGGGTGGGGCGGGGTCTCAGGGAATCACCAGGGTGGGAGGAAAGTGTTAGCCAGGTTGATGGGGACTCAGTCATGGTGGCTCCGTCTGGAGAGCGCTCAGCAAAGAACAATGGTCTCTGCCAGCACTTCTGCCTGAGAGAAAACTGAGACCTCCGCTCTCACCTGGAAGCCAGACAATTCAATTTTCCCCCATATATTCTCCATACATCTTTTGAGCTGCTGCCCTAGTTGTGGAGCTCAGTGTGAGTGAGTCTGAGTAAGTCCATGCATGGGCCCTTTAAGAGGTACTACCTGGGACTCCGGAAGACCTCCATCTCTCTTAGCCACAGTCCCCGCTGGTTTTTACAGCCAGGGGTTATGAGGGTTTATCTTCCAGGCACTGGAACCCTGGGCTGGGAGCCCTGGTGTGGGGCTGGGACTCCTTGCTCCTCAGGGGTACCTCTGCAGCCAAGATATCCCTTCTGATTTTTAATCACCACATGTGAGTGTAGACCAGTGGTTTTGTATCTCTGCCCCTCCTACTAGTTCCCACATGGCTTCTTTTTACATCCTTAGTTATAGAACTTCTGTTCAGCTAGATTTCAGGTGGTTCTTAATGATGATTGGTCTGCATTTTGTTGTAATTTTGATGTAGTTGGAGGATGTAGGTATTGCATTTTACCTATCTGCCATCTTGACTGAAGCCAAGTCTTTTTTTTTTTTTTTTGACCCTGAAGTGGTTGAGGCTAATCTGAGAGATACAAATGAAATTTTTTCTTAAATATTGTTACATATATTGGGTACATAGGTTTAAGGTCATGACCAGCTGCACATTTGTACATGACTAATGTTAAGCCATAATGTTTAAGCAGTCAGTTTGTTTATAACACATATTTTGTAAGGGTGTGTGATATTCAGTAGTAAATTGTATCTGACAGAAACTGTGGACTCTGAAGTCAGTGTAGGTGTAGTATTTTTGTGTGTGAACTTCAGATTCAGTGTTTTTTTTTTTCATTTTCCATTGAAAATGGCTGGAAAAAATATCAATTTGATAAGCTAAGAGATGTTGAAGAACCTCAGCAAATGGCACTCAAGGTGCTTACCTAAATATTTTTGCAAGTGTTGTGGAAAGTATTTAGGCCTTGAGCAGAGTAATATTGTTTGTGATGACTTTTATAAATGCTTTACAAAGCCAACTATTGAAGATTATGAATAATTAATGTTAAAATATTTTTTTGGTTGTATTTTTTAGAGATATCCATTTATCTGTTATTGGAAAAGAAAAATTTTTATTTTTTATGTTTTTATATTTCTTCATTTAATAATTTCTAGATTGTAACGTAAAATAAATAAAAATAATGTATTTTATTATAGAAATATAATAAATGCAAATTTGCAGTGTTTTAAAGATATTTTTTGGCATTTCAGCACACGCTAGTAACGAGTGTATCTTTCGGATATACACAGCCTATGCTGTACTTTTTTTGACTGCGACCTCTGCAGGGTTAAAGAAATACCACCATCAGCTTGATTGTGGTATTTGTTCATTTTGGAGTTGAAATAATACAGAAAACGGCATTGATAAAATTTGAAAAATGTATTACCTTCCCATACCTCGACTCCCCTGAAATAACTCTTACTAACATTAAATGAGCATCATATCAGACACACATGTATACACATGTATATATTCTTCCCTTCACCACTCATAGGACATTTCTGTGTTGCCTTCTGGCTGTGAATTTTGCTGTGAGGAAGTCTGAGGTCATCCTGATTCTTCTACCTGGTACCTGAAGAAATCTTTATGATTGAGGTTCAGTGACTTCATAGGACACTAAGCTCTTTTTATAAAATTCCTTGTTATATGATGCATCCTTTAAATATGGAGAGTTCTTTTCTAATTCAGGGAAATTATATTCTGCTTTGCCTTTGAAAACTCCTGTTCCATCAGTTGGGTTTTCCTGTGCAGGGACACTGATCATCCTAACACATTATCATCTTCATCTGATCTCTGTAGCTGTACATTTCCCTATAATTGCTTTAATTTTTTTTTTTTTGATGTTTGAGTCTTTGTTCACTGCTGTTCCTGTAAATCATTTCCCCACCCCACCTTTGTCATTAATTTGATCATTAGCTGTGCTCTAGTCTGTTTCTTGCCATTTCTAATGCCTTAATTAATTCTATAATGATGTTTGAATTCTCATTTTCCTTAAGTCTACAATCTTAATTTTTTATACCATTCCATTGTTTTTTATCATGTTTTTGAGCTTTACTAAATTCACGTGCGTTTTGACATGCTATAGTGAGAAGCGGTCATGGGAAGTGTTTCTGTGTTCTCGTGTAATTTTCTTCAGGCTTAGTTTTGTATGCTAAGTTCCTGGGATTGTGTTTGCATATTGCATGATGTTTCCTTTCAACTTGCTCATGCTTGGGTGGCTCAGCATGCAGGGAGGCCCATCTAGTCATTATTGAGGCGACTCAAGATAGGTGACTTCTTTACAGTCTTTCTACAGTATCTGGGCAATTTGTTTTCCTTCAGGAACCACAGAGTGAGGGCTGGATATTTCCTGTGTTATCCACTTTTCTGTGCCCTAAAAGAGTGGCAGATGTGGGTGGCATGGAGGTATGACTGCGGGGGATTGCTCAGTTGAGAACTTGATCTGCAGACAAGGCTGACTACATAATTTGTGGGGCCCAGTGCAAAAGGAAATGTGGGGTCTTAGTTCAAAAAGCAGGAAAAATGTACCACAACAGGTACCAAAATATAAAGTTTTTTCTTTAAAAATATTTCTATTATTTATCCAACCTAATAGGAGTAATAGTGGTAAATGAGTAACAACATAAACTTACAAATTGCAAAAATAATATTTTTGGTGTCATAATTTTTGATAGTTTAAATTTTGAGACAGAGCTTTCTTTTGATGCAATGGTTACTGGAATGGTTAAGAATAGTTGATAGGCTGTGACAATTAGGACTGGCTGCATAATTTGCAAGGCCCAATGCAAAATGAAAATATAGGAATCTATGTTCAAAAATAGTAGAATGAAGGAACCATTAAAGGTACTAAAATATAACACTTTATTTCTTTAGTGGTCTCTTTATTGACTTGTCATGGTGTCTTTTTTGTTTGTTTGTTTGCTATTTAATATCATACTAGGGAAAGAAAAATTAAAAATTTAAGTTATTAGCAAGAATTTTACTGTTGATCTTTCTATTGTACAATGCTAGTTTTAAATGCACATCTACAAGCATTTAATGTAGAATTACCAAAATTATACAATTCGTATTTCACAGCTGGTGCCCACATATGTATTTTGTTCTTACCAGAACGGCAGAAAAGTGGCACAAAACTAAATGAACTGTTTTTGTTTCACTTGCTTATATGTGCACATTTTACCGACATTGTTGACTTTCAGGTTACTGATGAGTAAAAAAGGACTGAAACAAAAGGAACTTTCAATTGCCTTATTTTTTTCTTCCTGTGTCATCATTTCCAGCATAAGTGGTTGGCTAATACAGGGCAATGACACGGATAAGAAAGGTTACAGTAAGATTTCGGGTCCTTAGTGTTTTCTTAGAACAACATTGCCTTCTTTCTGTATCTGAAGCAAGGTCTGGTTTGAATGGAAAGTTGAGGTTATTAGTGTTCCTACTTACTCAGCTATAGAAGTAACATAATTACCTTGTACTTGCTTTGATTCTCACTGAATTCTCAAACATCATGGACATCATGAACACTGCAAAAGAAGATCAAGTATGGGTGGCAAGCATATTACATTATCTCTTCTGTTCACGGGCATGCCAGATTGTCCCATCTGACTTCAGACTGAAAGATAAAGTAATTGAGAATTTCAAGATGGTGACAATAGAGGATTAAACTGAACTTGGGTCCCTTTTGAATATGGGCCCATGACTATATGGGCTGAATGTCCACAAAGCCTACCATGACTAATGATATTCTGCTTTCTATGTCCATGGCCCACCAGCTTTTGAAGTTGCTGTGGTGTGCTAGGTGACTGCGTTATGTTATATTAGAAGCCTATATCTGTTTGTTTCCTAATGGGGAATATGATTACTGGTTTCTAGCAGCTTTCTTTTTTTTAACTAAATCTCCACTTCTCTTGGCTAACTCATCATCCAAGATGCAGTTTAAATTTCACATCATCATCTTAAGGGAGATGGAAAAATACATGGAATTGAATACAAATATAAACACAATGTATCAAAATATGTGGACTATAGCTAAAGCAGTGCTGAGAGGGAAATTTATAGTACTAAATGCTGGAGAAGAAGAAATATTTCAAATTAGTAACTTAAGTTCCTACATTGAGAAACTAGAGAAAGGACAAAATAAACCCAAATAAGGCAGAATTAAGGAAATAATAAAGAGCAGAAATCAATGAACTTGAAAACAGGGAATTATGGAGAAAATCAATGAAAAAAACACTGGTTCTTCAAAAAATTCAATAAAATTAAGAAATCTCAAGACTTTCAGCCAAGATGGAGATGTAGGTAGATACATTTTGTCTCCTCACACAACCAAAAGGACAACAACAAATGTAAAAACATAAGAAAACCAGAACTACCAGAAAATTGAACTGTATGGAAGTCTAACAACCAAGGAGTTAAAGAAGAAACATTCACCCAGACGGGCAGGAGGGGCGGAGATGGGCAGCCGGCACGGCCACGGCAAGGAGGTGGCTGATGGACTGTGGCAGGCAAGGCGGTGGCTGGCAGAACAGGTGGTCCCACATTTACGTTTGGATAAACTGGAACAACTGGGGAGTGAGAGAAACATGCAGCCCAGAGTTCTGGCGCAGGAAGAGAAAGCCTCAAAACCTCTCCTGGTAAAAACCTGTGGGGCTTGCAGCAGCAGGAGACACAGCCAGTCTCACAGGACAGCTCCTTTGAGAGACCCACAGGGTCCTAGAACATACACAAACCCACCCACATGGGAGTCAGCACCAGAAGGGACCAATTTGCTTGCAGGTAGTGGGGTAAGTGACTGAATGCTGGCCAAGAGCCAAGCCAGTGGCATTGTTCCCTCTCTTACCCCCCCCCCCCCACATATAGCACCACAAGGCAGTGAAGTGGGTTGCCCTGCCTTGGAGAATACCTAAGGCTCTGCCCCTCAAACATAATAGGTGTGCCAAGACAAAAAAAAAAAAAAAAAGAGACCCAAAGGAAAGAATAGATCAAAGCTCCAAAAATAGAACTAAGCGATGAAGAGATAGCCAACCTAACAGATGCAGAGTTCAAAACACTGGTAACCTGGATGCTCACAGGATTGGTGGAGCATGGTCGCAAGAGGGAGGAAAAAGGGAAGGCTAGGTCAAGTGAAATAAAGCAAAATATATAGGGAACCAACAACGAAGGGAAGGAAACTGGGACCCAAATCAATGATTTGGAGCAGAAAGAAGAAATAAACATTTAACCACAACAGAATGAAGAAAAAGAATTCAAAAAAATGAGGAGAGGCTGAGGAACCTCTGGAACAACTTTAAACATTCCAACATCCAAATCATAGGGGTACCAGAAGGAGAAGAGGAAAGGCAAGACATTGAAAACTTATTTGAACAAATAATGAAGAACTTCCCCAATCTGGCAAAGGAAATAGACTTCCAGGAAGTCCAGGAAGCTCAGAGAGTCCCAAAGAAGTTGGATCCAAGGAAGCACACACCAAGGCACATCATCATTACATTACCCAAGATGAAAGCTAAGGAGAGAATCTTAAAAGCAGCAAGAGAAAAGGAGACAGCTACCTATAAAGGAGTTGCCATAAGACTCTCAGCTGATTTCTCAGAAGAAACCTTATGGGCAAGAAGTGGCTGGAAAGAAGTATTCAAAATCATGAAAGACAAGGACCTACATCCAAGAATACTCTATCTGGCAAAGCTATCATTTAGAATGCAAGGGCAAATAAAGTGCTTCCCAGAAAAAGTAAAGTTAAAGGAGTTCATCATCACCAAGCCCTTATTAAATGAAGTATTAAGGGAACTAATCTAAGAAAAAGAAAATATCAAAACTATGAACAGTAAAATGACAACAAACTCACAACTATCAGCAACTGAACCTAAAAAAACACAAACAAAAAACAAACTAAGCAAACTGCTAGAACAGGAACAGAATCAGAGAAATAGAGATCACATGGAGGGTTATCAGCTGAGAGGGTGAGGGAGGAGAATGGGATTAAAGGTACAGGGAATAAGAAGCATGAGTGGTAGGTACAAAATAGACAGGGGGTGGTGGTGGTTAAGAATAGTGTAGGAAAGGGAGAAGCCAAAGAACTTATATGTACAACCCATGGATATGAACTCAGTGGGGGAATGCTGTTGGGAGGTGGGATGCAGGGTGGAGGGGAATAAAGGGAAGAAAAAAATGGAAGAAAAATAAAAGAAATCCCAAGGCAGACTGAGAAAGAAAAATGAGAGAAGACACAAATCACCATTATCAAGAATGAAATGGGATATTACTACCAGTCATGCAGTCAATGAAAGGATAATATGGGAATACTACAAACAATCTCAAATTCAATTACTTAGAATAGATGAAACAACTCTTCAAAAACCACAATATAACAATGCTCAACCAAGATGAAATAGACAACCTGATTAGTCCTATGACCACTAAATAAATTAAATGTGTAATTAAAAAGCTTCCTCCAAAGAAATCTCCAGGCCCAGATGGTTTTAATGGAGAATTCTACCATACACTTAAAGAAGAATTGACCAGTTTTATATAAGCTCTTCCAGAAAATAGGAGAGTAGGGAGTACCTCTAACTCATTTTATGAGGCTAGGATTACCTGATGCTAAAACCAGATACTGCCAAAAGTAAAACTATAGACCAATAGTTTTCATTAACTTAGATATGAAAATCTTCTACAAAATACTAAGAAATTCAATCCAGCAATATGTGAAAAGAATTGCACACTATGACCAGTGGAATTATTCCAGTTATGGAAGGCCAGTCCAACATTTAATAATTAGTCAGTGTAATCCACCATATCAAGAAGCTAAAGAAAAAGAAATCATATGTTTCTCTCAGCTGACACAAAAAGTATCTGACAAAATGAAACTTATTCATGATAGAAACTTTCAGCAAACTAGAAATAGAGAACTTCCTCAACTCAATAAAAACATGTACAAAAACCTGCAGCTAACAAATACTTATTAGTGAAAGACTGAATGCTTTCTTTTTAAGATAAAGAACAAGGTAAATGTATATTTTTACCACTCTTATTAAGACAGTACTAGAAGTTCTAGCCACCATAATAAAGCAAGAAAATGAAATAAAATATACGCAGATTGAAAGAAAGATTGTCTTTATTTACAGATGACATGATTATCTACATAGACAATCTCAAGAAATCTACAAAAAAACTTCCTTCTAGAACTAATAAACGAGTTCAGGAAGATCACAAGGCACAAGGTCAATATACAAACATCAGTTGCATTTCTATTATACTAACAATGTGGGAACCGAAATTAAAAGCACAATTATATTTACAATTGCTCCAAAGAAAATGAAATGCTTAGATATAAACTTAATAAAACATGTACAGGATCTCTATACTGAAAATTGAAAAATGTTGATAAAGTAAGTCAAAGAAGACCTAAATAAATAGAGACATACTGTGTTCATAGATTGGAACATAGTAGAGGTATCTATTCTCCCTCAATTGATCTATAGGATTAATGCAATTCCTATACAATTCCAGCAAGGTATTTTATAGATGCAGCTAGTCTTATTCTAATATTTATGTGGAAAGCCACAGGTCATAGAATTGCTAAAACAATTTTTTTAAATTTTAAATTAAAAAAAAAATTCTCACCTGAGGATATCTTTATTGATTTTGGGAAGAAAGGAAGGGACAGAGAGAAACATTGATCGGTTGCCTCTTGTATGTGCCCCAACCAGAGATTGAACCTGCAACTCAGGTACTTGCCCTGACCAGGAAACAAACTGGCAGCCTTTTGGTGTACAGGACAGCACTCCAACCAACTGAGCTACCAGGCTAGGACCACTAAAACAATTTAAAAAAAAGATTTTTTAAAATGTATTGATTTTTAGAGAGAAGGGAAAGCAGGGAGAGAGAGAAACATTAATGTGTGGTTGCCTTTAGAGCACCCCCTACTGGGGACCTGGTTGGCAACCTAGGCCTGTGCTCTGACTGGGGAATTGAACTGGTGACCCTTTAGTTCGCAGACTGGTGGTCAATCCACTGAGTTACACCAGCCAGGGTGCCACAAAAACAATTTTAAAAAATAATAAAAGAATTGCCCCAATCCAATATTAACACATCTACAGTATTCAAGACAGTGGGATAGCAGAGAAGGGATGGGCATATAGGTCAATGGCACAGAATAGATGACCCAGAAATAGAACCAGACAAATATATACCCAGCTAATTTCTGACAGAAGTGCAAAAACGATTCAATGGGGGAATCACTTTTCAACAGAGTTGGAACAATTGGATGCTCATAAGCATAAAATGAATCTCGACCTATAACACAAAATGTAAAATGAAAAACTACAATGCTTTTAGGGAAAGACCATAGAAGAAAAATCTTTAACATCTTGAACTAGGCAGAGTTCCGAGACTTGATACCAAAAGCATGATCCATTGAAGGAAAAATGACAAATTGGACTTCACAAAAATTAAAAACATTTGTTCTGCTAGAGCCCATGTGAAGAGGATAAAAAGACAAGTTACAGATGGGGAGGAAATATTTGCAAACCACAGATCCAACAAAGCACTAATACTTACAAAATGTAAAGAACCCTCAAGACTGAATGTTAAGAAAAGAGATGTCTATCATTTTTGTAACTGCATGTAATAAATCTATAATTATCTCAACATAAAATGTTTAATTAAAATTTTTTCACATTTTCAGAGCATCCTTTTTCCTGACCCTCCAGACTAATATTCTCGTTGAAGCTTGTACTTTTCCTTTGGAACATTTGTCATGGTTTTGTAATTATTTGAGTGGTTATTAGTTTAATATGTTTCTCCCACTAGGCTGCAAGCTCTGTGCTACTGTATCTGCAGCTCTGAAACAATGCTCAATAGCTACTTATTGAATGACTAAGAGCTAATGCCTTGCAGAATTATTAAAGGGTTTGAAATTGCTTTGTAGTTGGCAAATACTTTAAATCCATCCTCCCCCTCTTACTTCGAGCCTCCTGGCGGAGCGCTGCGTTGTCAGCAGCCTCTGCACAACATCTGCCGCTTCCTCAGACTCTCCCGGTTGGATAGCTGCCAAGAATGTTCGCCCTCTTGGCCTCCCGAGGGCTGAGTTTACCCAGTAATTGGCCTCATTACTCTGTGTTGGAGTTTTAGAAAGACAGCATGATGCCGTTATTATTCAATGAATAACAACATCTAAACTGATCCAATGCTCAGTGAAAATGACATTTCTAGGCCTGATTATAACAACCTGTTCAAACATTTTGACTTATTACTGAAAACAATTCAAGTGCCTTTAACTTCTCAAATGACAAGTTATCTTGAGAAAATATATTGAAGGGAATCTCTGTAACAAGTAAAACCTTGTAACAAAGTGATACATTTGACAGAAAGAGTTAGTTTTAAAATTCTGTTTGAATTGTAAGCAGTGTTTGCCTGAGAAAGAAAGTAGAGTTTGGTCGGTTACAGGTGGGCAACATTTCTGCTTGCTGTTTTTGAACCAGCCTGGTTGTGAAGAAGTCAGCAGAGCTCCCTTGAGCAGCCTGACTTCATACAGCATTATTCAAGCATATACATATTCTTTTCTTTTTTTACATTTCACTGAAAACATTTTATTGGTCTTTTAGATGGAAATGGGAATTTATTTGCCAGGAAGGATGATTCCCATCATACTTCTGTGGGAACCAGTGCATGGCCACCTCTTTGCTGATTCTGTGTGGCCCCAGAGCAGTTTGTCCTGCGTTTCTTGTCTGGGATGCTGAAACCTGGCCCACCCAGCACCACATAGAAATCCAGGCCATAGATACCAATGCTTGGGTCATATATCATCCCCAGATCAATGTGTTTCTGAACCAAAACCAAAGATTCCAGTATCCGAGAAGTTATTTTTTCATAATTTGTACTTTTGCACCTTTAGAACTTTCTCCAAGATTTCTTTGCTCCATGGACTGTGCAGTGATGGTAGCCTGTTCATTTCTCCTGATGCCATAGGGTCTGATGGTGTATCTGCTTTTGGAGAACATGGGTCTGGCCTGTCTACCACTCCAGGACCTTGGCTGCCTAGGTCCGTCTGTCTCCACTTTCCCCGCACAGATGTTAAGCCAGAGCTTGCTGATGCGAAGTTTCTGCGTGGGGTTTTCCTTTTCACCTTGCTCTTGTGCCACGATGAGAAACAGGAAGAGCCATATACATATTCTTAAGACAACACCATATTCATCTTCTTAAGACAACAGAGAAATCCCACTTATGACTGCAGAAGTATCATATGCTCAATGTAGAAGACTTAGAAAAGAGTAAACAATAAATCCCCCCAAACATCAACACCAGGAGAGAATAACTCTTTTGAAATTTAAAATTTTGAAATAATTTTAACCTTAAACATAAGTTGCAAATATAGTTGTGGTAGGAAAAATTGGTCCCCAAAGATATTCATACCTTAATCTCAGAAGCTTCTGAATATATTATGTTATATGATAAATGAGACTTTGCAGATACATTTGAGATTACATACCTTAACATAGGGAGATAACCCGGAATATCCAGGTAGGTCCAATCTAATCACATGAGCCTTTAAAGGCAGAGAACTTTCTCATACTGAAGTCAGAGAGATTCAAAGCATGAGGACTCAGCACACATTTACTGGCTGTGAGATGGAGGGGATCATGTTCCAAAACTAGAAGAAGGCCTCTGGGAGATAAAGGTGACCCCTGGCTGACAACCAGCAAGGAAATGGAACATCCTATAACTGTAACAACCTGAGTCCTACCAACAACCTGAGTGAGCTTGCAAGAGGATCCTGACACCCAGCTAAGAACCACTGCCCCCCTGGATACTTTGATTTTAGCCTGGTGAGACCCTGAGCAGAGACCCTAGCCATACCATGCCAGGCTACTGACCTATGGAACTGTGAGATAATACAATTAATACAGATAACAAAAAGGCTGTGAAATTTGTGGTAATTTATGCAGCAATAAAAGACTAACACAACAGTACAAAGAGTTCCTGTATATCCGTCATCCAGTTTCCCTTAATGTAAACATTAAAAAAAAATTGTATTTATTTATTTTTAGACAGAGGGGAGGAGAGGGGTTGAAAGAGAGAGAGAGAGAGAGAGAGAGAGAGAGAAATATTGATGTGAGAGAGAAACATCGATTGGTTGCCTGTAGTTACTGGGGGCAGAATGTGCAACCAAGGCATGTACCCTGATGGGGAATTGAACTGGTGATCTTTTGCTTTGTGACATGATGCCTAGCCAGCTAAGCCACACTGGTCAGGGTCCTAATGTTAACATTTTACATACCTTAGTACGATGATCAAAAACCAAGACATTGACATTGGGACAGTACTACCAACTAAACTACAGACTTTATTTGAATTTCAAAGAGTTAGTTTAGTTTCCACTAATGTCCTTTTCCTATTTCAGAACCCTATTTGGGATTAAACAGTGACTTTAATTATCATGTCTCCTTAATCTCTTCCAATCTGTGACAGTTCCCTGGTCTTTCATGACCTTGACACTTTTGATGAATACTAACTGGGTATTATTTTGTAGAATATGACAATTTGAGTTTGTTAGCTGTTCCTACATGATTTCAATGAAGGGTGTACTGTTGGCATGAATAACACAGGAATGTGCTTTTCTCAGTGCATCATATCCAAGGGCTCGTGATCTCAATATGTCTTAGCTAGCTTTATTAGCTTCGATCGCTTGGTTGTGGTGGTACCTGCTGGGGTTCTCTACCGTCAAGTTGCTGTCTTTCCCTTTGTATTAAATATCTTTGAGACTATACAAATCTTGTTTTTCTTTAAACTTTTGCCCACTGGCTTTAGAATCTATTGGTGGATTTTGTCAGCAACGAGAGTGGGGGGAATGGAAAGATTCAATAGTTTAATCAGTATCCTTCCATCTCCTTCCCATGTTTGGTGAATATGTGTTTGTATTATTCATATATATAGGGTATATTTATTACATATGATAATGCTATATTGTAACCAGCTATTTACTTAGTAATGTATTATGAACATTTTTTCCTTATCAATAAATATTTTTTAGAACATGAGTTCTAAAAGTAGTTAGTAGTAGATACTGCTTCACTTTATAGTTCTATTATTTCTCTAGCCAGTTTATAATTTTTGGATGATTGGTTTTAATTCTTTTCTGTTATATACAGGGTGCAGTGAATATCTTTGTACATACATCTTTGCACACATCTCTGTATTTTCTAAGAATAATTTTCTTGAAGTCACATTGCTGGCTCAAAAGGTTTGCACATTTTTAAAACACTGATATACATTGTAAACTTCCCTCTCTTTGACCAAAAATGCAGGTGTGTGGCAGTTTCTCTCATTTCTCCTATTTCTAGCAGTGTTTTATATGAGGACATTCAACATTCCTGCTCAAAGTATAACAATTTAAAAAAAAAGATTTTTATCTATTTACTTTTTAGAGAGAGGGGAAGGGAGGGGGAGAAACATGGATGTGTGAGAGAACCTTTGAGTGGCTGCCAGTTGGGTTTAGACCAGTTGGGGACTGGTCCACAACCCAGGCATGTGCCCTGACCTGAAATCGAGCTGGCAACCTTTTGGTTTGCAGGCCAGTGCTCAACCCACCGAGCCATGGCAGCCAGGACAAGGTGTAATCATTTAATAATAATTATATTCCCATAAAGTGAGGTCTCCCTTTTCAGAACCAATGACTGTGAGTGGAGACCCAGGTCACCGCAGACACCAGCCTGAGGAAGGCTGGGCGTGGGCTCAGCATTAGGGGTCCTCAGAATAAGCAGGAGCCCAGAGTGGGCTGCCCATTGAGACAGGCTAGCTGCTTCAGTGGTCCTCAATATTTGGTGATATCAGAATCACTTGGGAGATTTAATAAAATGTAGACTTCTGGTTTTAAGTCCAGATCTAAAGATCAGAATCCTTGGGGTAGGGTCTCAGGCATCTGTATTAAAAAAGAATCTCATCAGGGTATCAAAAGAAGGTAGTCCTTGGGGTCATACTTTGGGAGACACCACTTTTGGCTACAGGCAACCTTATCAGATTATTCTGTGGAGGCTGTAGGAAGAATAGATTGTACCCGTGAACTTACACTGTAGTTTTCACCATGTGCTAAGGCAGGCTTTCTCTAGGCCTTCCTCTCACAATTATTTATTTTTTAGTTAGTCCTCTCTCTCTCTCTCTTTCTCTTTTTAATCCAGGTTCTTTTTTGACAAAGTATATTTCTCCAAAACAGAAACATTTTATTTGTGTTAATTAAATGATCATATCACTCCCACCATTTCATCTCTCCTTCAGCCTCAGTGACAGTGACAATGTTTTGTCTTGGTGACCATCTTGTAGTGTGCCCGTACTTCATCTATGTGATTTCACTGGACCCTCTCAGCAGCCCTTTGAAGTAAGGGGAGCAGGTATTAGAAGTCACTGCATTTGTAAAGTTTAGGACACAGTTGTAGAGAGATGAAGTGATGGTGATGATTGCATTCATTGAATCTCTGTTGCGTCCCAGTGCCCCTGCAGAGTGGAAATTAATATTGTACATCCAAAGATGTCATGAGACTGACCTAGAGAGCTGGTTAGAAACAGAGCTGAAGTTCACACCACAGTCTAGTCAAGATCAGGTTCTCACTGTAGCTTATCAAGCTCACTGCTCCTTAATGGCAAGACTAGGATGAGCCCTCAGGTGTACTGGCTTTTGCTCCAGTCCAGTTGCCCTTGAACCACAACACCTCCAGGTACATTTAACATAACTCTAGTGTGTGTATGTGTATAGTTGGGGTGAGAGACAGGATCCTCAGAGTCCTGGGGTCTTGTTCCTTTGTCTAGCGAAGTTTCTGTCTGCAGGTACATTTACTTACAATCTGAGTATGTATGTGGTAGGGAGGGGAGCTGAATACACATAGTTCTTTGACTCTTAGGTGTCTTGGTCTCCTGGCTCCAACACCAACAACCAGCATGAGGAAAACTCAGGTATGCTCAGAAGCATCATATTTATGGCAGCTGTTCACACATTGTGTCTGAATGGGCTGTAGAGGCAGGGCCGGTGTGGAGGAAATGGGCCTTCGTGACTGATGCTTGAAAGCTGCATTATCTGCTCCTGAATTTCCAGGATGCTATCTTGTTGTTTATGTGAACACAATGCATTTTAAAATGTAATATTTAAGATGTACTTGGCATTAAACCATAGTTCTGCTCTTAACATACTTTATAGGGAAGCTGGGACATGATTTCCTTCATACAGATTATTAGGTCATTTCCATAAAAGAGATTAGCTTCTTAAAGTAATGGGCTTGATGTGTACAAAGATAATCGTAGTCTAAGTAGCTCCTAAACCATGCAGTTGAGAACAGAGCAAGTGGGGAGTACAGTGTAATTATTTTATGTAAGGAATGTTCATCACTCCTGTTATCTCATGGTGAAGAGTAAGTATCTACCTTAAGTCTAAGGCAAAACACCCAAGAACCCTTTTCGTTAGATAGTGGACTGAGAGTAGCAGGTCCTTAAAACAGGAGGAGAGCAATGGAGTTCTCCTAGAGGACCCTTTAACACCGGACACTTCCTATACCTTCTCCCTCGTTCTCACTTTCAGCCATCGAAGAGAGCCTGCATGCTTCCTGTGTCCCCCTGGGTATACGTTGCCTTTCCCTCCCGTTACTTTGGATGCCTCTTCCTTTGCCTTCTCAAGCACCTTGCTCCAACAGTTTTCCCCTTGTCTGTATCAGGTTTTCCCTATCTACAAGACCATTTCCACCAGCATACACATTGGCTATAATATTTTCCATTTTGAGATAAAAAGCTTCTTTATTCTATATCCTTCTCTAGAGGACTGATTTCTCTCCTATCATTATAGGAAAACTTGAAAAAGGAGTAGGAGTATGCTTAACTTTTTAAGAAGCCATTAAGCAGTTTTTCAAAAGGTATTTGTATTTTACTCTCTTTCCAGCCACGTATTAGAGTTCTGTTCCATAACTTATCTGATATTTAAAATTCTTACCATTCTAGTGGGAGGAATAGTAGTATCTCATTGTTAAGCACCTTTTCATGTGCTCATTGGCTATTCATATGTCTTCTTTTGTAAAGTGCCTATTTTGGGGGAGGTCATCAGAAGGATGTGATCACCTCTGACATGTGAGCCGGACCTGGGTAACTGGAGGCTCCTCACCCCTTCGCCTGTCCTTGGAGTGTATGCTCTACTCTTGGTTCTTACAGGTGGAGCCCATTCAAAGAGACAGCCTTGGGAGAGTTGTTTAGACATCTGGACACATACGTAACTGAACCCAGTTAAGGCCTCAGTATAAATTTTTAAGATTCTGAAGTGGGTGTGGAGATCTACTTGTTTTATAGCACATGAGATAAGCCTTGTAAGTTCCCTAAGTCCGTGAGAGAAACCCTGGAGACAGAACAGGAGAATTACCAGGTATGCTCTCTGAGGCACATGTGTGGGGCTTCAGGGTCTGTGGAATAATGAAAAAATGTTTAAATCTTAAATCTGCTACCTACCAATCTGGAGGGGCCTACTATTTAAGTCTTTTGTGCATTTTTTGCAATTGGGTTACCTTTTTATCGTTGACGTGTAAGATTTTTTTCATGTATCTTCTGGATACCAGTCCTTTGTCAGGAATGTATATTATGAAATTTTTCTCCCAGTCTGTGGCTTGTTTTTTCTTTCTTTGAAAAAAGATTATATTTTATTGATTATGCTATTACAGTTGTCCCAATTTTTCTTCCATTGCCTCCCTCCACCTAACCCCCTCCCTTCAGGCAATCCCCACACTGTTATGTCCTGCATGTATGTTCTTTGGCTAATCTATTTCCTATGCTGTACTTTACATCCTCATGGCTATTCTGTAACTACCAATTTGTACTTCTTAATCCTTTCACCTTTTTTGTCCATCCCCCTGACTCCCATCCCATCTGACAACCATCAACACATTCTCTGTATCTATGATTCTGCTTCTGTTCTGCTTGTTCGGTCATTTTATATTTTAGATTCAATTGTTAGATATGTGTTTATTGCCATTTTATTGTTCATTGTTTCAATCTTCTTTTTATTAAATAAGTCCCTTTTGACTTTTCATATAATAATGGTTTGGTGATGATGAACTCTAGTTTATTCTTGTTTGGGAAGCTCTTTATTTGCCCTTCAATTCTCAGCGATATCTTTGTTGGGTAGAACAATCTTGTTTGTAGGTCTCTGCTTTTCATAACTTTGAATATTTCTTGCCAATCCCTTCTAGCCTACAAAGTTTTTCAGAAATCAGCTGACAGTCTTAAGGTAATTGCCCTGTAGGTAACTCTCTGCTTTTATCTTGCTGCTTTTAAGATTCTTTCTTTATCTTTAACCTCTGGCATTTTAATTATGATGTGTCTTGGTGTGGGCCTTTTTGGGTTCATCTTGTTTGGGACTCTCTATGCTTCCTGGACTTGCATGTCTCTTTCCTCACCAAATTAGGGAAGGCTTCTGTCATTATTTTTCCAAAAAGATTTTCAGTTTCTCGCTCTTTCTATTCTCCTTCTGGCACCACCATGATGCAAATGTTGGTGCGCTTGAAGTTGTCCCAGAGGTTCCTTACACTATTTTCATTTCTTTTTGATTTTTCCTTCTTCTTAGTGTTCTTATTGGGTGTTTTTTGTTTTCTTATATTTCATGTCATTGATTTGATTCTCAGCTTCATCCACTCTACTGTTGATTCCCTGCAAATTGTTGTTCATTTCAGTTAGTATATCCTTCATTTCTGACTGGTTCTTTTTTATGGTTTCCGTATCCTTTTTTATGCTGTTGAAGTTCTCTCTGAGTTCATTTGCTCTTCCCCTAAGTTCATT
Source organism: Mormoops blainvillei (assembly GCA_004026545.1). Classification (NCBI taxonomy): domain Eukaryota; kingdom Metazoa; phylum Chordata; class Mammalia; order Chiroptera; family Mormoopidae; genus Mormoops; species Mormoops blainvillei. The sequence goes on along the minus strand of PVJD01000865.1, from coordinate 87,449 downwards.
GAACATCCTTATAACCAGTGTTTTGAACTTTGCATCTAATAGCTTGCTTGTCTTCATTTTGTTTAGTCCTTTTTCTGGAGTTTTATTCTGTTCTTTCATTTGGGCCATGTTTCTTTGTCTCCTCATTTTGGCAGCCTCCCTGTGTTTGTTTCTATGTATTAGGTAGAGCTGCTATGTTTCCCAGGCTTGGTAGAGTGGTCTAATGTAGTAGGTGTCCTGTAGAGTCCAGTGGCACAGCCTCTCCTATCACCCAAACTGGGTACTCAAGGTATACCAACTGTGTGGGCTATGTACCCCCTTCTCTTGTAGTTGAGCCTTGCTTACTATTGCTAGGTCAACGGGAAGGACTTACCCAGGCTGACTGGCTGCAAGGACTGGCTGTGACCACTGACTACCAACCTCTGACCACAGTGGAGGAACAGCTGTGCAGGGGCCTGTTCCACAGAGCGGTGCTCACTTCAGCAGAGGTCTGGTGCCGACTGAGTCCATCCCTTGAGTGTTTTGTTTGTGGAGGTGGTTGGGAGGTAGTACTCTGACATGGTCTGTATCTGTCCACGGGGTGCACAGGCTCTGTGGCTTCCTGGGAGGTGTAGGCCTCTGACGTGGGCCACTTGGCATAAGTTACAAAGTGATCTACAGATATCTGCTACTTGTGCTGGCCTTGGAGGTGCCCCAGTACTGCCAAGCTGTGAACCAACCAGCTGCTGCTAGTGCCAGGCCTGGGGCCACTCAGAAAGAGGTACAGGGCTTGCTGAGGTCAGGTGCTGCTTATTTTAGAGGATTTAGGAAAATCTGAAACATGATCCAAGGCAAGCCATTCATATGGAAAAGCCAATAGAAACAGCTTGGGTGTGCCCAAAAGTCGGGTGAGGCAGAGCCTCAGGGAATCACCAGGGTAGAGCAAACTGTGTGACCCAGGCTGATCGAATCTCAGATGTGGTGCCCACCTGCCAGCTCTGTGGCTCTGTGGGTGGGTGGGGCTCAGAAAAGGAACAATGACCTCTGCCAGCAGTTCTGTCTGGGAGAAAGTTGCCCCTCAGCTCTTGCCCTGATGCCAGACACTACAGTTCCTCCGTGTATGCCCCTGATGCCTTTCAAGCTGTTGCCCTGATATTGGAGCTCAAAGGGAGCAAGTCTAAGTAAGTCATGCACTAGCCCTTAAGGAGGAACTGCCTGGAAATCCAGCAGTTTCTGTCTTCTCCAACCTCAATCCCCAGTGGTTTTTACAGCCAGAAGTTATCAAGAGTTCTCTTTCTGGCACTGGAACCCTGGGCTGGGGTACCTTGCTCCTTAGATATCTGCCCTGATTTTTATCTGCTACACATGGGTGTAGGATGAGTCCATTCTGCATCTCTGCCCCTTTTACCAGTCATGATGTAGTTTCTTCTTTAATTCCATAGTCGTAGGACTTTATTCAGCTCGATTTCTGGTGGTTCTGAATAATGGTTGTTCTGTAGTTTAGCTGTAATTTTGCTTTGGTTGTGGGAGGAGGGGAGCTGTTTTTATCTCAGCCACAATCTTAGCTTTCTCTTTGTTTTTTCTTTCTTTTAATGATGTATTTTGAAGATCAGAAATTATTAATTTTGATGATACCCAGTTTATTATTTTATTTTATCTTAGTGTTTCCTGTGTCCATTTAAGAAATGTTTACCTAACCCAAGTTTGCCAAGATATTTTCCTGTTTCTCCCAGAAGATTTGATTTGTTGCTATAACCTTTTCATTTTGTTATATAATCAACCAATTTTTATCTGAAAATGTCTTTATTTCAACTTTATTCTTTAAGGACATTTTCTCTGGATGTTAAATGCTGGGATGGCAGGTTTCTTTCTTTCTTTCTTTCTTTTTTTTTTTTTAACATTTTAAAGATATCATCTTCCAGTCTTCTGACCTCTGTAGTTTCCGATGAGATGTGAGTGGTGATTTGAGTTATTGTTCCACGTTTTCCCTGGCTTCTTTCAAGATTTGCTCTTTATTATTGGTTTCACCAGTTTGACGGTGTGTGTAGGGATTTTTTTTGGTTTGATTTCATTTTGTTTTTATTCTACTTGTTCTTTGCCGAGCTGATTGAATATGTGGATTGATTTATTTTACCAAATTTGGGACAGTTTCATCCATTGTTTCTTCAAATATTTATTTTGCCCCTATCTCTTTCTCCTTGCTTCTGGTACTCCAATTACACATATGCTAGACATTTTTTAAATTGTTTCACAGGCCTCAAATCTCCACACTTGTGCCTCAGAGAGGGTGTTTGGCAATATTCCTATTCTGTCTCCAATTTTTCTCACACATACTTAGAAAAGGCGCATGGAGTAGAGTTGGCCATTGGAACAGACTCTGTGTATGGGAACTGTTAGGGTTATACACCATTGTGCTGACCTTTGTCCAATCTCTAGAAATTCATTAAAAGTTAAGTGCTTTTCTTTATTTTTTTAAAAATAATTTTTCTTGATGCCCAGAACAAACAGGGAGTTCCTTTTCTACTTCTTTATTCTTTACATGACAACCATTTCTAAGCAGTTAAGTGCTTTTCCTATGCGTCTGAAGGCTTCCTTTGCCTCCCTTTACTGTACCAAAGATAAAGGCAACCATGTGTATTTGCTTTTGGATTTTATTTCATTAGGTTTAAATGTATCCTCTGCTCTCGGATGTCCTTGAGTTACTGGGTTAACCACCGTTTTCTTTTTGTTAGGGTGGGAGCTACATTCTCTTACAACATTCTACATCCTGAGTAGAAGTATTCTATGGGTTTTGACATGCTACATTTAAATTAAAAAATATTTTCCATTTTAAACACTTTTTAATTTTCATGATGATTTTTTCCAATGATCTATGCATACTTCTGGTATTTTAAAATACCCAAACCTACAGATTAAAAAATTATTTTTTGTAATTGACCCTTAACTTATTTACCTTTTGATGAGATTAAGGCAGTTATGCTTCAGAGTTTCTAATATTTGTTATGATTTACCTTATGTTTTTGAATGGTCAGTTTTTATAAATGTTGCATGTGAATGAAGAGTATGTATTCTTTAGTTATTGGTTCATTAAATCAAGTTGTTGTTTAACTATTCTTTCCTTTTTTTAAAAGAAGACTTTATTTACTTATTTTTAGAGAGAGGGGAAGAGGGGAGATAGAGAGGGAGAGAAACATCTATCACTTGTCTCCTGTATATCCCCAACCAGGGGCCTGGCCTGCCACCCAAGCAGGTGCCCTGACTGGAAATTGAATCAGTGACATTTCTGTCTGCAGACTGTGCTCAATCCACTGAGCTGCACAGCCAGGGCTCAAATATTCTTTCTAAATCTTTATTAATTTTGTCCCTTTGATTTTAAATTACTGAGAGATGCATGTTAAACTTTATTACTGTAATTGTGGATTCATCTGTTTCTCCTTGCAATTAAAAATTTTTTGCTTTATATATTGTAAACCACATTATTGGGTGTGTACGAGTTTAATATTGCACCTTTTATTATTGTGTGGTGACCTGCTTTATCTCACACAATGTTTTTTGCTTTCAAGGTTATTCACCTTTAGTTCGTGCTCCTCGCTCTGGTATCCTCTTTGTCTCTGCTATGTAGAAATCCCCCCCTTTTTTCTGTCGGACTCTATTAGTGATTAAACTCTCTCTTCCCATTTCCTAAGTGTGTGTGTACACCTGGTTGCGGTTGCTGGAGCCTGGCTACATGAAGTTTGTTATCACTCTGACCCCACAGTCCATGAGGGCCACCCTAGCCTCCCTCCTTCATGACCCTTAACCTTCCTCTCCCATCACTAACTGCTTTGTTTTCAAGTCCCCATTCACATTCTCCAGCAAGGGACCCTGATTGACCCAGCTTATCGTTTTGCTACAGGTCTACCTTAGGAGGCTTGGCCTACCTATGAGTTTGCTGCCCTTGGGACATGTGCTCATCCCTAATCCAGCTGGGTCTGTGTACTGGGCTGTTTCACATCAGATGGCTGTAGAATTGCAAACTGGCCAATTTGGCCCTTTTGTCTGTGGGCTCTTAAAAGAATTGGCCCTTGTTTGGTTGTCGGCATCAGCTTCTGTAGCAGAGAGCACTCTGTTTAGAATCTGCCACCTCATTGCAGTGCAACATGGTGCCTCACTGCATCGGCAGAGCCCTGTCTGGAAGCCAGGGTCTTTGCTAGGTTCTGAGGAAGGCTTAAAATTCATGTTTAGGGAGGGCTGATTGGTGTGCCCTTACCTCTCAAGCCAGCTCAGTGTTCATTATCAGGCCTTCTCCCCCATCACTCCAGTGACCTGTCCCAAAGTTTCTTTTGTCACAAATGGACCTTATTATGTCATGTTGAGAAATGGTTCTGAAGTTGGCTGCTGGGCAAAATAGGGAAACAAAACAAAACAGAGCACGGAAAACAGATTCCTGGTATTTTATGTAAGGGAAGTCTTGCCTGTCTGGGGCCAGTGAAGTCTGCAATCATTTCACAGCTATTCTGATCTTGAGAACCTGTCCAAGTGTGGGAAAATCTCCCCTTTTGAAATAGTAGGATCTATTATTCACTTCACAGTTAAGAACCTCTGGGAGCATGTCTTGTATGTTCATCTCATTTACCTGTTTATTAGCAGCCTTGGTGAGCGATATGAGAGATTCACCAACCCTAAATCACTTAGCGATAGGTTATCAGAGCTGGAAGGAGTCTCAGGGGCATCTTCTAGCCCCGTCACTTTACTGTAACACAGCTGAGCCCCACTGAAGGGAAGGGGCCAGCCCAAAGCCTCACACTGGCTGGTGGCAGAGATGGGACAAGGAACTCGGTCCCTTAACCCTCCCAGTTCGGGGCCACCTTCCTCTTATTGTACTCTCCTCAGAGGAAGAGCACTAAATCATTCTTGAAGTTTTAGCACTGTTTTGTCAGTTGATTTAGAATTTGCAGTGGTAGGAATGTTTAGAAATTGAAGTGTAGGTGAGCTGTAGTCCTCTGATGTGTAATTGTAAACAGGGGCAATTGACTTGAGCGGGGTGGGAGCCATGCACAGGGCCTTCGGCTCTAGGCCTTGCGCCAACCCTCTGTGCTCAGAGTGAGGACGATGGAACCTCACATCTTGTTCTCAGTTGTGGGTTTCCCTTTTCCCTTCTTTCTTCCATCCATTTGCTACCTTCTCCCCTTCTTCCACTGCTTTCTTATATACCATTAACCCCTTGTTTCTGTAATCTTTGTTTCTTTCCCTACTAACCTCTGACATAAAGTATTAATTTCTGGCGTCTTTCCCCTTTCTTTGAAGTTCTCCTTCTGGCTACAAAAACTTCCAATTAAGTTTTTTAAATAAAAGATAGAAGTTAAAAGCAACTGCTGCCTGGGGTTAGCTGGATAGAAACTTGTAGTTGCTTGAAGCTGTACTTCAAAAAGAGAAAACTCAATTTTAAAAGTAGAGAAGTTTATTCATAAAATACATTGCATTAAAAAAATGACTCTGGATACTGCAGGCTGTAGAGGCGTCAAACTGCGAGCCACTCGTTCTGTTGTATTTATTTATAGAATATTCTTTTTCTATGTAATGTTTGTATTCTAAATAAAGTAAAGGGAAAATTTTAAGCATCTGAATCCTTGTTTACTCTGTTGTCAGTTATGTTAATTAATTTAATATTGAGATTCTCATCTTTATTAACTGAAGAACTTTTACAGAGCTCTTAAATATATTTCTTTTATGTGCTATTGTATACATACAAAATGGTATGAGAATGTATCTCAAACTTCTCTCTATATTTTTTAGCAATTTTTCTTATTCCTAAATTCTACTTCTGATAGACTCCCCAGAAGTGTGGCTGTATTCTGAGAGGAGCCACAGGCCTGAGGAGTCAGTGGGTCGCTGTGAGTGGTCCTGGTCACCAGGAGGAAACACTTGCTCAGGCCTTTCTTATCTTCTGGCTCAGGGCTATTCTAGCCAAGAAGTTCTAGCCAAGAAGTTCTAGTCACTTCTGAAATTCAGCATTTGGGGGTTTCAGCTTCCTAGACAATCTGGAGCTGACCAGCAACATGGATAAAAAAGAAGGGAAACTTCTGAAGAATCTCTTTTTCCTGTATTTTCATCCAAGGAAATAGTCAAAGAGGAGAAAAATAAACAGTCATCACTACACGCAGTGTTTCTCGAGCTGCTGGCTGTTGCCGTTGGTAGACCATGAAATCAACTTAAAGGCTCTTGACCTGCATTTAAAAACCAGAAACGAATAGAAAATACAAATACACAATGAAGGCAAGTATTTCTTCGTGAATCTTTATATATGTGTCTATGAGTGTGTGTACACACACGCGAGCATGATATAAAATGCGTTTTTTACCAAAGGGTGACGTGAAAGCAGCCTGAGGAGCAGGCTAGCTTAAGGGTGCAGAGCTTCCCCTGTGTGCCAAGCCCTTTCCTCCGGGTAGGACTTCCATGTTTACCATGGAAGCCTGTGGTCGGCAGGTGCTGCCGACATTGTGCTATTTGAGGGATACGATCATCTTTTCCTAATTTCCTTACACTGTGCTAACATTACCATTCTTTTCTAGATCTGCTTCTGGAGCTCCAGTCCCATCTACCTTTCTGCAGGTTCATATCGACCCTCTCTAGTCAAGTCATTGTCATCTGCCATCTGGCAGACTGCCTCCTACAGAGGGCTGGGTAGGTTTTTGGGCTGAGCAAGGAAAACAATATGACCACAAGGTGGCAGTGGCATCCACAAGCTTTGTTGGGACAGGCTTTTACAGTTCCCAGCTGAGGAAGTCCCTCTCAGGCTAATTTGTCCAGAGGCTAGAACATGGGAATTGCAGTTCAGAAGGGGAAGTGGAGGGGGAGGGGCTCTCGGGAGAGAGGAGGCTTCTATGCCTAGGTGGTGCCGTTTGGTAGCTCAGTGGGTGTGTAGGTCAGAGCAGCTTGAAGTCTTGTAACCACAAGGCTCTGTCTTATCGATGGCCTTCAGATACTGGGTGTAGTTTTATGAACTAGGTAAGACAGGGAGACCCTAAATGGCTAAAAATCTGCTTGTTTGGGTTATTAAGTGGTTGGATGTGTAAAAATTTGAACTTGGTGCCAGTGGGCTTTTGAGCTCACAGGTCTCAGCCTCTGGGGATAAAATAAACAACTGAGGGACCAATGGACAGAAACCATCTTTGACTCACATTTCAGGGCTAAGCCAAAGTAGGTTTGCAGTTGTGTGTTTATTCTCGTATTATTCTTTATTAATTATTGCATTATTTTCCATACCAACAACTGTAAACTTACTTGGACCCACCCCTGTAATTAACTCCCTTCAATCCATTCTCCACACAGAAATCCGAGCTGTCTTTATAAAATGTGGATCAGGCCTTGTCACTCCACTGTTTTCTTATTGTTTCTATTTGCCTGTCATACCTTTGCCCATCCTTTTATTTTTACCCTTTCTCAATCGCTTGGTTCACGTGTGTCAGTTGTACATAGTATATAGTTGAATCTTGCTTTGTGAGTCAAATTGGAAATCTTTTTCTTTTAATAAATTAATTAATCCTCTCAATGGACTTCAGCTCATTCCTATTAATTAATGGTCTCAATGCTGTCATATTATAATTATTTGTGTATTATATGTACTGTATTTATTTCTCTACTTGATATTTTCTTTATTTAAATTTATTTGGCTATTTAAGAAGGTCGATGTTGTTGTTTTAGTAATTACCTTTTAACTTAATCTTTAAAAAACCCCCAAATGTGATTAGGATACTTTTTTTTTAACATTTTAATATCAGGTGTCAGTTTTTTTTTAAGCTTCATTGACATATAGTTCACATAGCATATGATTCACTTATTTAAAGTATATAGCACAGCAGTTTTGAATATAGTCACAGATATATGCAAATCACCACAAACAATTTTAAAACATTTTTATCACCTCTAAAGGAAATTCTGTACCCTTTAGCTATTGCCCCCTACTCCTCCAGCGTCCTCCCCCCCATTGTAGACGGTCCCTAGTTGACTCTCTGCATCTCTGGACATTTCATATGAATGGAATCATATAGTATGTATTGTAGTCTTTTGTGACAGGCTTCTTTCACTTAGCATAATGTTTTCAGGTTCATTCGTGTTGTAGTTAGCATGTACCGATTCTTCATTCCTATTTGTGGTTAAATAATATTCCACTGTATAAATACATTCATTTTGTTTACCCATTTATCAGTTGATGGAAATATAGGTTGTTCCTACCCTTTGGCTATTATGAATAAAGGCAAGCACTCATGTACGAGTTTTTGTGTGATAGAATTTTTATTTCTCTTGAGGATATACTTGGAATTACTAGGTCATGTGGTGAGTGGGCGGTCTACATTAAACATTTTGAGATACTCCCAAATGGTTTTCCAAGGTGGTTGCACCATTTTATATTCCCGCGAGCAGTGTACGAGGGTTCCAAGCTTTTCCGTATCTCCATAAATGTTTATTATTAATATCTTTTTTATTATAGCCATCTAGTGGGTGTCAAGTGGCATCTCACTGTAGTTTTGATTTGCATTTTCCTGATCTCTAATGGTGCTGAGCATCTTGCAATGTGCTTCTTGGTCATATGTAGTATTACCATTCAAGTTTTTTGCTCATTTTTAAACTGGGTTGTCTTATTACAGTTATGAGTTTTTAAAATATATTTTGCATACAAGTCCCTTATCAGATTTGTAAATTATTACCCCATTTTATAGGTTGTGTTTTTACTTCCTTGATAGTGTCCTTTAAAGCACAGAATTTTACAATATTTATGAAATCCTATTAATTAATTAATTAATTATTTGCTCGGTTGCTTGTACTTTCTGCATCATGTCTATGTAGGCTTTGCCTATCCAAAATCATAAAGATTTATGCTTATGTTTTCTCCTGAGAGTTTTTATAACTTTACATTTTACATTTAGGTCTTTGATGCATTTTTGAGTTACTTTTTGTGTATGGTACAAGGAAAGGGCTCATCTTTATTCATTTGTGTGTGTGTATATTCAGTTGTTCCAGCACCATTTTTTGAAAAATACTACTCTTTCCCTCTTGAACTACCTTGACACTTCTGTCAAGGGTTTATTTCTGGACTCTCGATGGAGCTATATGTCTATCCTTATGCCAAGACCACACCGTCCTGATTAGTGTCGTCCTGTAGTAAACTTTGAAATGGGGAAGTGTGAGCCTTCCACCTTTGTTCTTTTTCAAGGTTATTTTGGGTGTTGTGGTTAGGCCCACTTCCATATGTATTTTAGGATAGCTGGGTAATTTCTGCGAAAAGAGAGCAGCTGGAGTTTTGAAGGGGAACGAGTTGAATCTATAGACTGATGGGAGGTATTATAATTTTAACAATGTTAAGTCTTCCGATCCATGAATATGGGATGTCTTTCCATTTACTTATGTCTCCTTTAATTCCATTCAACATGATATATTTTTGTATTTATATTTGCAGAGTAAGGTTATTATACTTGTGTTAAATTTATTCTTAAATATTTTATTATTTTTGATGGTGTTATGAATATAATTGTTTTCTTAATTTCAATTTTGGGTTATTGCTTGACAGTGTTGAGAAATGTAATTAATCCTTTATATTGATCTTATGTTCAGCAACCTTATTAAATTCATTTATTATTTCTCATAGTTTAGGGGCAGATTTAAAAAGATTTTCCTATATACAACACCATGGTATCTGCAAATAGAAATAGTATCACTTCTAACCTGTTTGCTTTTTATTTCTTGTCCTGTTTAATTGCCCTGGCTAGACCCTCCAGTACAACATTGAATAGTAATGGTAAGAACAAATATCCTTGTCTTGGTCTTGATTATAGTGGGAAAGCATTAAATTTTTCACCACTAATTATAATGTTAGCTATGGGTTTTTCATAAATACCCTTTATCAGGATGAGGAAGTTACTTTCTATTACTAGTTTTTAATCATGAAAGGTTTATTATGAAAGGTAGCTTATTGTGTCAAATATATTTTATGCATTTATCAAGATTCATGTGTGTATCCTTTATTCTACTGATATTGATGCAGAGAGATCTGATCATATCACTGGGGAGAAGCAGGGAGGAGCTGTAGGAGGAGGTCACTAGAGACAGTGGTAAACGGTTTGGGATGGGATTGGCTGAGATGCTGAATGCCTCCAGAGCGCATGGAATTATAGGTTAAAGAATTGGAAATAAAAGGAGGTCTCCTGGCCTTTTGGGCTGGCTCACTGGCTCGCTTTCTCTTCCTTGAGGAAGCCTGGATAACTGTGCGGCAGCTGCCAGTGTTTCCCAAAGGACAGCACTTTGGATGGATTTTGGATGGGAGAAGAAACTTTGGGCACAGCCTAGGATTGAGTTGGTCTGGCAGAGGGTGGCAGAATTATTCTTCTTTGGGTGTTCTAGAGGGGGCGGACTCTGAGGCAGAAGCCTGCTATTCTTCCATTGTGTAGCTTTTGTATCTTATGTTATTTTAGTTTGTAAACTAACCCTATAGAAACAAGATAATTAAAAACTAACAGGGGGAATAATAGGGGAACTCAGATATTAAAGAGTTTAGCCTTAACTGATAGGTTTAAGTGACTAATGTATGTGGAAAGCTGTTATTCCAAAATTGTGTAGTTTTTGCATAAAAACTTCTTTCCTTTATCACCAAACCTTTGCCTCCAGAATTTTGCCTAGGGGTGGCGGTGGGCAGCAGGACACCACTTGCTGTTTAGTAACAGTGTGTTACACTGATTTATTTTTGGATATTAAACCAACTTTGCATTCCTGGGATACTTCCTACTTGGTCACGGTGTACAATCAGTTGTATAAGTTGCTGATCTTTGTTTGTTTGTATTTTATATATGTTTTCTTGTGATGCCTTTGCCTAGCTTTGGTACCAGTGTAATAGTGGATTCATAGAATGAATTGGGAAGGATTTCCCTCTCTATTTTTTGGAATATTTGTGAAGAATCGATATTGACTCTTCTTTAGAGGTTGCGTAGTATTAATCAGTGAAACCATTGGAACTTGGATTTTCCTTTGTCAGAAGTTTAAAATTACTATTTGGTCTCTTTTTAAATAATCAGATTTAATGTGCATGCTACACACACCCTAATTAAAAGGCAAAGATTGTCAGATTAGATGAGAAGTAAGACTCAACTATATACCGCTTACAAAAAACACATTTTATTTTCTGTAAGTTTATATGTATATTTATTGATTTTACAGTGAGAGGAAGGGAGAGAGAGAAACATTGATGTGAGAGAGAAACATCAATCGGTCGCCTCCCATATGTGTCCTGACCGGGGGACCAAACCCACAACCTAGGTATGTGCTCTTTTTGTGCTCATACAGGATGGTGCTCCAACCAACCGAGCCACCTGGCCAGGGCAAGAAACGCATTTTAAATATAAGGTCATAAATAGGTTAAAAGTAAAATAATGGAAAAAGATACACCATGTTATACCAATCAAATGGAAGCTGAAACGGCTATGTGGCGTGCTGTCTTGGAGGCCGCCCGACTTCCACACCATGCTGTGAGTTGATAATCGGCTGACCTGTCGTTTTCTGCCTTTGGCACTTCGATAGGACTCAGCAACAAACTAAGCAATCAGCTTCTTTGTCTCTATAACTATTCCTCTACATCTGTTAAATGCTAGAAATAGAGTTCATGGGCCAATGTTCCTTCACCTGTATCCCATCCAATTTGTCACTAGTGATTATAAGCTTAGCACATAAACAGCTTTTCATATTTTATCAGTAATCCACTTATCGCCAATAACGGGGTCTCTATGGCCATTTGGTGGAATGATCTAACTCTAGGATCCCACCTTAAAATCTGCTTACCAGTACTCCATTCTTGGTCCCAGATGGGTTCTCTGGCAGCAGATCCTGAGACCACTGAGACGTTACTGAGGAACTGCTCCCAGGGAGACTCGTAAGGGATTGAACATGGAAGGGGATCAGTAAGGAGAGCAAGAGTACAGTCTCAGGCCACAGCCCCACAGTTAAGTTTGCCTGGTTTGACATGGGCATTTGTGCATGTCGATTTACCGGAGTCATGTGGACCTTTGGCAAGGGAGTGGGGGGCATTCTTACATCCACATCAGTCATCATTGAAGACTCTGAGGTGATGTGACCTCCCAGCTCTCTGTGGCAGTGGACAGTGTGACTCTGGTGATCAAGAGCAGTTCTCCAAAGCGCAGGGGAGCTGCCATTGGGATCAAAGGCACGTTGCAGCTGGTAATGTGTGAGAAAGCAGTATAAAGGATGTCGACATTGTCCTCCACAAGAGAGAATGTGGACTGAGAAGAAAGTGGCCCTCGTCAGCATTTGGGAGGGGTGTCAAAAGTCTGCAGAGGAGACCAAGCCTGAGAGGCCAGTGAGGCCAAGGAAAACCCAGACGGCATGTCAGGAGAGGTGTGCTGCCCCGTGCGGCCGGTGCCTAGAGGGGTGTCCAGCCCTGACCCCACGTCTCCTGACTTGAGGGACTGGGTAGGTGGAAAGATGGGGAATGAGGAGGGGTGGCTGGTTTGGGGTGGGATGTCAATGCATTCATTCCATTTTGCCCCGTTTGACAAGAAAGACACAATATTTATACTCAATTCCTAAAATTTCTTAAATTGCAATGAAATGACCCCAAAAGAAAAATTTCCCACAGCATCCAGAAACACTATTGCTGTCAAACACTGATTATTGTTTTACTCTTCTCTGTGGCTTTGTTTAAAATCACAGCAGCAAACCCACATGCCTTGATCCCTTATGATTTATTTAGGTCACAGTATGATTGGTAAGCACAGGTGAGGAAGGCACACTCTTCGACCGCCCCTTGGGGGGCTGCCAGTGTGCCAGGGGAGTTAGATATGCTTGCAAGCCCTGGTACATGGAGAAGGAGTGGGGGAATTAGAAAATTTCAAAATTAAAACTTTTAAACATTGTTCTTCAAACAAGTATAGGTGTGTGTGAACACAGAGCAGTATGTATAGGTTTTGGAGTCAGGAAGACGTGGACTCAAAACCTAATTCTTCATTTACCAGCTGGTGTGCCTTTGGGCAAATCGCTTAACCATTCTGAGTCGTGGGCTTCATAATGTACAGCTTGTGTGATGCTGTAAGAGTTAAATATATAAAACAGTACTTGATTTTTAATAGGCGTTTTTGCCCTGAAGGATTTCAAATTTTAAAAATGACTCTTTTTACAGATTTAAAAATTAGACCACTTACCAATATTTAAAAAAAAATTAGTTACATAAAATGAGCTTTACTCACAATAATTTTTAAGCTTTTTAGAAACATACCAACATGTTTGGTGTGCTGCATAGTGGAGCTCTTCTAATTCATTCTGGGTTAGAAAATCCCTTTGATATGAAAAAAATGTCATTTGCAAATACTCATTTTTTCAAATATATATTATGTTTGTGATTATTATATAAATGCACTATAAACTGCAGATTAATCTAGCCAATATTTGCTTAGCATGTGAAAGAAAAATCTGTTCCTTTGACTATAAATGAGAATAAAATTACAAAGTGTGGGGCTGAACATTTTAGTAAACTTATACAGGCCTCAATAGGAATCTCACTGTCACTTGCAGCTGGTAGCAAAGGGAAACCTTAGCATGCTGACGTGGCAGGCTTCATGTTTTTACACTTCCTTGATGCCTGAGGAGGCTGGGTATTTAGCAGTTTTTTCTATGTTCATCACCATTTCATAATTTCTAGATTATCAAACTTGTTCTCTTTTTATAAATCCCTATAAATGTACGGTGGCATATTTCTGATAAATTCTGCAAATATATTTGCTTACTTGCTAATTGACCCACCTCAAGCTCTCTTTTCTTTCTGTAGCCTTAAAAACATCCCCCTCATTTTTGTGTTTGTTTCTCCGTTACCTGCACTCTCTGGATGACCTCTCCAGGTGCTGAAAGCAGGACCCTTTCGGGAGGTCGCTCCCTGCTGGGGTTGAAGTCATCAGGAAGCCTCCGAGAGCCCTGAGGACCGCGTACTGTGCTCCTCCTGATAAAAGGGAGTCTGGTTTGGGCGGCGTCTTCAAGTCTGCAGAGGAAGGACTCCGTAAGCAGCTAAACCACTGAGTGGGGAGTTTCTACTTCAGGCTGATGCAAATTATAAACTCAGGACTTCAGGTCTAAACATGGAATATCCTTGATAATTCTCTATGTTAATTGCCCAAAGGAATGACTACGATTTCACAATTTCACTGAAAGTTACATAAAGTAAAACTTGGAATATTCTTCAATATGTCACAGTGCAGTTTAGGACAGGAAACAGGTAAATAATGGAAAAAGGAGAACATCATAGGCTTTATTTGGGAGCCTATTTCAGAAAAGAGTGTACAAGTCATATATTTTGAGGCTCTGTTGATGGGTGTTTATAAGATCATAATATTTTTCTGGTGAATTGTTGTTAAGTAATGACTATCTTTATCTTTAGCAATGCTTTTTGCCTTAAATCCCATTTTATCTCATGTTATACTTGGTCTATGTGGGTATTTGGCTGGCATTTCTGTCCCTTTACTTTTATTCTCTCTTATAGTCTTAGATATATCACTCTTTCTTTTTAAAAATTAAGCATCAGTTTTTTAGTACACCTTTAGATTTTCGGAAATACTATGAAGATACTGTAAAGAGTTCCCATATGCTTTGTACCGTTTCCCCTGTTATTAACATCTTACATTATTAGTGTGGTGCATGTGTTATAATTAATGGGCCTCATCGGTACCTATTATGAACTAAATCCGTAGTTCATTCAACTGTCCTTAGTTTTCACTAATGTCCTTTTTCTGCCCCAGAAACCCATCCAGGATGCCACACCACATTTAATTGTCATGTTTCTTTGTAATGACAGTGTCTCAGACTTTCCTTATTTTTGGTGACTTTAACAATTTTGAGGAGCCCTGGTCAGGTATTTTGTAGAATATTCAATTGGAATTTTTCTTTTATTTTTCATGATTAGACTGGGATTGTGGGTTTTAGAGAGGAAGATGATAGAGATAAAGTGCCATTTTCATCACATAACATCAAGGACCTATACTATCAATATGACTTATCACTGTTGGTGTCGATCTCCTGGCTGAGGTAGTGTTTGTCGGGATTCTCTGCCATGAAATTACTTGGCCCGTCCCCGCCATCCACTGATTCCATATTGTCCTCTTTAGAAGGAGGTTATTATGTGTGGCTGAGGAGTGAGGGGTGGAGAATTATGCTCCACTTCTTCGAGGGTGGAGTATCTACATAAATTAACTTCTTCTGCATAGGAGATTTGTCTCCACCCCCTCATATCATTACGGACTTCTGGATATTTATTTAATATTTTGGGGTATAATCCGATCTACTTAATTTTGTTGTTCGATTGATTCTAGCTTTGGCCATTGGGGGCTCTTTCTCTTGTCTTATGTGTCCTTCGACCTCCTCCCATTGATGTGGGTCTTCTCCCTCCCTGTCCTAGCTCCAGGATCAGCCATTTCATCAAGGAATTCTGGTTCCTGTTGTTGGAAAATGGCCAGAAACCAAGATCTGGGTGCTAAATGTGTTCATTGCTACTGGGATGTCGTTGTCACTAGACTCTTTTAGCTGTCAGATCAAGGAAATGTATGTGTGTGCAGATAGGTAAGTCTCTTTATGTAGCATATAAATGGAATTTTCTTCTTTAAAAAATCCAACCTGAGGACTCTGTCTTTAATAGGCAATTTTAATCAGTTTACATTGATTATGAATACTGATTGCAGCAGAAGCTTTGGAATGCTCTGCCTCACCTTCGTCACCAATGGTAGCATCTTTCTCTCCTTGTCTGAGGTTTTCTCTAACAGAAGGAAGTATGCTCAGCCTCAAACAATTGAGGGCAAAAGTGTCTGAGAGTTAATACCCAGCAGCATCTCTCAACCAATGTCTGATTAATATTCATCGTAGCTTTTTCACTCCTTTTTACTCTGGGCTCCAGCTCTACACTGGACTCTGCACAGCTCTCAGAAATCTCCAACAGGACTAAGCTACAGTTAGTTATCTGAATGGGAACTTGTATCACAAACATAACCTTTTGTGACTGCCTTCCCTTTCCTGTCTCACTTTCCTACTCCCCAGCCAGTGTTTCCTGAATCACTTCCCAAATAAACTACTTCCTAACTACATTGCACTTGAATCTTTGTTTCAGGTTATGGTTTTGGGGGGACTCGAATTAATATACTAATATATTTGGGTATATTTCTATCACGTAATGCTTTTTCCATGTAATCAAGCTTATCTATTCCCTGCTCATTTTCTGTCTTCTATTCATCTAGCTTTCTTTATTTTCTCCCTTCCCTGCCAATAGTTTGGAAGTTTTACATGCTATTTCTCTTTCATCTGGGTTTATTTTTATCCTTTTTTTTTTTTAACATGCTTAGTAAGCACTATCTACACTTTTCTACAGAATAATATAATAACTTTAGAAAAATTTTAAGGTCATCCCCCATATCATTTATACCATCACCGTGTAGTTTTAAGTAACATGTTATTTAGTTTCCATGTCATTGTATATTTTTCAATTTTCTTCTTGTGATTGATTTCTAGTTTCATGGCATTGTGGTGAGAGGATGTTTGATATGATTTTAATTTTCTTAAATTTATTGAGACTTGTTTTGTGTCCTAACATGTGGTCTATCCTAGAAAACATTCCATGTGCCCTTGAAAAGAATGTATATTCTGCTGCTTTGGAGTGAAATGCTCTGTGTATATGAGTTAAATCCATCTGATCTAATGTGTTATTTAAGGCCTCTGTTTCCTTGTCGATTTTCTGTCTGGAAAATCTATCCATTGAAGTCAATGGGGTGTTAAAAATCCCCTACTATGACAGTATTTCTGTTCTCTCCCTTTATGTCCATCAGGATTTTCTTCCCATATTTAGGTGCTCCTATGTTGGGTGCTTAAATGTTTACTAGGGTTATATCCTCTTGCTGGATAGTTCCCTTTATCATTATGTTGTGTCCTTCTTTTTCTCTCACTATAGCCTTGGTTTTACGGTCTATTTTTTTGTATATCAGTATTGCTACCCCAGCTTTTTTTGCCTTTCCATTTGCATGAAATATCTTTTCCATCCCTTTTCTTTTAGCCTATGTGTATCTTTTGTTCTGAGATGGGTCTTGTTTTTTTATCCATTCAGCTACCCTATGTCTTTTGTTTTGAGTATGTAAGCCATTTACATTTAAAGTGATTATTGATAGATATGCATTTATTGCCATTTTATTTTTAACTATTTTTCTCTGTTATTTTTTTCTTTTCCCTTCTTAAATCAAGTCCTTTAACATTTGTTGCAATACTTGTTTGGTGTTAACAACCAGTATCTGGGAAGCATTTTATCTGTCCTTTGATTCTAAATGATAGTCTAGTTGTAGATCCTTGCTTTTCATCACCTTGAGTATTTTATGCCAATCGCTTCTGGCCTGAAATGTTTCTGTTGAGAAATCAGATAACAGTCTAATGGAAGCTGTCTTGTAGGTAACTAACTGTTTTTCTCTTGCAGCTTTTAAGATTCTCCCCTTGTCTTTAAGCTTTGCCATTTTAATTATGATATGCCTTGTTGTAGGCCTCTTTGGGATCATCTTGTTTGGGACTCTCTGCACTTCCTGGGCTTGTGTATCTTTTTCCTTCACGAAGTTAGGGAAGTTTTTGGTCATTATTTCTTCATATAGGCTCCCGATCCCTTGCTCACTCTCTTCTTCTGGTATTCTCATGATGCAGATGTTGTTACACTTCATGTTGTCCCAAAGGCTTATTAAACTCTCTCCTTATTTATTTATTTTTTTAAATTCATGGTTTCTTTCTGTTGTGTGTTTGGGTGTTTTTTTCTACTTTGCCTTCTAAATTCCTGATTCAATCTTCTGCTTCACCTAACCTACTATTTATTCCTTCCATTGTATTATTTACTTCAGATATTGCATTCTTTATTTCTGATTGGTCCTTTTTTACAGTTTCTATGTCTTCTTTTATGCTGTTGAGTATTCTTATAACCATTACTCTAAACTCTGTGTCTGATAAATTGCTTACCTCCATTTCATTTAGTTCTTTTTCTGGGGAATTATCTTGTTCTTTCATTTGGGGCCTATTTCTTTGTCTTCCCATTTTGGCTACCTCTTTGTATTTGTTTCTGTGTATTAGGTAGATCTGCAAAGACACTGGTGTAGGCCTATGTCAGACTCTGCCTATGACTGGCCGTGGACAACCTGTTTGGAACTATCAGTGATCCACAGCATGTGACTCCCTCTGCTGCGCCTGTTTGTGCATAGAAAGAACCAGGCTGTATGCCAAGGCCAGCTTTTACTAGTACCAGGCCTGGGGGAGGGGTCAGGTAAAGTCTCAAAACTCCCAGAGATCTGCCTTGGCCTGCAGGCTCTCTGTTAGGCTATGTCTCTGAAATAGCCTCCAGCAGCTAGGCTGAAGTACTGCAGGGTGGGGTGAGAGTGTTTCCTGTGGGTGGAGCTATTGCTTCTTCCCAGGCTGATGATACATACAGGGGAATGCCCTGTCTGGGAAAGATGGCTTCTGTGGTATGAAAAATGGCTCAGCACAGGGATCCTGGTAACTGTTTCTTCAGTTCTCTCCTCAGAGCCACCAACCCCAGACTCTCCTCATGTATCTTTAGTTCACACTGCCCTCCCTCTGTCAGAGCCCAGGGTAAGTGACAGCAAATGAATTTTGAGTGTTGGCCCTTTAAGAGGCTCTCTGCATCTCTAGACATCTCTCCTTGGCAGAAAGAAGCCCCACTGCTTTTTACAGTCAGATGTTATTTGGGTTCCTTTGCCAGCTCTAGTGCTCTATGCTGGGGAGGCCAGCAGGGGGTCTAGACTTTACACTTCTCAGGGAGAACCCTCTGGTCGCTGAAATATCCCTCTGGAACTTCAGCTGCTATCTTTGGGAGCCCAGACAGCCCCCTCATGCCTCCGCATTTTTTACTAGTCTCTTTGTGGTGGTGGTGTTTCTTCCATAAGTCCTTGGTTATAAGACTTCTCTCCAGCTAGTGTTCAGTTGGTTATCCAGGATGATTTTTCTATAATTTAGTTGTAATTCCAGTAGATTTTGGGAGGGGTTAGTGTAGCTTCTACCTACTCTGCTACCAACTTGGATTTCCATCATTGAGTAGTTTTAAAATTTTACCTTCTTTTAATGACCTCTTCTTGCTCCAAGTTAGACATTACTTTTAACAAATATTTTTATATTCAATACTTATTTGAATGTGATTGTGAATTTCTTTGCTAACTATTCTTTTTGTATCTGCTTTTGAAGTGTACTTTTCTGCTCAGAGTACACCCATTAGTAATCCTTCTATCAGAGGCCTATGAGTGATACACTTCCTCAATGTTTGTTTGGAAATGTCTTTGTTTCACTCTTATTCTTGATAATTTCACAGTTATCTCATTGATAATTTGGTGACTATAGAATTATAGATTCATAATTATTTTCTCTGAATACTTTAAAACTACCATCTACTGGTTTTGATATTTATAGTTTTGATGAAAAATGTGCTGCCAGTCAGAGGATTAATTTTTTGTAGGCAATCTGACTTTTCTTTTTTTAAATATATTTTGTTGTTTATGCTATTACAGTTGTCCCAATATTTCCCCCTTTGCCTGTCTCCACCTAGCACCCCCACATTCCCTCTGGCAATCCTCCCCCTTAGTTCATGTCCATGGGTCATGAATATAAGTTCCTCGGCTTCTCCATTTCCTATACCATCCTTAACACCCCCCTGTCTGTTATGTACCTACTAATTTGTGCTTCTTAATTCCTGCAACTTTTCCCCTATTCTCCCCCTTCCTCTTACCAATAGATAACCTTCCAAATGATCTTCACATCTATGATTCTGTTCCTGTTCTTCTTGCTTGCTTAGTTTGTTTTTTAGGTTCAGTTGTTGATAGTTGTGATTTGTTGCCATTTTAGTGTTCATGGTTTTGATCTTCTTCTTTTTCTTGTATAATTCCCTTTAACATTTCATATAATAATGGCTTGGAGATGATGAACTCCTTTAGCTTTACATTGTCTGGGAAGCAATTTATCTTCCCTTCCATTCTAAATGATAGCTTTGCTAGATAGAGTAATCTAGGTTGTGGGTCCTCACTTTTCATCACTTTGAATACTCTTGCCAATCCCTTCTGCTACCAAAGTACCCAATGAGTTCCTTGAGCATCCTAATAACCAGTATTTTGAACTCTGCATCTGATAGATTGCTCATCTTCATTTTGTTTAGCTCTTTTTCTGGAGTTTTGACCTGTTCTTTCATTTGGGCCATTTTTTGTGTGTCCTCATTTTGGCAGCCTTCCTGTGTTTGTTTCTACGTATTAGGTAGAGCTGCTTAACTCCCTGTCTTAGTAGCATGGCCTACTGTAGAAAAGCATACCTGTAAGCTGGATGGGGCAAATCGTTAGGTAATCTCCAGAGTGGAGCAACCCATGTGAACCAGGTTGATGAAGTCTCTAATGTGGTGTCACCATTCTGTGGCTCTGTGTGAGGGAGGGCTAAGAAAGGGGACAATGCTACTGCCTGGCCTCTGGAGTTTTGTCTGGGAGGGAGCTGTCCTCTAGCACTTGCCCTGATGCCAGGCACTTCATTTTCTCCCTGTATGCCACTTTTACCCTTCTAGGTGCTGCCACAGTGCTAGAGCCCAGAGAGAGTGAGTCTGCATAAGTCCTAAGTCTGTTGTGGGCCAATTAAGAGGATATGCCTGAGGATATGGCTTCTTCTACCATACCAACCCCCACAGGTTTTTACAGCCAGAGGTTTTGAGGCTTTAGTTCCCCATGCTGGAACCCTGGGTTGCACAGTCTGTCTCACTCCCCAGTTATTCCTCCCCATTTATCTGAATGTGAATGTGGGACTACCTGGTCCACAAGCTGCCGCCTTGCCATGCCTCCCCTCTGCCCTGGCTTCCCATCTCTGCCTCTCCTACCAGTCTGGATGAATGTTTCTTCTTTAACTCCTTGGTTGTCGGACTTTCATACAGTTCAATTTTCTGGCAGTTCTGGTTGTTTTTCATTTTTAAATTAGTTGTTTTTGTTCTTTTGGTTGTGCAAGGAAACAAAGTTTATCTACCTACACCTCCACCTTGGCCAGAAGTTCTCTGAGTTTATAATAGCTTTAAAATATTATATTCTTGTGTTTTATGTTTCCTAGTTTACTAGGATTTTTTGACAGGTGTGTTTGTAGTTATCCTACTCAGTAGTAAGGACTTATAACTTCATAACTTCAGCCAATATATCTTGAAATATTATACTCTCCATTTCTGAATTTCCAACTTATGACCTTTCTATTAGATATATATTGGATCTTATTTTATTTTTCAGGTATACTAATCACGTTCCCACACTATTGGGTCATTATCTCCCTCTGCCACATTCTGGGTGAACTTTTTGTATGCCTTCCATTTTGTTTATTCTTTCTTCAGTTTTGTCTAAACTATTTAATACAATATTCAGCTTCAAAATTGTAATGGATATATTTATCATTTCTGGAAATTTCATTTTTAAATAGTCTACCTCTTTTTGTAAAAATTCTCTTTTAAAAGTCATCTTAAATATTTTTAAATATACTTATTTTATAGGGTTACCTACCCTTCCTTGTGGTGGCTTGTTTTCTTATTACTATGTAATTTTTTACCATGAGTTCATTTTTAATAGTATTTGCTTTTTAAAACTTTAAGTGGTTTAATGTGCTGTTTAATATGGGCTTGGAAATGTTACTACAGAGCGACACCATGTTTGCTTTGGCAGAGCTTTAGACTTTGTGATCCTAGAGCAGTTTGTATGCGAATTAATGATCTTGAAGTTCCTACAACACTCTGGAAAAGTGAACTTGGACCCTGCATCTGTCTGTGGCACGATTTAGGAATTATGTTCCCTGAAAATTATTTTTCCTCCTCATCAGTCTTGGTCTAGGCCAAATGGCATGTTTCCATGATATTTCTCTGGCAGTGCCGCAGAAGATCTTTTCTTAGATAAGATCTTTTTTTAGTTTACTTATTATAGAACAAAGCTTGTTCTTGGGTCTTGGGTTTCATGAAGAGGAGCAAATTCCAGTCCTCTGCCTCAAGTAGTGCTGAGGCCTTGCCGCCTATCTCTGTGTGCCTTTAAAGTCTAGCCTTGTCTTTGAAAATTGCTGCCAGTTCATCTTTGAAACCTAGCTTTTAGTTTGCTCTCTTTTTGGCACTGGGACATTTCTATCTTTGTTTTGAACTTCATTTGTGTTAAAACATTTAAATTATGTTTTATCCATTTTTTGTTCATTTACTTAATATTAATTTATTGAGCAAACTCTTTGTGTCCCGGTATTAGTCTACATACTGGGGATATATAAGTTGTGAACAGAGGAGTGAAATGATTATACTTACATTTAAAAATAATTTTTTGGCTTCCTTCTAGATAACAGAGTATAGAAATGCAAAAGTAAAAGCAAGAAGAATTATAAGTTATTATAATAAGCCAGGCAACAGATGATGGCAGCTTGACTAGGGTGGTTGGTGGAGCTGTAGAGAAGTGGTCAGATTCTGATTATAGTTTGAATTTAGAGCCAACATGATTTATTGATGATTTGGAGATAGGATGTGAGAGAAAGAGAGAAGTCAAAGAGGACTTCAAAGTTTCTGACTAGAGTCCCTGGAAAAATTGATTGCTAATATAGGGAATACTGCAGGACGAGTAGGTGGGGAGTGATGGAAAATAAGGGATTCAGTCTTGAACATGTTAAGTCTGAGCTATCTATTATGCATTCAAGTGGGCATGCTAAGTTGGCCTTTGAATACATAAGACAGGTGGAGAAGGTGTATAAGTGACATATGTATGTAATATATATACACATATATGACATATAAATAGATGAAATTCAAAATCCTGAGATGAGAAATGGGTTTAGCTGGAAAAGTAAAAAAAAAAAAAATCCAAGAATTGACTTGTTGCATATTCCAGTATTAAGAGGTGTTTATACTAGGGAGAAAGGGTTTTTTTGCTTTAGCCTAATATGTCATGTTGCCATGAGTCCTCAACACATCTGAATGTGTTTTTATCCCCAATTATTTTTTGCTAAATTTTTGATGCTTTTATAAATGGCATTTAAAAATTAAAAAATTTCTAATTAGTTGTTGCTAGTATATATAAATATAACTGATTGTTAAATATTAACTTTGTATCCTGAGAACTTCCTAAAATCGTGTGTTAATTCTAGTGGCTCTTTGTAGATTCCTTAGGATTTTATATAAATATGTTGATGGCAAGTAGAGACAGTTTTACTTCTTTTCTAATTTGCATGTGTTTTATTTTATTTTCTTGTCTTATTGTACTGGCTAGGACCTCCCATACAATGTTGAATAGAAATGGTAAAAGTGGACATCCTTGAGTATTCCTAACCTTTAGTGGTAAATGTTTAGTTTTTCATCCTTATATAAATGTTTCATAAATGTTCCTTATCAGATTGAGAAAATTTCTTTGTATTCCTATTGTCAACAAAAGTCCCAAATCTGGGGTGCAGAAAGAGAAACTTTATTCAGATGAACAGCTTGCAAACTGGGGAAACACATCTTCTGGTGGAAACCGAAAGTGTATTCCACCAAGACAAAAGGGAGGCCATTTTTTTATAGAGAAAGTGTTACCTTGGTTCCTGATTTGTACATTTTTATGCAAGCGAGGAATCCAAATTGCACAGTTCTGATTGGTCAAAATAGCACAATTTGTATTGGTTGAAATTGTGCACTCTGATTGGTCTTTATGGAGTAACTCAGATTGGTTAGTATAGATGCAAATGAGGATATCGTATAGTCACACAATTCCAAGTGGATGGGGCATGTCCCAGTCCGTTAGTTGAAAGATGGTTCCATGAACTCCTTTATAAATGTTGGCTCAGATGGCAGGAACATAAGCAGGAGGCTTGGTACCTCACTCTGTGAATTTTCCCTGAGATGCAGTGTGTGTGAGAGACCTCCATCAACAATGGCTGCTCAACTCTGGTTATGAATTTGGGTCCAGTTAACCATCAAGAGTCCTTCTTGGAAGATATATATTTTTTTGAGGTCCACACCTAGTTTGCTGAGACTCTTTTTCATTAAAGGGAATGAAATTCTGTCAAATGTCTTTCCTTCATCTATTGAACTGATCATATGATTTTTTATAATTCTGTGAATGTAGTGAATTACATTGACAGATTTTTTTGAAAGATAAACCTACCTACATTCTCGACAAAGGAAAACCCACTTGGTTATGATTATTACCCTTTATATATCTTTATGTATTGCTGAATTTGATTTGCTAGTATTTTGTTAAGGATCTCAATATCTACGTTTATGAAAGATATTGACCTATAATTTTATAGTCTTGGAACATCTTTGTTTTTGCTATAATGGTAATGCTGGCCTCACAAAACAAATTTGGAAATCATGTCCTCTAAGTTTGTTTTCTGAAAGTGTTTCTGTAAGACTTTTTCCTTTAAAAAGCTTTTGGACTTTCAGTTTTCTTTGAGGAATAGTTTTTAAATATAAATTCAATTTCATTAGTAGATATAGGTCTATTCAGACTTTCTATTTCTGTGATATTTTCAGTAGTTTGTGCCTTTCAAAGAAATTGTCTTTTTTTCTAAGTTGTCAAATTTATTGGTATAAACTTGTTCACAATATTCTTTTAATAACTTTAGGATCTTTAGTTATACTCCCTGTTTTATACATGATATTGGTAATTTGTATTTTCTCTATTTATTGGTCAGCTTAGCTAGAGTTTTGTTATTTAAAAAAATTTTTTTAAAGGAACAGTCTTTTGTTTTATTGATTTTTCTATTGTTTGCTATTTCATTGATTTCTGTTATTTCCTTCCTTGTACTTACTTTTGGGTTTAATTTGTTCTTTTATTTCTAGATAATTTATTTTAAACCCCTTTTCTTTTTTAATCTAAGCATTTAGAGTTGTAAAATTTCCTCTAAGCACTGCCTTAGGTCTATCCCCCAAATTTTGGTACATTGTATTTTCATTATAATTTGCTTTGAAATATTTTCTAATTTCTCTTGTGATTTCTTGCTTGTCTCATTGGTCATTTAGAAATGTGTTTAATTCCTAAATATTTTGGAATTTTTTAGACGTCCTTTTGTTTTTTATTTCTAAAGTAATTAAGTTGTGGTCAGAGAATATGCTCTGTATGTTTTCAGTTTTTTTACATTTATTAAGTCATTTTATGGCTAGCATATGATCTATCCTGTTAATTTCCCATGTGCTCATGGGAAATTGCTCATGTTTAGATTGTCCACATCCTTATTAACTTTCTCTTTTTGTTCTATCAATAACTGAGATAGGAATATTTAAGTTTCCAACTATAATTAGGGGTTTGCCTATATTCACTTTCATTATGTCATTTTTTGTTCTATATACTTTGAAACTCTGTTATTAGATGTGTACTTGTTGAAGATTGTTTTGTCTCCTTGATGATTTTACCTTTTTCTCATTATGAAATGTTAATCTTTATTTTTGGTAACATTCCTTGCTCTGATCTTTACATTATATGACTGTAATATTGTATCCAGTTTTCTTATGCTTAGTGCTTCCTGTGGATAGTATATACTAAGGCAGTAGCTTTTTATCTCTTCTAAAATTCTCAGGCTTTTAATTGGTATGCTTATGTCATTTTATCTGATGTAAATGGTTTAAATATACCACCTTTCTAATTGTCTTCTGTTTATCTCATTTATTCTCCTACCCTTTTTCTTTTGTTCTCTTTTCTGCTGTCTTTCAGATTATTTTTAAATATTCCATTTTATAGCCCTAGCTGGGTAACTCAGTTGGTTAGAACATTGTCCTGATATACCAATGTTGTGGGTTCCATCCTCAGGCAGGACACATACAAGAAACAACCAGTGAATGCATAAGTAAGTGGGACAACAAACTGATCTTTCTCTCCCTGCCTTCTCTCTCGCTCTAAAAATCAATAAATTAAAAAATATTCCATTTTATCTTCTCTATAGACTTCTAAGTTCTACCTCTTTGTTTTATTTTTTAGTGTTTGTTCTAGAGTTTACAATATACATCTATGACTTATTACAGTCTACTTTATAAAATATTATACCACTTAGCATATAATGTAAGATGCTTAAACCAACACTTCTATCCCACACTTCTCATTTTGGGATATTTTTATTATTATACATTTTACTTCTACATATTTTATAAACTCCACAATATATTATTACTTTTGCTTTTAAGGTCAATTAGTTTTAAAGAAACTGAACAAGTCTTTATGTTTATTCAAATATTTATCATTTTTTATTATATCTATTCTTACAGATTTGAGTTTCTATCTAGAATCACTTTCCTTCAATCTAAAGAAACTTCTTTGCTATTTTCCATATTGTAGGTCTCTGGCAACAATTCTCTTAGCCTTGTTTATATGAAAAATAATTGTTTTATTTTCTTTTTGAAATTATTTTTTTGGGGAATTTAAAATATTTTTAACACTTTAAAGATGTTTTTCCATTGTCTTTTAGCTTAGCATTGTTTCTGAAGACAAGTAGATAATATTCTTACCTCAATTTCTCTGTCCTTAATGAATCTTTTTCTCTATGTGCTCTTACTGGTTTTCAGCAATTTGTTCATGATGATTCTTTCAATTGTTTTGTCTGGTTTTCATACTGAGAGTTTGTTGAGATTCTTGTACCTGTGGGTTTAAGTTTCAGAAAATCTAAAAAATTTCCACTGTTAATACTATATTTTTCTGCCCATATCACACCTTTCAATGACAGATATATCAGAACATGTCGTAACTTCTGGTAAAGTCACAGAGGCTCTGTTAATTTTTCCTTTTGGTTTTTAAAATTTCTCTGTGCTTCAGTTTGTATTTATTTTTGCTTTTATTGTATTGTATTTATTTTTGCTTTTTCTTTAAGTTTACTGATCCTTTCTCCTACAGTATCTAGTCTGCTCTTGAGTCCACTAAGAGAATTTCCCCTTTCATATATTATAATTTTTACTCATAGATGTTCCATTTGGTTCTTTTAAATATTTATTTTTATCATGATGGAATTTTCCTTGAAAATTTTAAACGTACAAGTATTTGTAGATGTATGCCTATGTGTTGTTTGTATACAATGTATTTATGTATGTTTTAATTACAAACACACAGAGCCTATTGGTGGGAATTAGAAACTCTTGAGGATTTAAAATGCCACTCTACTGGGTGGAATTGAGTCCCTTAAAAAGATATATTTAAGACCTAACTGCTGGTTCCTCTGAGTGTGATCTTATTTGAAAAACAGTCCTTGCAGATATAATCAAGTTACAAGGTCATACTGGATTAGGGTGGGCCCTGATCCTGTGGCTGGTGTTGTTATGAGAGGGAAATCTGGACACGGAGACACAGAAACAGAGGGACGCCATGTAAGGACGGAAGTAGAGATTGGAGTTATGTTGCCTCTAGCAAAGGATTACCAAGGATGACCAGCAACCACCAGAAGCTACAAGAGGCAAATAAAGACTCTTCTATAGGTACTTTGGTGGGAGCAGGCCCTGCTGACACCTTGAATTTGAACTTCTGTCCCCCAGAACTATGAAAGAATAAACTTCTGCTGGCTTAAACTATCCAGTTTGTGTGATTATTATAGAAGCCCTAGGAAATTAATATAGCCACCTACACAAGTTCTTGGCAGCAATGCCAAAGAGATTCAAGTGGAGATAACATGTAGACCCTTGGAATTTAGAAGACAGATTAGGACAAGTGACATATACTTGGTAACTGCATATTTCCCCCTGTTTTTCTACTGGATTGTGTTTCTAATTGATTTGTAGGAGCTCTTTATAAATGCTGGACATTAATCTTTTGTTATATAGGGTATAAGTGTAGATAATTAGCTCATTTTGTTTTGTGTTCAAACTTGGGTAACCGGTTTGTACAAATATACTCTTCCCTAGTGATCAGTGTAGCAGAGAGTTAAGAACATGGCTTCTGGAGTCAGAATTCCTGAGTTTTAACACCCCTTCCCATTTCCTACCTATATGATTTTGGAAAAATTATTAACCTTTGAATGTGTCATATTACTCCTCTATAAAATTGGGATATACCTACCTTATGAAGTTTGGGATGATTAAATGGGAGAATTCTGGCAAAACATATATGTCAGATACATATTAAATATTCAATAAATATTAGCTATAATTAATATTAGCATCATTTCTGTCACAAATTTATGTCAAATATTCTTTTGGTTGATATTACTTTTATTAATTTCAATAAGCATTTTGTTTATTAAGACTTTATTAAGAAGTTCTAACTAGAACATGAGTACAATACAGGGACAATTTGATTAAAAGTAGCTTTCAAAAATGGTGGAATTGGGGTAAATTTTCTTTTAATAAGCATAACAATTATTGATAAATTCTAAGTCTCAGATATGCCAAATTAAATATAGCTATTTAAGCTTGTTCTATATATCCAGAATGAAAAGTAGACACTGTAAACTCCATTTATGTGAGAAAGTGTCAACATTAATTCCCTGTATATAAAATAACCTCTTTAGAGTTTGTTTTTAGCTTGATAACATGTGTTACTTATATTTAATTTCTATTTAAAAATTTTCTGCTGAATTTACACAAGTAATTCCAATATGTGTAACAATTAAAACCTTCTTCCCAAATTATCTTCTTGAAGTACATTTAGGCAGGAGTAAGACGATAAGTACAGAGATAGTTATTGATGGCTTCTTCATTAATGTTGCTCTTTGTTTTTCATGAAAATCATATCTTGTTTTTAAAGACTTCTATAATATATTGTATCACTCCTATTTTTATTCTTCCCACCAAAATTAATAGAAATTTTCCTGCGAAAAAAATCTTTAGTTTTAATTTTCCAGAAACTTCTTCTCAGCAGAAATTCTTAAAATACAGGGCCCAGCAGAAGTAACACCTTCTTGAGTGTGGTTGGTAGGGTAATAATGTGGGTGTAATAACTTATAGTTTTAATTTGAACATTTCACCTAAAATGTCATATGGTGTGATTGGGTGTGATGTTATTATGTTACAGAATTACATGCTTATGACTTTGTAATAAAGGATTTTATAATAAAGCAGGGGCATTATTGTGCCAGCCCTGTATATGTATTTTAAGGTATATATATTTTAAAAAATATATTTTCATATATATATATATCTGTATAAAAATATATATTTTAAAATATATGTTTTCAATTTGGAATTTCCTCAAAAAACTAAAAATGGAACTGCCTTTTGACCCAGTGAGTCCACTGCTGGGATTACACCCTAAGAATCTTAAAACACCAATTCAAAAGAACCTCTTCACCCCAATGTTCATAGCAGCACAATTTATAATAGCTAAGTGCTGGAAGCAACCTAAGTGCCCAACAGTAAATGAGTGACTGATCAAAAAACTATGGTACATTTACACAATGGAATACTATGCAGCAGAAAGAAAGAAAGGGCTACTACCCTTTGCAATGGCATGGACAGAGCTGGAGAGCATTATGCTAAGTGAAATAAACCAGGCAGTGAAAGACAGATACCATATGATCTCACCTATAAGTGGAACCTAATCAACAAAGTAAACAAACAAGCAAAATATAATCAGCAACATTGAAATAAAAAACAAATTGACAGTAACCAGAGGAGAGGGGTGGGTTGACAGGGGAAAGGGAGGGGAAGGGTCATCAAGGAACATGCATAAAGGACCCACTGACAAAGCCAAATAGGGGAAGGACTGAGGATGGGAGGTGGGGATAGGTGGGGCTGGGGAAAGTGGTGGCAGTAAAATGTTGACAAAAAAAAAAATTAGGCGGGGGGAGGCTAAGAATAGTATAGGAAATTAGAAGCCAAAGAACTGATATGTACAACCCATAAGAGGTGTGGGGATGATGGGATGGGGGGGAGGGTGGAGGGAATAAAGGGGAGAAAAATGGGACAGCTGCAATAGCATAATCAATAAAATATACCAAAAATAAAAATAAAAGGTAAAAAAATGTATGTTTTCATATATATTTTAAGATATATATATTTAAATATATATGTATTTCTTTTTGAGAGATAGTCAAAGGTAGTTTCTGGAGAGTAGATCCTCTGATATGAATTGGCTAAGACGACTTGTAACAACACTACGAGGTATTCTTCATGCACTGTGGGGAAGGTGTCCACAGAATATTCCAGTAAAATCCTGTGGGATTTTGTGTTCAGATTTTTTGCAAACCAGAAACGCCAGTCCCTGAAAATAGTGGTGCTTATACTTAAGATAGGCTTTTCTTTTTTCTTTTTGTGTTATGTTAAAAAATACGGCGTGACCATAACACCAGAGGGCGGCATTTTATAGTAGTTGCCAAAATGTCCTCATTGTCTGCATAATTGTCTGGTGGATTAAAAAAAGATGTCTTATGTATGTTCAGTGTTTGCTATATAATGCACCTGGTTCTGGGAGTCTTAATGAATCTAGAATTTTGTAAACTGCATGATTTTAAAAAATATTCTGTTTTTTGGAGTTAAACCACCCCGAATTCCAGTTTACACTAGCTGGGTTGTTCCCAGAGGTTAGTCTGGCTGGCAGGGAGGAGTGACCTTCACACAGTGCAACCCGCACCCAGCCCTGGCCCAAGCTCAGTTTGGGCCATCAAACTTGGTTTAATTCAGCCATCAAACTTGGTTTAATTCAGGAATGGTCAGAATTTTGAATTTTGTTCTAAAAGAGTATCCTGGTCTTACTGAGAGTCGCCTTTTTATCCAGGAAATTTTATAAAATTTATTTAATGCACATTAAATTTTTTTTCAATTTACAAATATCAGACAATCATAAAGATATTTCAGTATATATTTAGTGCCCTCTCACTTTTTATTTTCTAGTTTCCATTGAATATAATCATATATTGAACATTTCAAAATACTTTATTACTCCTTTGGTATTCTTACTAAAACAGGAAAGCGTATTTATATTGACTAGGTAATTCCTATTTTCTCCCTTTAAAAAAGGTTTTCCTGCTTGCTAAACTTCTAATACATATTCATTATAAAAAATAAACATGGTAAAAGAAGAAAGTAAAATCACTTGTAATCTCATAAATAAGATTTTGTTATATGTACTCTCTGCTTTTTTCAATATCTTTCCTTTTTAAAAGGGTTTTATTTATTTATTTTTAGAGAGAGGGAAAGGGAAGGAGAGAGGCGGAGGGGAACATCGATGCCAAAGAGGAACATCAATGGGTAGCCTCTTGCACACCTCCAGCAGGGGACCAAACCTGCAGCCCAGGTGTGTGCCCTGACTGAGAATGGAGCCAGCGACTGTTCGGTTTGTGGGTTGATGCCCAACCCATGGAGCTACACCAGTCAGGGCCAATTTATTTCTTTTTAAAAAGCAGTGGAAACATGCTGTACATGCTATTTTATAATTTGTACTTTTTGTATAACAATATATTGATATTTTTGCCACATTGCATATCATCACTTTAAAAAATTGTTAAAATTGTTATTCTGGTACAGTTGTCCCAATTTTCCCTCTGTGCTGTCCTCTGCCCAACCCAACCCTTGCTCCCCCCGTCAACCCCCACACTGTTGTCTGTGTCCATGGGTCATTCATACATGTTCTTTGACTAGTCCCTTCCCCTTCTTTCCACCATTATCCCCTTCCTACCTCCCTTCTAGCCACTGTCAGTCTGTTCCATGTTTCCATGCCTCTGGTTCGATTTTGCTCATTACTTTATTTTGTTCATTAGATTCCTCTTACAGGTGAGATCATATGGTATTTGTCTTTCACCACCTGGCTTATTTCACTTTGCATAATACTGTCCAGTTCCATCCATGCTGTTGTGAAAGGTAGGATTTCCTTCTTTCTTTCTGCTGTGCAGTATTGCATTGTGTAAATGTACCATGGTTTTTTGATCTACTCATTTACTGATGGGCACTTAACAGTGTTGCCAGCACTTAGCTGTTTTACGTAGTGCTGCTATGAACATAGGGGTGTGTAAGTTCTTTTGAATTCGTGTCTCAGGATTCTCAGGGTATATTCCCAGCAGTGGAATCATTGGATCAAAAGGCAGTTCCATTTTTAATTTTTTGAGGAAATTCTACAGTTTTCCACAGTGGCTATACCAGTCTGCATTCCCACCAACAGTGCACTAGGGTGCCCTTTTCTCCACATCCTCACCAGTCCTTGGTGTTTGTTGATTTATTAATGACGACCATTCTGACAAATGTGAGGTGAAATCTCATTGTGGTTTTAATTTGCATCTCTCTGATGGCTAGTGACACTGAGTATCTTTTCATATTTTTTAAAAATATATATTTTATTGATTATACTATTACAGTTGTCCCATTTTTTTCTCCCCTTTACTCCCCTCCTCCCTGCATACCCCCTCCCACCAGCATTCCCCCACTTAGTTCATGTCCATGGGTCATATATATAAGTTCTTTGGTTTCTCCCTTTCCTACACTATTCTTAACCTCCCCGTGTCTATTTTGTACCTACAACTCATGCTTCTTATTCCCTGTACCTTTAACCCCATTCTCCACCCTCCCTCTCCTCGCTGATCACCATCCATGTGATCTCCATTTCTGTGATTCTGTTCATGTTCTAGCAGTTTGCTTAGTTTGCTTCTGTTTTTGTTTTATTAGGTTCAGTTGTTGATAGTTGTGAGTTTGTTGTCATTTTACTGTTCATAGTTTTGATCATCTTCTTTTTCTTAGATTAGTCCTCTTAATACTTCATTTAATAAGGGCTTGGTGATGATGAACTCCTTTAACTTTACTTTATCTGGGAAGCCCTTTATCTGCCCTTCAAATCTAAATGGTAGCTTTGCTGGACAGAGTAATCTTGGATGTAGGTCCTTGTCTTTCATGACTTTGAATACTTCTTTCCAGCCCCTTCTTGCCTATAAGGTTTCTTTTGAGAAATCAGTTGATAGTCTTACGGGAACTCCTTTGTAGGTAACTCTCCTTTTCTCTTACTGCTTTTAAGATTCTCTCCTTAGCTTTCATCTTGGGTAATGTAATGATGATGTGCCTTGGTGTGTGCTTCCTTGGGTCCAACTTCTTTGGGACTCTCTGAGCTTCCTGGACTTCCTGGAAGTCTATTTCCTTTGCCAGATTGGGGTGGTTCTCCTTCACTATTTTTCCAAATAAGTTTTCAATTCCTTGGTCTTCCTCTTCTCCTTCTGGCACCCCTATGATTTGGATGCTGGAACGCTTAAAGTTGTCCCAGAGGTTCCTAAGCCTCTCCTCATTTTTTTGAATTCTTTTTCTTCATTCTGTTGTGGTTGAATGTTTATTTCTTCTTTCTGCTCCAAATTGTTGATTTGAGTCTTGGTTTCCTTCCCTTCTTTGTTGGTGCCCTGTATATTCTTCTTTATTTCACTTTGCACAGCCTTCCCTTTTTCCTCCATATTGCAAACATACTCCACCAATTCTGTGAGTATTCAGATTACCAGTGTTTTGAATTCTGCATCTGATAGGCTGGCTATCTCTTCATTGCTTAATTTTATTTTTGGAGCTTTGATCTGTTCTTTCCTTAAGGGCCATATTTTTTTTGTCTTGGAGTTCTTATTACCTTGTGAGGGGCAGAGCCTTAGGTATTTGCCAGGGCCGGGCAACCACATCACTGTCTTCTGGCCCTGTATGTTGGGGAGGGGTCAGAGAGGGAACAATGCTGCTTGCTTGGCTCTTGACCAGCATTCAGTCACTTTCCCCACTGTCCACAAGCAAATTGGTCCCTTCTCTTGCTGATTCTCAGGTGGGAGGGTTTGTGTATGTTCTGGGACCCTTTGGGTCTCTCAAAGGAGCTCTCCTGTGAGACTGACCATTTCTCCTGTTGCCACAACCCCCACAGGTTTTTACTGGTTGAGGTTTTGAGGCTTTCTTTTCCTGCGCCAGAATCGTGGGTTGTGCGGTCTCTCTCAATCACCAGTTGTACTTCCCAGCTTATCTGCCCACAAATGTGGGACCGCCTCTTCCACCAGACACTGCTTTGCCCACCATGGTCTACCAGCCACTGCCTTGCAGCACCCTCTCCACCCTGGCTGCTGGTTTCTGTGCCCCCTACCTGTCCAAAAGAGTGTTTCTTCTTTAACTCCTTGATTGTCGGACTTCCATACAGTTTGATTATCTGGCAGTTCTGGTTACTTTTTGTTTTAAAATTTGTTGTTGTCCTTCTTTTGGTTTTGCGAGGAGACAAAGTGTATCTACCTATGCCTCCATCTTGGTCAGAAGTCTCTCTTTTCATGTTTATGGGCTTCTGTATGTTCTCCTTGGAGAAGTGTCTATTTAGGACCTTTGCCTGTTTTTATTTGGATTGTTCATCTTCCTGGTGTTGAGTTGTATGAGTTATTTATGTATTTTGGAGGTTAAACCTTTGTCTGATGGCTCATTGGCAAATATATTCTCCCAAATGGTTCCCTTTTCATTTGTTGATAGTCTCTTTAGCCATGCAGAAGTTTTTTAATTTGATGTAGTCCCATTTGTTTATTTTTTTCTCTATTCCTCTTGCTCTAGAAGATAGATCAGCAAAAATATTGCTATGTGGGTTATCTGAAAATTTTCTGCCTATGCTAGGACTTTTATGGTATCATGACTTATATTTGTCTTTTATCCTTTTTGAGTTTATTTTTGTGTGTGGTATAAGTTGGTGGTCTAGTTTCATTTTCTTGCATTCGCCAGTCCAGTTCTCCCAACACCACTTATTGAAGAGGCTATTTTTACTCCATTGTATGCTCATTCCCACTTTGTCAAATGTTCACTGGTCATAGAGACATGGGTTTATTGCTGGGCTCTCTGTTCTGTTCCATTGGACTATGAGTCTGTTCTTATGCTATTACCAGACTTTTTTGATTACAGTGGACTTATAGTATAGTTTTATATCAGGTATTGTGATCCCTCCTCCTTTATTCTTCTTTCTCAAGATTGCTGAGGCTATTCAGGGTCCTTTTTGGTTCTATATACATTTTAAAAATATTTGTTCTGCATCTGTGAAATATGCCAGTGGTATTTTAATAGGGATTGTGTTGAATCTATAGATTGCTTTGGGTAGTATGGACATTTTAATGATGTTAATTCTTCTAGTACCTGAGCATGGTATATGTTTCCATTTATTTGTGTCTTCCTCAATTTCTTTCTTCAGTGTTCTATAGTTTTCTGAGGACAGGTGTTTTATTTCCTTGGTTAGATTTATTCCTAGGTACTTTATTTTTCTTGTTGCTATAGCAAATGGGATTCCCCCCTCCCCCCAGATTCTCTTTCTGATAGTTCATTGTCGGTGTACAAAAATGTCATTGATTTCTGAATATCGAGTATTGATTCTGCTATTTTGCCAAATTTACTTATTAGGTTGAGTAGTTTTTTGGTGGAGACTATAGCATTTTCTATGTACACTATCATGTTGTCTGTGAATAACAGTTTTACTTCCTTTTTTTCTAATTGGATGCATTTTGTATCTTTTTCTTATCACTGAGGCTAGAACTTCCAGTCCTATGTGGAATGAGAGTGGTGAAAGTGGACACCCTTGTCTTGTTCCTGATCTTAAGAGGAAAACTTTTAGTTTTTGCCTGTTTAGTATGATGCTGGCTGTAGGTTTCTTGTGTATGGCCTTTATTATGTTGAGGGATGCTCCCTCTATTACCATCCTGCTGAGTGTTTTTATCATAAATAGGTGCTGTACCTTATCAATGCTTTCTCAGTATGTATTGATAAGATCACGTGATTTTTGTCCTTCATTTTGTTTATGTGGTGTATTATGCTTATTGATTTGCAAATATTGTACCATCTTTGCATCCTGGGTTGAATTCCACTTGATCGTGGTATATGATCTTTTTAATGTATTGCTGAATGTAGTCTGCCAATATTTTGTTGAGAATTTTAGCATCTATGTTCATCTGTGATATTGGCCTGCAGTTTTCTTTCTTTTTTGTATCTTTATCTGTTTTTGGGATTAGGATGATCCTGGCCTCATAAAAAGAGTTTGGGAGTCTTCCCTCTTCTTGGATTTTTTGCAATACTCTGAGAAGGATAGGCGTTAGCTCTTCCCTAAATGTTTTATAAAATTTTCCTGTGAGACTGTCCCATCCAGGGCTTTTGTGTGCTAGGAGTTTTTTGATTACTGCTTCAACTTCACTAGCTGTTATTGGTCTGTTCAGGCTATCTGCTTCTTGATTCATTTTTGGAAGATTTTATGTTTCTAGAAATTTGACCATTTCACCCAGGTTTTCAAATTTCTCAGCATATAGTTGTTTATAGTAATTTCTTACAATCCTTTGTATTTCTGTGATATCAGTTGTAATTTCTCCTCTTTCATTTTTGATTTTATGTATTTGGGTCCTCTCTCTTTTTTTCTTGATGAGTCTCATTAAAGGTTTGTCAATTTTGTTTATCTTTGCAAAGAACCAGCTGCTGGATTCATTGACCCTCTGAATATTTTTTTCAGTCTCTATGTCATTTAATTCTGCTCTGATCTTGATTATTTCCTTCCTTCTACTCACTCTGGCCTTTGTTATTGTTCTTCTAGTCTCTTTAGATGTAGGGTTAGGTCGTTTATTTGAGATTTTTCTATCTTCTCTAGGTAGGCCTGTATTGATATGAATATCCCCCTCAAGACTGCCTTTACTGTGTCCCATAGATTTGGGGTTGTTTTGTGTTCATTTTCATTTGTTTCCAGGTACATTTTGATTTCTTCCTTGATCTCATTGTTAACCCATCCATTATTTAATAACATGTTATTTAGTCTCCATGTATTTGAATTTTTTAAGTTTTTCTGTTGAGATTGGTTTCTAGTTTTAAGCTATTGTGACCTGAGAAGATACTTGGTATGATTTCAGATTTCTTGAATTTGTTGAGGCTTGTTTTATGTCCTACCATGTGGTCTATGTTTGAAAATGTTCCTTGTGCATTTGAAAAGAATGTATATTCTGCTTCTTTGGGATGAAATCTTCTGTAAATATTAATTAAGTCCATTTGATCTAGAGTGTCATTCAGTGCCACAATATCCTTGTTGATTCTTTGTTTGTTGATAGTGGGTGTTAAAATCACCTACGATGACTACATTGCCGTTGATCTCTTTCTTGAAGTACTCCAAAATATATAAGTACGTTATATATTTAGGTGCTCCTATGTTGGGTACATATATATGTTTACAAGGGTTATATCCTTTTGTTGAACTACTCGCTTAAGCATTATGCAGTGAACTTCTTTGTCTCTTGTTATGGCCTTTGTTTTGAAATCTATTTTGTCTAATATAAGTATTGCTACTGCAGTTTTTCTTTTCATATCCATTTGCTTGGAATATTTTTTTCTATCCCTTCACTTTTAGCCTGTGTAGATCTTATGTTCTGAGGTGAGTCTCTTGTAGACAGCATATATGCAGGTCATGTTTTCTTATGCATTCAGCTATCCCATGTCTTTTGATTGGAGTGTTTAATCCATTTAACTTAAGGTTATATTGATAGGTGCTTATTCATCGCCATTTTTTCCTTTGTACTTGTGTTCCTCTCTCTCTCTTTCTCTTTCTTCATCTTCTTAAAGCACCCCTTTTAGCATCTCTTGCAATGCTGTTTTTGTGGAGATTACTCATTTAGCTTTTTTTTTTATTTTGGCCTGAGAAATTCTTTATTTCATCTTCCACTTTAAATAAGATCCTTGCTGGATAAAGTAGTCTTGGTTGAAGTTCTTTGTTTTTCATCACTTGGAATATTTTGTGCCATTCCTTTTTGGGTTGTAGTGTTTCTGTTGAGAAATCAGCTGAAAACCTTATTGTAGTGCTCTCATGTGTTATTAGCTGTTCCTCCTTTGCTGCCTTTAAGATTCTCTCTTTGTCCTTAAATTTTGCCATTTTAATTATGATGTGTCTTGGATGGGCCTCTAGATTCATCTTGATTGGGACCTCCTGTGCTTCCTGGACTTGTGTGATTTTTTCCCCCCTCATCAAGTTCAGGAAGTTTTCTGTCATTACTTTTTCAAGCAGATTTTCTATCACTTGCTCCTTTTCTTCTCCTTCTGGTATCCCTATGATGCAAATATTATTACATTTCATGTTTTCTTGTAGCTCCTTTAAACTATCTTCACTCTCTTTGACTCTTTTTTTGTTTTGTTGCTCTTTCTAGGTGTTTATTTCAACCTTCCAGCTTGCTGATTTGATTCTCTGCTTCATCTAGCCTGCTTTTAATTCCTTGTAGTGTATTATTCATTTCAGATATTGTATTGTTCATTTCCTCCTGGCTCCTATTCATAGTTTCTATGTCCTTTTTCATGCTGATATAGGTCCCACTAAGTTCGTTGTAGCTCCCATAGAGATCCTTGCAGTTTTCACAGAGTCTTGAGCATTCTTATAACCATTTTATTATTATTTTAAAAATATTTTATTTATTTTATTTTTAGACAGAGGGAAAGGGAGAGAGAAAGAGAGGGAGAGGAACATAAATGTGTGGTTGCCTCTCACACACGTCCTACTGGGGACCTGGCCCGCAACCCATGCATGTGCCCTGACTGGGGAATCAAACTGGCGACCCTTTGGTTCGCAAGTAATGCTCAATCCAACTGAGCTATACTAGCTGGGGCCTTATAACCATTATTTTGAACTATATGTCTGAGAGATTGCTTGCCTCAGTTTCATTTAGCACTCTTTCTGGGAATTCCTCCTTCCTTTTCTATTTGGTTTGTTTCTTTGTCTCCCCATTTTCGGTGGCTCTTTTTTGGTTTGTTTCTGCATAATAGATTGATCTGCTTTGACTCCCTATCTTCATGGTGTGGCCTTCTGTGGTAGGAGACCTGTGAGACTCAGTGTTGCAGTCTTCTTGATCTCCTGAGCTGGATGCTCTTGGGGTGGGCTTTTATGCCATTTATGTGGGCTCTCCTGTTGTAATTGGGTTTTGGTTGTTAGGTTTGTTTTTTGGTG
Source organism: Mormoops blainvillei (assembly GCA_004026545.1). NCBI lineage: Eukaryota > Metazoa > Chordata > Mammalia > Chiroptera > Mormoopidae > Mormoops > Mormoops blainvillei. Next base: position 48,675 of record PVJD01000865.1, on the reverse strand, counting down.
TGTTCTTCTCTCCAGCTGGCTGACTGAGACTCACCGCGTCTTGTGTGCTGCGTCTTGTGTGCTGTTGTACAGGTGCAGACTGAGCAAAGCATCTTCTGTATTCCTTGGCTACAAAAATTCATATCAGCTGAGATTCCGTTATTTGTTCAGGTCACTTGCGGAAGATCAGCCAAAAATCTGACATGCTAGTAGGCTCAGCTTCCACCTAATTGGCCACCATCTTCACTATCTGCATATAATAACTTTTAATGATTATTTAGTATTTTATAGAATGAGCATGAATCTAGATGGTTCCTTTAATCAGTTTACCCTCCTATTAGCAGTACATAAGAGAGTCTGAATTATTCTCACACTTGTGTATTGTGGATATAATTATTATTTTTACAAAACCCCAAACATTTTTATCTGCTCATCATTTTTATCATTTAACAGATACTCACATATTGACTGCTGACCAAATTCCAGTTCTTATTCTCAGTGCTTGGAATAGATTAGTGAAAAAGAACAATTGCTGCTCTCATGAAAATTTGTTCTAGGGTAGGTGACCAACATACATAATTAATGTAATGAAAGACAAAATCATCTGGGGATTTAGAAAGCTATAATTGTCACAGGGAAAAGTAAAACAGTGGGTAAGGGGGTAAGAGTGAAGAGGATGCCTTTTAGCTAGAGAAGTAGAGATAAGCCTAATTGAGAAGGTGGCATTGAAAGTCTTGATTGAATTGACAGATATTTTAATTTGCAGTCTTATTCTTACTAAGGCTAAACATTCTTTCATATGTTTATTCTTATGTGCATTGCCTGTTCATGTCCTGCACTTATTTTTCTCATTGGATTGTTAGTATTTTTGTTTTGGTATTTTTATTTATTTATTTTATATTTATTTTTAAAACATTATTTATTTATTTTTAGAGAGTGGGGGATGGGAGGGAGAAAGAGAGGGAGAGAAACATCAATGTGTGGTTGCCTCTTGTGCGTCTCCTGCTGGAGACCTGGCCTGCAACCCAGGCATGTACCCTGACTGAGAATCTAACAGCGACCCTTTGGTTTTCAGGCTGGTGTTCAGTCCACTGAGCCACACCAGCCAGGGCTGTTTTGGTATTTTTAAAAAAATAACTTTTCATTTGAAAATAATTTCATACTTACAGAAAAGTTACAAGTGTAGACCTAGTACAAGAATCACCTTGTGAACTTTACCCAAATTCACATATTATTAACATTTTGCCCTTTTTTCTTTAGTATCAGTTCTCTATATATCTATTTTCCCCCCAAACTATTTGAGAGTAAAGTTATATTTATTATGGCCCTTTACCTCTAAATATTTTTGTGTATACTACCTAAGAATAAGAATGTTTGTACATTTCCAAAATTATCAATGTCAGTAAATTTGCATAATGCTTTCAACTAATATGCTGTCAGCAACCCAATATTGTCAGTTGACCCAATAATGTTCTTTATAAGATTGTTTTCCTCCAAATCAAGATCCAGTCTAGATCAGATATTGCACTTAGTTGTCATGTCTCTTTAGGCTCCTTTAATCTGGAACATTTTCACAGCTTTTGTATTTTATGACATTGACATTTTAAAAGAATATTGTCTTAGTTCATTTGGGCTGCTCTAACAAAATACCACAGACTGGTGGCTTATAAATGACAGGTATTTATTTCTCACAGTCTGGAAGGTGGAAATCCGAGATCAGGGTGTCTGCATGGCTGGGTTCTGGTGAAGGCCCTCTTCTGGGTTGCAGAATTCTTCACGGTGTCCTCACTTTGTGAAAGGGATGAGGGAGATCTGTCAGGCCTCTTTTATAAGGACACTAATTCCATTCTTGAAGACATTGCACTCATGACGTAATCACCTCCCAAAGGTCCCACCCCCTAATACCATCACCATGAGGGGTAAGTTTCTAACAGGAATCTGGGGGGATACAAACATCAAATCATAGAAAATATGATCCCTCATTATGTTTGTTAGAATGTTCCCCATTTTGGTTTTCTCTGATGTTTCTTCATGATTAGGAAATGCATTCTTGACTGGAATACCATTTATATAATACATGTCCTGAACATATCTATAACCCCACAATGGTGATATTAATTTTGATCATCAAACTGTTGTTTTATTTCTCCACCATTAAACATAGTAACTATTTTTCCTTTTAAAATTAATAAGCCATTTATGAAGAGACACTTTAAACTATGCAAGTATCTGCTCATCAAAATTTCCCCCTGGATTTAGAATCCATTAATGATACTTGCCTAACAAATCTTCATTATGGCTGCAAAATGGTGATCTTCCAACTGTAGCTCTCCCTCTCATGTTTTCTAGTTGGTATTCAGCATCTGTTTCATACTGTTCACAAGAATTTTCCCTTCTCCCTATCTGTCTCTCCATCCTTCATCCAACTATCTACCTATCATCCACATGTACTCATTATATCTTTTTTGATGGTTTATAATTCATTTGTATTTATTATTTTGGTACTCAAGTTGTCCCAGATTTGCACTGTGGCCCAGCTTCTTCCATCTGGCTGCTGAGTCTTTCTGAGCCTCTATCATTCTTAGGGAGTATTTCCTTACTTTCTGGTCTAACAAGATATTTCAGGCTCATTATAAACCATCCAAACCCTAGACTTTTTTTATTTCTCTAAGGACCCCATACTGTAAAGATTTACTTTACGGTGTGGAATGTTGTTAGTGACCACAGTATGGACACTACGTATACTCATTGCCACTAGGGCACTTTGCTTTTAAGTCCCTTGAGTGAACGTTGCTAGGAAATATGTAGATGTCTATACACACATATACTCATGTATACATTTTGTATTCATCTTTCTTTCTTTCTTTCTTTCTTTCTTTCTTTCTTTCTTTCTTTCTTTCTTTCTTTCCTTCTTTCCTTCTTTCTTCTGACAGAGGGGAAGGGATGGAGAAAGAGATGGAGAGAAACATCAATGTGTGGTTGCTTCTCACAAACCCCCTGCAGGGGACCTGGCCCACAACCCAGGCATGTGCCCTGACTGGGGAATCAAACCAGCGACACTTTGGTTCGCAGGCGGGGCTCAATCCACTGAGCCACACCAGCTGGGACTTTAAGTGTTCTTTATATATAACAGAGAATATGTTAGATTCTCATATATATTAGAAGTGGCCTTCCCAGTTTATAATTTGCATTTAAACTTTCTTATTTCTTTATGGTGTTTTGAAATATAAAGTTTTGTTATAATTTCTTCTTTTTATGTTTGTGCTCTTAGTATTGACCTAAGATTCAACAAATATTCATATATTCTGGTACTGTCATTAAAAATTTAAACCTCTAAATCACCTGCAATTCATTTTTGCACATAATATAACATAACAAATATTATTTTTCCTGAATATTCAGTAGGTTGTGTTAATAGCCCTGGCCAGGTGGCTCAGTTGGTTGGAGCATTGTCCTTTACACAAAAAAGGTTGCAGTTTTGATTCCTGATCAGGGCACATACCTACCTAGGTTGCAGTTTCCATCCACAGTTGAGGCATGTGTGGGAGGTGGCTGATCAATGTTTCTCTCTCACATTGATGTCTCTCTCTCTCTCTCTCTTTCTATCTGTCGCCCTCCCTCCCTCACTCCCTCTTTCTCTAAAATCAATCAACATATCCTTAGATTAGGATTAAAAAATAGGTTGTCTTAATAGCATTTATTAAGTATTCTGTGATACTGTTACTGTTATTGGTAATGTCACTTTTATTGTATTTTTATGTATGTGTACATATATGATACCTGTGTATATGTACTCACACGTGGGTTTGTTTTTTAGATTTTTAAATTCTCTTCCACTGATCCAACAGTTTTGTCTTGTGCCATTACCACATTTGTATTGAATTTCCCAGCTTTACAGTTTTTTAAATGTCTGCAAAGTAAAATTCACCTTCACTTCATTGTTTTCATTGAGCCATTCATGTTTTTGTTGAGCACCCACTATGTGCCAGGCTTTGTTCTAGGCACCGATGATATGATGCAGATCAATATAGTTGCTCTCTCAAGGTCTTAGGCAGGCACGCAGGCAAACGGGGGGTCTTTACAACCCTACTTCCTCAGCGGTATAATACAGAGGGGCAGAGCTCTAGGAGACACATCCACCCAGCTCCCTGCCCTCGTGCCCACATGCTCTGTCTTCCCTCCTGTTACTGTGGATGAGCTTTTTGGGTCTTGTCTGAGACCAGCTCTCCATTGGGCACTAGATCCCTTCCCCATTCATCTTCTCAAGGACTCATTGCAGCAATTCTGTCTTTCCTGAATTATGAAATTTTTCTTCTCTACCAATTATTCTTACTATGATGAGTGAAATCCTTTCATTGCTCACATTCTCCAACTACCACCCATTTTTCTTGATTCTTTTTATAGCGCAGATCCTGAGTTATCTATATTCACTGTTGCCGGTTCTCCCATTCTCTCTTGAAGCCATTCCAGTCAGTTTTTCATCTTACCACTCCAGCAATATGTCTCATGCCAAGGTCACCAGTAACCTCTGTGTTGCTAAATCCATTGGTCAATTTGCATCCTCATATTACTCGATCTATCAATGGTGTCTGACACAGCCGATCACTTCCCTGATCCTCTTTCTTCACGAGCTCTGGGACATCACTCTCTTGGGGTTCCTTCTACCTCACTTGCTCCTTTTCAGTCTTTTGCTGCTTTCTCTTTATCTCCCCATCTCTAAACGCTGAAGTGACCCAGGAATTAGACCTGGGAGCTGTTCTTTTCTCTGTCTTCCCTCGCTCCTTTGGTAATCATGTCTAGCCTCAAGATTTTAAATATCTAGAAGCTTCAGATTTTTATCCCCTGTTTGGACTTCTCCTCTGAGCTCCAGGCTTGTATATCTACTTGCCTTCTTACATCTAACTTGCTACAAGCTAACATACCACATTTTTAAAAACCTATTTGTGCATTTGCTAATTTCTCACTAGCCTGCAAGTTGCATAAGTCAAAGATTTTTGTCTGTTGTAAGGTTGTTTATATAGCTCCTAAATAGTGCCTAGTGCATAACAATTGTTCAATACATATTTGTTGAATAAATGGATGTCTTAAATATTGAAACTGGTATTTTCTGAAATTTTTTGAATTTCTTACAATGACTTTGTTTCTTTTTTAAAATTCTTTAACCTATTTTTATTTTATTTTTCCATTACCATTTAGTCCCCTTATACTCCCCTACCCCCTGCAATCACCACACTGTTGTCCATGTCCATGAGTCCTTTTTCTTTTTGCTCAATCCCTCTATCCCCTAACCTCTCCCCACCCCTTAGCTACCATCCTGCTCAATGACTTTATTTCAAAGGCGGTACTTCCCCTTATTTTGAGTTATTGAATTTTTTTATTCCCTGATAACTTTTTGCCTCATTTAATAGATGGAACTATATTTGATCAATGCTTAAATAATAATAGATTTGATGAGATATCATAGGTTCCTATTTCAAATATTCCAGGTCAAGGTGAGAGGAGAATAGTTTGGATTTGCTTGGGGTTTATTTTTCCAGGCAGAATTACAATGGCCTGTGCAGAGTAGAAAAAGAGTTTCCCTGGAAACAGCCAAGGGTAGGGACCTTCCCTGTGTGGTACTCAAGAGGCTCCCCCTGCTTCTGTTATTGCTATGGAAGTAGCAGTAGTAGGAATAACAAAAATGAGGTTGATAACAATTGCTAGCATTTATTGTTTCACTGAGTGCCAGGCACTACGATAGGGCTTCACATGCATTCTCTCATTAAACCTCATAATTACCTTAAGAACCAAGTGCAATAATTATTACAACTTTATAGATGATAAAACTGAAACTTAAATAAATTAAGTAAATGTAGTAACCTGCTTCCAAGATGACCTCCAATGACCCCCACTTCCTGGTAGTTCCCTCCCACATTATACCAGGGCTGGTTTCTGGGACCAGTAACATCCAACAGCAGTGAGGGTGTGTTTCTTCTCAGATTAGGTTATGAGAGACTCTGGCTTCCTTCTTGGGCACTGTCTTGTTTTCTTTCTGTCTCTCTCAGATCACCTGTTCTGGGGGAATTGTTATGAAGGTACTCAGGCAGCCTATGGGGAGTTCCCTGGGAAAAGGGATACTGTGAGAGACCCTGAGCCCAGACCGCCCAGCTAGGCTGCTTCTGGATTCCTGATTTTCAGAAACTGTTTGAACTAATGAATGATAATTATTTTAAGTTACTAAGTTTTGGCATAATGTGTTATGTGGCAGTAGATAACCAATACCAGTAATTTGTTCAAGAGCATACTCTTGGGGCTTCTGGCCAAGATGCTGATGTAAGTAAATGTGGTGCTAGTATCCTCCTACAACCTGAACAAAATTAAACTAAACTACAGAACAACCATCATTCAGAAACCTCCCGAAGTCTAGATGAACAGAACTCCTATAACTAAGAATATGCAGAAGGAGCCATGACCAAACCCATGTGGTAGTTAAAATTCAGGAGGGATATCTTGGCTACAGAGGCCCCCCACTGAGGACTCAGGGGTCCTAACCTCATACCAGGTGCTCCCAGCCCAGGGTGTCAGTGCCAGGAACAGGAGTACCTATAACTTCTGGCTGTGAAAACCAAAGGGGATTGTGGCTGAGTGAGATGGAGAGCTTCTGGGGTCTTAGGCATTCTTCTTAAAGGTCCTGTGCATGGTCTCCCTTGGAGTCACTTTCTCTGAGCCCCAGCACTGGTCAGGAGCTTGAAAGGCACCAGGGCATATGGGGAGAAATTGAATTGTCTGGCTTTGGGTGAGAGTTGAAGGAGCAGCTTTCTCCCAGGCAGAAGAACTGGCAAAGCCATTATTTCTTTGCTGAGCCATCCCCACACAGGCAGGCCCCATATTTGAGTTTCTATCAACCTGGCTAACACAATTAGCACTGACCTGGTGATTCCCTGAGACTCTACCCCATCCAACTTGTGGGCCAACTCAAGATTTTTCCAGTGGCTTTTTCATCCAAATAGCATGTCTTGGCTCACGCAGGGGACTAACCCCAAATCTCTCAAAGCTCCACAAGCCCCAGACAAGCATACCCTGAACCTCTTGCTAAGTGGCCCCATGCCTGGCTCTAGTGGTAGCTGGCCTTGGTTTGCAGCTTGGCCGCTCCTGGGCACCTCTAAGCCAGCACAAGTAGCAGCCACCTGTGGATCCCTCTGTAGCTCCTGCTGGGGGGACCCAGGCAGGGCACAGGAGGCAGCTGATCTTTGCCCGAGCCTCCTGAGAGATGTCAGAGCCAGCTTTAGACCACACCAAGCACCACACAATCACCTCCAACAGTGATACACTTAAGGGGAGGACTCATTAATGGGGCACCAGAACCCTGATGAAGGAAGTCCTCCTTCATGAGGTCAGCCCCTAAACAGAAGATCCTCTGCTGTGGTCCCAGCCAGTCCTCACAGCCAATCAGCCTGGACATAAATCCCTCCCATTGATATGCCCATAGCAATTAAGCCTGAATTACAATAAGGGGGCCAACCTACACTGAGCATTGGTGACTGGGGATGCTACATTGGTGACTAGACCATACAGGACACCTACTACATAAGGCAGCTTGATAAAGGCCAGGAGATGTAGCAACTCTATCTAATGCACAGAAACAAATGCAGGGAGGTGGCCAAAATCAGGAGACGAAGAAACATGTTCCAAATGAAAGAACAGTTCAAAACCCCAGAAAAGAACTAAATAAAGTGGAGATGTGCAATCAACCAGATGCAGAGTTCAAAACACTGGTTATGAGGATGCTCAATGAATTTAGGGGAAGAGTGGATGAACTTAGTGAGTACTTCAACAAAGAGAGAGGAAACATAAAAATGGAGATGGAAAACATAAAAAAAGAACCAGTCAGAAATGAAGAATACAATAACTGAAATGAAGACTACATTACAGGGAATCAACAGTACAGCAGATGAAGCAAAGAATCAAATCAGTGATTTGGAAGGTAAGGTAGCAGAAAACACCATCAGAACAGCAAAAAGATTAAAGAATAAAAAAAAAATGAGGATAGTTTAAGGAGCCTCTGGGACACCTTCAAGCATTTACATCATGGGAGGTACCAGACGGAAAAGAGAGACAGCAAGAAATTGAAAATCTATTTGAAAAAAAGAATGATGGAAAACTTCCCTAACCTGGTGAAGGAAATAGACACACATGCCCAGGAAGTGCACAGAGCCCCAAACAAGATAAATCCAAAGAAGCCCACAACAAGACACATCAAAATTAAAATGCCAAAGGTTAAAAGACAAAGATGGAATCTTAAAAGCAGCAAAAGAAAAACAGTTACCTATGAGTGAGCTCCCATAAGACTGTCAGCTTATTTCTCAATGGAAACTTTGCAGGCCAGAAGGGATTGGCATGAAATGCTCTAAGCAATAAAAAGCAAAGACCTAGAACCAAGATTACTCTACCTAGCATAACTGTCATTTAGGATTGAAGGACATATAAAGAGCTTCCCAGACAATAAAAAGCTAAAGGAGTTCATCACCACCAAACCAGTATTACAAGTAGTATTAAAGGGTCTTCTTCAAGAAGAAGAGAAAAAAATGAATTAAAATGGTAACGAATACATATCTGTCAATAATTGTTTAAATTCAAATGGATTAAATGTTCCAACCAAAAGACATATTGTGGCTGAATGTATAAGAAAACAAAACCCTTGCATATGCCATTATTGTATTGTACAAGAGACTTGCTTCAGATCAAAAGACACACAGACTGAAATTAAAGGGATAGAAAAAGATATTTTATGAAAATAGAAACAAAAAATTTGGGGCAACAATACTTATACAGACAAAATAGACTTTAAAACAAAGGTTATAACATGAAACAATGAAGGACCCAGCAATTCCACTCCAGGTATTTATCTGAAGAAACAGAAAACACTAAATTGAAAAGACTTATGGATCCTTATATTCATTGCAGCATTATTTACAATAGCCAAGATATGGAAGCAGCCTAAGTGCCCATCAAGAGATGCATGGATAAAGAAGAAGTGGTGCATATACACAAATGAGATATGACTCAGCCATAAAAAAGAATGAAATCTTGCCATCTGCAGCAACATGGATGGACCTAGAGGGTATCGTGCTCAGTAAAATAAGTCAGACAGAGAAAGACAAAGCCATATGATTTCACTTATATGTGGAATATATATAAACAAATAAACAAACAGGAAGAACAGAAACAGACTCTGGGGGTCTAGGGATACAGAGAACAATTTGACAATTGCCAGAGGGGTCGGGGTGGGGTGGATGAGTGAAAAAGGTGAAAGGATTAAAAAGTACACATTGGTAGTTTATTACAAAATCTTTTATTACAGAATCATAAGCATGTAATTCTGTAACATAATAATATCATACCCAAGCACACCATATGGTATTTTAGGGGAAATGTTCAAATCGCTGTCCATCTCAGGCAAGACATTTGCATACCCTACCAACCACACTCAAGCAAGTCTTACTTCTGCCAGACCCTGTATTTTAGGCTTTGCAGGTACAATAGAGTTTTTAAAAGATGCTGTCTTGACTCAGGTGGAGGTTCTGCATAGGGGCAGGTCAGTTTCTCTTCTTGAGCAGCCATTTAAGTCCAGGTCCCCAATTACCTTCCTTATCAAGCACTATGTATCCACCAAGGCCAAATACTTGACAACCAAGGACAGCCCCAGTGCCAAAGAGCCCTCTAAAATGATTTGAATTAGCCAAGGTTGTCCACCCTGCCTCATCCTTTTTCCTCTGTGGAAACTACCATAAAGGCGCTTGCCCACAGTTTTCCTTGTCCCTCTGCCTTGTGATTGACTCTGGTGCTTCTCCTGAGTGGCCCTGCATGGTGTTCCTTGTTACCCCCAGGGAACTGTGAGTAACAGAGTGTGTTAAGCTCTTTTTCTAGTTTCTCTCTTGATCTTCATCTGGCCTCACTATACCTGAACAAAGGTAATATGGTTATGACAGCAGGCTATATGGTTTTGGTCATAGCTACTCAACTCTGTCAATGTAGTGCCGAAACAACCAGGACAATGTATGAGTTAATGGGTGTGACTGTGTTCCAATAAAACTTTATTTATAAAAATAGGTGGTGGACCAAATTTGGCTCACAGGCTATGGCTTGCCAACCCCTCCTTAAGAACATCCACATAGATGTTGATTTGTCTGATCAACAGGTAACATTAAAGAAAGTATAATGTAGATGAATATTTGTTAGTAAGTCTTTTCAGTTAGTTGACACCAAAAGACACTTGCAAAGGCTTGAAAGGCACTTTGTACTCTGAACTGTTTCAGCTCTGATGCTCCTCTGTGTTCAGTATTATTCTTCATATGATTTTTAGAATGACAGTAATGAAAATGGAGCCACCCTAATAAAAAGTAGACTATATGCCAGCTACTGTGTCAAATACTTTATACTTATTGTCACCATTCATTTTCCTAAGGAAAACAGTGTCTCTCCATTTTACAGGTGACAAAATGGAGGCTTAGAGAAACCCAGGAACATCTACTAAGTGGTAGAAGCAGCAAGTCAATTCACTTAAAGAAAATCATGTTCTTAATCTTGTAATGCAGTTATGTCTCTGAGACTCTCTTATGTCCTTTAAAGCATGTCAAAGCCATCCTTTAAAAATGTCTATTGGCTTCAATTATGGTTATTTAATATATTATTTCTTTTGTTAAATAACTTTTAATTTTAGGTATCCCTAAAAGGATAGACATACTTTTTTAGTAACTGGATGTTGTACAAAGTGACAGGATTGATTCTTGCACTCATTTTAGTTCATAATAGAATTTATTAGTTTAGTTGGATTGTTAATTTCCCCCAAGGCACTGATTGATAAATCAGTAAATCTTTAGTGAGGCTGGTAAATCAACTGTCACACATATGTCAACCTTTTCTCCAGACTATAGATTTTACCCACGACAGTGTGTTTTTTCCTTTCCATTGTTTTCACCCTCAAAATTGTATTATACTAAGGTACTTAAACAAATGCCTAAGATGGCAAACTCCTCCCCCCACCCCCGCCACTTTTCCCTTTTTTAAAAAAATAGCAAAAGGGATCCTGTTTTCTCCAGCTATCTTAGAGCAAGAACTCGGAGAACTCCGTTGTTTGCATATTTGCATTTCAACCCCTAACTTCCCCCGAGGACAAATGGCTGTTTTGCAATGAAGCCCAAAGGCACAATGCTGGGACTGTGGGTTAAGGCTCTGAATGCTGACTAGTTTTCCGCAGTATTCTCAGCATGTGAGAAGAATGTGTTTGTAGCTGGGAGGCAAACGGAACATCCAAAGCAGAGCAAGAATTTTGAAAAATAGTTGTCTTATGTATAAATTTATTTTGCTCTTAGTGTTTTGTATTTGCCTCTTTCATTATTACTTATTTCTACATTCTTTTAAAATAGCTCAGTTTTGTTTGATATTCTCAAGACTGAAGTTTGGGTCACTTGTCGAATGCTGCAGTCATGATTTTTAAATGCTCTTTGTCTCTTCATTATTTATACCAAACCAAGTGTGGGTGGCTCAGATCTTTTTCCCAGGTTGAGAAGACCTGGTGATTTCCATACAAGATGTCTGTCTGGCCTTGCCTCTACACCAACAGGGGCCCGCTGGAGGCACTGGCACGTACAAGAAGGCAACTGCTCAGGTCTGCAGTGAATAAGAAGCAGCATGGCTTTGGGCTGTGGATTTATCTCTCTAACAGTTTAAGTCATTGTGCTCACTTTTAGGTAAAAATATATTTTCTTAGCTGGTTTTTTATTCTTTTTGTGAAGAAAAATATAGTACATAAATGTGAATTACTCTATTTGGGTAAAAACACTGAACTAATTTAATGAATTGGCACATTGACTTGAAGGGTCACCAATAGTAATTTATTGAGAAATGCCTTTTCGCAAAGTGCTGGAGGTGGGGAAGGTGAGGCATGATCCAAAGGGAAGTAAAATCTCTCATCTGTCCTCAGTACCTCAAGATACAAGATGGAATCGAGAGAATGCCAGAGAATTGACCTACCAGTGAAAGAACCCAGTTTGACAGATTGTGAACATGGTAGCATTCGATGTGAACCGTGAAGGATTGATGGTACTTCCTTCAGGAATGTAGGTACATTTATATTTATCCTGGCTGTTAAAGCAGAGAGAAACAGGGAGGGAGGGAGAGAAGGAGGGAGAGAGAAGAGAGAGAGAGGGAGACAGAGAAAAGGAGAGAAGGAGGGAGAATATAAATGAATGTTTGTGTGTGTGTGTGTGTGTGTGTGTGTGTGTTTGCGTGCTTTTGGGGGGATAACTAGCTATTTACTTCAGCTGGCACAAGTGTAGGGCACCATTGCTAGAAATTATTTTCTAAAAATAATTTAAATTTAAATCTCATAATTCATTAGGTCTTTAGGAGAATAGCAATATATATTTTCCATTCATGTGCAGTAAAATTACATACTTGTCTGTAGAGTAATGATTAAATTTAATATAAAGTTAATGCTGAATCTGTTGTTAGCTATTTTGTAAACTGTTAATATGACTGACACATAATGAATTCTGTGTTGTAATTCTTAGCAATAGCTACAATAATTCTGCTTTCTAGATCAGGGTCATGGTGTTGTTAAATTCCATCACACAGCCTGTGCTTTCTAAATCTCTTTATTAATAATAATTAATGCCTGTACATTTAAACTGGGAATTGATCCCTACTCCAGGCCAAACATCAGGATTAGCAGCAAGTAGTTTCCACTCTATTGTAGTTTTTTGAGGCAACTTTGATGGACTGTTTGAAAGAGCTAAAATATTTTACATCTAGAATAAGAAATGGATAATATTAAATTGCCTTTCTGCTAAAAATATTCTGCTACTGGGGATTTTTTATTTATATTATCAGAAAACACAGTCACATTGCATATTCTTTTTATTTCCTGTATGTTTTTGAGTGAGAAACTAGTATTACTTTGAACATATGCTTTGTAGCCCTTAGGGAAATTAATCGGATAAGAGAGATTTCAAAAACAGATGGGTCAAAATAAGCTGTAAATGAAATGGATAGGATTTGAAGGGAGGACCTTATTGGGTTGTAATTGACCAATATTATTTAGTAGCATTGCTAAGAAATCGTTAGTAGTAACAGAATTGTAGCGCAGCTCTGGAATCTTTCCTAATGGTTTAGTAGACAAATGAATCACTGGGACATTTAAAGAGCAAAGATTTCCAGGTCTTATGCAGACTGGTCTAAACTGTAGATATTTCAATTCTATAACCTGGGGTGGGACTGTAAATCTGCATTTTTAACCATCGTCCCAGGTGATTTAGAAAGGCTTTGCTGGAACATAGATGCGTTAACAAAAACCCATGTACAGTATTGAGGACTTGCTCAATGAACACGTACAGAATTTGAATTAATGGCAGTGCTGGGCTATGTCAAGTGATTGTGAAACCTCCCACAGTGCTATGGGCTCAGACTCTCCATGGCGATGTTCTTGGGCTTGTAAGTATACAGAGCATCTATGGTGAATGACAGTTTTGTTTTTTCCTTTCTAATCTTTGTAGTTTTTTCCCTTCTTGCCTTCTCTGCTGGCTAGAGTACTGTGGGGAGAAGAACTGGTATTAGTGGACATTAGTGATTTATTCTTTTTATTTCTTCCAGTTTAGTTGAGATATACATGACACACGTCATTGTATAACTTTAAGTTATATAGCACAATGACTCGATGTACATACTTTGTGAAATGATTACTGCAATAAGTTTAGTTAGCACCCATGATCTCATATAGAGACAATAAAAAGAAAAACCAAAAAAAAAAAAAAAAGAATTCTTTTTCTTGTGAGGAGAACTCTTAGAATTTACTCTCTCAACAATGTTCTTATACAATATACAGCAGTATTAACTATAGTGATCATGGTGTATGTTATATTCCAGAACTTATCTTGTAACCGGAAGTTTATATCTTTCATTGCCTTTCTCCAATCCTCCTTCCTCCGGTAACCAAAAATCTGATCTGTTTTTCTTTCTTCTTTTGGATTCCACATATAAGTGAGATCATATAGTATTTGTCTTTCTCTGTCTGACTTATTTTACAAGGCCCATCCATGATGTCACAATGGCACGATTTCCTTTTTTCATGGCTAAATCATTCTATTGTATATTTGTGTCGCAACATCTTTATTCCCGCTTCCAATGATGGACACTTAGGTTGTTTCCATATTTGGTACATAATGTTGCAATGAACACAGAAGTGCAGATATCTTTCCAAATTAGTGTTCTTGTGTCCTTTGGGTATATTCCCAGCAGTGGAATTGCTGGGTCGTATAGAAGTTCCACTGGTAGTTTTTTGAGGAACCTCCATATTGTTTTCCATAGGGGCTGCACCAGTCTGCATTCCCACTAAGAGTGCAAGAGGCTTTTCTTTTCTCCACATCCTTGCCAGCATTAGTTCTCTTGTTTTTTTTTTTTTTTAATGACAACCACTCTAACAGGCATGAGGTTAGATCCTGTTGTGTGTATTTTTGTTTGAGAGAGATAATATATTTTTTCACTGTTTAAACTCAAGAAAAAGAACAATCATTATTATTGGATAAAACAAATATAAAAAATGTGCTTCCATTTTGGTGACATTTGAGATAGAGACATGGGAAGGAGCAGCAAGTTCCTTATGGCTGTAAATGGAAATATCTATGGGGTGCTGCATGTCTTTTTAAGGACATGGAAACTGCTCCATAATTTAATCTTTGGTCCAAATTCAAGCAGGGTCATAGTGCATTGGCCTCCTGGTGATCCCAGTGCTGCTTACTTCTAGAAAGGAGCCTCTTATGAATTTAGAGCAGGGGGATGAACCATAAACCTCTCATTGCTGTTTTGATTTACATTTCCTTGATGATTAGTGGTGCTGAGAATCTTTTCATGTACTATTTGTCCTTTCATATAAGTAATTTATTCTTTGTTTAAAAATATATTTTATTCACTATGCTATTATAGTTGTCCCAATGTTCCCTTTTTGTCCCCCTCCACCCAGTACCCACATTTCCTCCAGCAATCCTCTCACTTAGGTCCTGTCTGTGGGTTGTGCATATAAGCTCTTTGGCTTCTCCGTTTCCTATACTATTCTAACCTCCCCCTGTCTATTTTGTATCTACCATTTATGCTTCTTATTCCCTGTACCTTTTCCCCCAGTCTTCCTCTTCCCCCTCCCAGCTGATAAGCCTCCAAATGATCTCCGCATCTATGATTCTGTTCCTGTTCTGCTTATTTGCTTAGTTTGTTTTTTTTTTAGATTCAGCTATTGATAGTTGTGAATTTGTTGCCATTTTAATGTTCATAGTTTTGATCTTTTTCTTAAATAAGTCCCTTTAACATTTCATGTAATAATGACTTAGTGGTGATGAATTCCTTTAGTCTTACTTTATCTGGGAAGCACTTTATCTGTGAAGCACTTTATCTGCTCTTGCATTCTAAATGATAGCTTTGTTGGATAGAATAACCTAGGTTGTAGGTCCCTGCTTTTTATCACTTTGAATACTTCTTGCCAGTCCCTTCCTGCCTGCAAAGTTTCTTTTGTGAAATCAGCTGACAATCTTATGGGAACTCCTTTGTAGGTAACTCTCTGCTTTTCTCTTGCTGCTTATAAGATTCTCTCTTTAACACTTGGCATTTTAATTATGATGTGCCTCGGTGTGTCCCTCTTTGTGTTCACTTGTTTGGGACTCTCTGTGCTTCATGGACTTGTATGTCTATTTCTTTCACCAAATTAGGGAAATTTTCTTTCATTATTTTTTCAAATAAATTTTCAACTTCTTGCTCTTCCTCTTCTCCTTTTGGCACCCCTATGATTCAGATGTTGGTATGTTTGGAGATGTCCCAGAGGCTTCTTATACTATCCTCATTTTTTTAAATTCTTTTTTCTTCTTGCTCTTCTGATTGCATGCTTATTTCTTCCTAATGTTTCCAATCATTGATTTGAATCACGGCTTCATTCCCTCCACTGTTGGTTCCCTATAGGTTTTTCCTTATTTTCCTTAATGTAACCTTAATTTCTTCCTGGGTCTTTTTTATGTTGTTTCTGTACTCAATGAGTTCTTTGAGCCTCCTCCTGATCACCAGTGTTTTGAACTCTGCATCTGATAGGTTGCTTATCTCCATTTCATTTAGTTCTTTTTCTGGGGTTTTGTTCTGTTCTTTCATTTGAGCCATATTTCTTTGTCTCCTCAACTTGGCAGCATCCTTGTGTTTGTTTCTGTGTATTAGGCAGAGCTGCTTTGACTCCCTGTCTTCGTAGTGTGGCCTATTGCAGAAAAGGCACCTGTAAATTATGTGGGATGGAGCCTTAGGTAATGACCAGGGTAGAGCAACCCACTTCACTGCTTTGTGGCTCTGTGGGGGGAGGACTCAGAGAGGGGATGATGACTCTCCTTGTCTTCTGGAGATTTGCCTGGCACTCGTTCTGTCTCCAGTCACTTCACTTACTCCTTGTATGTGACTGGTGCCCTTCCAGCTGTTGCCCTGGTACTGAATCCCAGAGGGGGTGGATCTGCATATGTTCTAAGTCTGTGCATACCCTTTAAGCAGAGTTTCCTGAAAATATGGCAGTTTCTTCTGCTGCGCCAACCCCACTGGTTTTTACAGCCAGATGTTATGGGGATTTATCTTTCTGGTGCTGGAACCCTGGGCTGTGTTGTCTGGCCTGTGGCTGGGATCGCTGGCGCCCAAAATACCCCTCTCAATTTTTATCCACCACACATGAATGTGGGACCATCATTCTGTATCCTCCTCTCCACACTACATGGTGTCTCTGCACCTCCCTGCCTGTCTCTGTGTTTCTGCCCCTCATACCCATCTGGATGAATGTGGCTTTTTTAAATCCTTGGTTGTTGGACTTTCATACAGCTCAGTTTTCTGATGGTTCTTGGTGATATTTGTTTTGAGGTCTAGCTGTACTTCTTTCTGTGTTTGCTCAAGGAGGTGAAGTGTGTTTACCTATGCCTCCATCTTGACTGGCTAAGTGATTTATTCTTGATCATAAAAGGAAAACTTGCCATTTTATGACTGATCATGATGTTACCTACAGCTTCATAATAATCTCTGTCAGATAGCAGAATAGCAAACATCATACTTAATGGTGGATATGAAAGCTTTCTCTGAGGTGCTCTCTTTTACTTATAATAATAATAATTTTTGCTTAAATTCTATATTGTTTGGCAATACAATAATTATTTCAGCTTTCTTTTGATTGCTATTTACATGCTATATAATTTTTACATTCTTTTGCTTTTAATGTTACTCTATCTTTATGTTTGCTATGAATAGCGTATGGTTAGACTTTATTATTTAATCCATTCTGTGAATTAGAGTGAATTAAAGTGAATACTGATATATGTGGGTTCAAACCTCTACTTTCTGCTGTGTCACCTATTTTCTCTCTATTTTTTTTCTTCTCCTGACTTCTCTTGGATGTGCACTTGATATACTGAAATCTATATATTTTATTGACTAATGAAACTCCAATAAATTCAATTTAAAAAATTTCATCATCCTTTCCTCTGCACCCAGATTGAAAGTTATATACTATTTTCTACTGTGGTTACCCTAAAAATTAAAATTATTCTACAGTTTATTAAAGTATGATGCTAATCAAAACCTTTGTCATCCACCTGAACAATAGAACTGCCTTCAAGCACACTAATCCCATTTATTTCCTATTGTGACTTATATGCTTTGTTGTTTATTTTGAATTTATATTTTTAAAACCCCACAGGGCATTTTTATAATTATTTTATGAAGTCAGTGCTCATTTACCCACATGCTCACCTCTTTGTTTACTCTTTGCCCCTTCTTGCATCTCTGACATTCCATGTTGGATCATTTTTCTTGTGCCTAAAATTTATACTTAAAATTTTCCTTTGGTTCTAGTCTGCTAATCACAAATTCTCCCCATTTTTGTTTGCCTACAATGTCTTTAGTTCAACTTTATTCTTTATTTTGATTCTTCGCCCTGGCATAATTTCTTACCTAACAGAAAAGTTTTAGGAATGGTAAAAGAATTATGAATACCCTCTACCCAGATTCTTTTTTTTTTTTAATAGGAAGATCTCAAGCATTTATTTCATATAACCTGCCCCAGGGACCAGTCATAGGTATAATACGGCCAGCTAAAAGCACTCCTTCCCTGTTCTTCAAGCCCCTGGATTAATCCCCAAGCCCTGTGGACCACACCTCAGAAATGTCTCTCAAGTCCACTCCGTTCTTTAATCCCATCTCCCCCACTTCAGCTTCATTTCCTCCTGTTTTCAGGCTCCTGAATGGGAACTCAGGTGCAGAAACTTCTGAACTTCCATCCTACACCTTTTTACAACTCTGTGTCTCTGTGAAATGACTTCTGCCTGAAATCCTTTGGGTTAAGAGTACAGACTCGAGCCCCACTGCCTGATTTCAAATCCCAACAAGTTTTTTTCATCTACAAAATGGGACTAACTTACAGAGTTGCTGTGAAGATTACATAAGTTATAAATGTAAAGCACTCAGTACTTGGCACATAATAAATGCTCATGTTAGCTGATATTATTTACCAGTGGAGAAACTCTATCATCCTGAGGCCTAACCCAGCCCAGCTCATTGTCTCAGCGGCACTGTCACTTGTTCCTTTGCTCCCTCACTGCTTGATTCATGTTTCTATTGTGGTCCTTTTTACTGTACTATAACCTATTCACATAGTCACATATCTGTCTGCTCCGTTAGATCTTGCAGGTTATACAGGACAGAGACTCTCATCCACCTTTGTAGTTTTAGCACCCCAGACCACCATATTTCCTCAATAAGCAAATTTCCAAGAAATCACTTGGGGATACTGTGATCCCCAAATATACTGTGGAGCTTTCTGACTCTGCACCTTTTTTTCCTAGCTCCTTTCTGCCATCTACTTGGTAAATCCTCTCATTTTTTCCACTCATGTTTTCACACTCAAGTCCCAAGAGGTAGTTGAAATGCCACTTTTCTTATGAAGTCATCTTTGACTCCTTCTTCCCTTCCCAGTTATTCCTAGGTTTATATCTCTCAGGTGTTTCGTAGCATCTGTCTTTATTAATCAGTTCTCTTAGATGTCTGTTTCTTCTACTGCACAGACCTTGAAGAACCTGACATGTTGTACCATGCATGGCACATGGTGAGCTGGTGGCCCTCAATTCTGGCTATACATCGGAATCACCCACTCAATTTCTTAAAAATACTAATTTGTAGAACCCCATCCTTAAAGAGTCTTATTAAATAAATTTGGGCCAAAGATCTAAATTACTCTGATAGCTGATGGGCAGCCAGGGTTGAGAACCTCTGTAGCAGATACAAAAACTTATGCTAAAGACCTATAACCATTCATTAAAGGGAAGACAGTAGAGATTTAATTCCACTAAGCCTGAACCAATTCTGAAGATTCTTCCCATTTAAGAAAAATAGAGACAGCATAGTGTCTTGCTCACTGATGCTCTGGTCTCTTACTATAAGCCTGATGCACTTCAAAGAGTCTGTAGAAGGGCAGCAAAGGTAGTAGAATGTACTGGACCCAACCAAGATAAAGGCACAGGTAAACAGAGACCAAGAGAAACAGCTTTATTTGGATTGAGAGTTGGAGAACAAGGGGAGGACTTGAGAAACCATACTGAGCTACAGAGTTGAGATTAGGTTCCCAAATGGCATTCAGAACTCATCAACAAATGGACTCCACTCCCCAGCAGCATTGCAGTTAGTGCAATCAATTAAAGGCATGCTGGGAACTGTATTTGCCATTAAATAACCCAAGTGTGCCACAATTACAAAAAAGGTACAGTTTGTTCTTTGGTTTTTTTCTCCTCCATAATTAAGCTTCCATACCACCTCCCCAACCACAAATATTATAAAAGAAAGTTTTAAAAAATCACATTTTCTAGATGTTAGACTTGTCTTCAGCATTTAGCACAAGAAATCTTCAAGAAACAGTTCTATAAAACTTATCAGCTAAAAGTTTTATCCAAGCACTGAAAAGACAGCCTTTGCCAGCCCAGGGCAATTCTTTTCCCGCTTCCCCTAATCAGTTAGGGCTGAACAGCAGGGCGAGGCTCAGCCTGGAGGAGAGGGGTAGAGGGATGCAAGGGCTAACTTCCCCCAGTGCAAGATGGCATCCGAAGCTTGATGGGGGAGTAGAACTGGAGACGCTTGAGGGAAGGGTCCAGACCCTGTATTCAGTCAGAGTCACTGCTGGGAGAGGAGGAGGAGGATGGGGTGGGAGTGCTTGCCATGCTTATGGTGTTTATACATCTTTTTATGAGCTCTCTTCATTTTCTTCAGCATCTTCTCGTCCATCACCATTCCTGGTCCTACCATGCCAGAAACCAACGGACTGATGGCATGCATACTAGTGGCAGGTCGTGGGTATGAAAGGGGGTATGGACCTGATGGTTGGCATCCTGGATGTGCTGGTTGTGGCATAGGATGAGGGGGCCCAACTTGGGGGAAAGCTGGTTTCCCCTGGGGAGCTCCTGGAGGTGGGACCTGGAGGAAAGGCAGGATTGGAACCTCCAGGGTACCCGACATCAGGTGATACGGATTTGGCCCTGGCTGCCTGGCATTGGGATTCCACGTTGTCAGGTGTTTCCTCCAGCCCTTATAGCACCACACCACCACCTGGGCTCGACTCCTCCTTCCAAGGTTCTTCAAATGTAGCATTAACATCTTCATCCTTCTCTGTCTGCATCTCTCTCTCTCCCCCTCCATATTCCCCCCACCCCACTATTTTAACCTTTTTCAATTAATAAATATATTGAATCTATATAAATGTCCTGTTACTCAAAATTATACTTACTGGTTTTTGTCCATTGGTCATTCTTGCCTGAATCAATTATTATTATAGGCTCTCACACATGGTGATTTTTAAAATTCCATTATTCTTCTTACATATACTAGTTGCATTTCTACTGTTTATTTATCTTCATGGAATTTTTGATAGGTATAACTCTTTATTATAAATGTTATTTATTTTGATGCTCCAATTTCCCGGATTTGGCCAGTGGGAAGCCCCCCCGCCAAGCTGACTTCTGTGTTCTTTGACAGACACTTATTATTCTTTGAAGACTTACTTACTTTTTAAAAATTATGGTAAAAATATTTTAAAAATTTACATATACACAGATATATATATATATATAACATAAAATTTTCTATTTTAACCATTTAAGTGTATAATACATTGTAATTAATTAAGATGATCATGTGTTTTTTTCCTTCATTCTATTAATGTGATATCTTACATCGATTGATTTTCCATATGTTGAATCATCCTTGCATTCTGGGAATAAATCCCACTTGGTCATAATTATAATTCTTTTAATGTGCCTCTGAATTCAGCTTGCTATATTTTTTGAGGACTTTTGCATCAATATGTATAAGGGATATTGGTCTGTAGTTTTCTTTTCTTTGCCAGGAGTTAGGGAGTGTTTCCTACTCTTAAATTTTTTTTGAAGTGTTTAGAAGGATTGATGTTATTTCCCTCAGTTTTCAAGAGTCCTTTATATATTAGGGATACTGTTTCTTTATCTGTTACATATTGCAAATGTTTCTCCCCAATTTGTTCTCTTGGCTTTGTTCATGATAAAACCATGCAGGACTTTAAAAAAATTTTTTTCTTATACTGTCAAATTTATCAAAAAAAGTTAAATATTAATAGAATCCAGATTTGAGGCCGTAATTAGAAAGTCATTTCTTAAACACAAGTTTCTGCAAAGTTTGCCCATGTTTTCTTCTAGGACATGTATGGTTTAATTTCTATATCTGGGTGCCTAATCCTTTTAGTTTATTCTTGTGTATTGAGTGGGACATGGATATAATTCAATTTTTTCTAAGTGGTTAATTAATTGTCATATCATTTTTTAAAGTATATTTTATTGATTATGCTGTTACAGTTGTCCCCATTTCTTTTCCCTTTACCCCCCTCTGCCCAGTATCCACCTTCCCTCTGGCAATCCCCTGCACTTAGGTCATGTCCATGGGTTGTGTGTGTAAGTTCTTTGGCTTCTCCCTTTCCTGTACTTTTCTTAACATCCCCCTGTCTATTTTGTTCCTGCCAATTATGCTTCTTGATCCTTACACCATTTCCCCCTTTCTCACCCTTCCCGCTACCAGCTAATAACCCTCCAAGTGATCCCCATACCTATGACTCTGTTCCTGTTCTAGTTGTTTGCTTAGTTTGTTTTTGTTTTGCTTTTATTTTTTAGATTGTTGATAGTTATGAATTTGTTGTCATTTTAATGTTCATAGTTTTGATCTTCTACTTTTTCTTAAGTAAGTCCCTTTAACATTTCATGTAATAATGCCTTGGCGATGATGAACTCCTTTAGCTTTCCCTTGTCCAGGAAGCACTTTATCTGCCCTTCCATTCTAGATGATAGCTTTGCTGGATAGAGTAATCTTGGTTGTAGGTCCTTGCTTTTTATCACTTCGAATACTTTTTGCGAGCTCCTTCTTGCCTGCAAACTTCCTTTTAAGAAATCAGCTGACAGTCTATGGGACTCCTTTGTAGGTAACTCTCTGGTTTTCTCTTGCTGCTTATAAGAGTCTCTCTTTAACGGTTGGCATTTTAATTATGATGTGTCTTGGCGTGTCCTCTTTGCATCCACCTTGTTTGAGACTCTGTGTTTCCTGGACTTGCATGTCTATTTCCTTCACCAAATTAGGGAAGTTTTCTTTTATTATTTTTTCTAATGCATTTGCAGTTTCTTCCTCTTTCTCTTCTCCTGCTGGCATTATATGACATGAATGCTGGACCTCTTGAAGTTGTCCCAGAGGCTGCTTATATGGTCCTTTTTTTGGATTCTTTTTTCTTCTTGTTGTTCTGATTGGTTGTTTTTTGCTTCCTTATGTTCCAAGTCATTGATTTGATTCTCAGCTTAATCCACTCTACTGTTGTTTTCCTGTAAATTGTTCTTTATTTCAGTTAGTGAATTATTCGTTTCTGACTGGATCTTTTTTATGCTGCTGAGGTCCTCAGTAAATTCCTTGAGCATCCATATAACCAGTGTTTTGAACTCTGCATCTGATAGATTGCTTATCTCCATTTTATTTAGCTCTTTTTCTAGAGTTTTGATCTGTTCTTTCATTTGGGCCCTGTTTCTTTGTCTCCTTGTTTTGGCAGCCTCCCTGTGTTTGTTTCTATGTATTAGGTAGAGCTGGAGTGACTCCATGTCTTGGTAGTGTGGCCTAATGTAGTACATGTCATGTAGGATCCAGTGGTACACCCTCCCCTATCACCCAAGCTGGGTCCTTCAGGTGCGCCCTTTGTGTGGGCTCAGTACACCCTCCTATTGTAGTTGAGACTTGGTTGCTGTTGGCAGATCAATGGGAGGGATTTACCGAGGCCAGTCAGCTGCAAGGATTGGCTGTGATCACTTACCACCAACCTCCACCTTTTGCGGAGGATCAGCTGTGCAGGGACAGGGTGGCGGTGCTCTGATGTGGCCTGTAGCTAAGCTGTCCTCTGGGTGTGCTGGTCCTGGGTTTTCCCGGGTGGTGCAGGCCAAATCAGGCCCACCTGTGTTTTGCCTGGGACACCCTGCCTGAGCTATAAAGCAGTCTGAGAAAGCTGCTACTTGTGCTGGGCTTGGAGTTTCCCAGGTGAAGCCAAGCTGTGAAACTAATCTGGCTGTGGCTAATGCTGGGCCTGGAGGTTGCTAAGGCCAGCTGTTGCTTGTTTGATAGGATTTAGGGAGCTGTGAAGCATGAGCCCAGGCCAGTTATTCACATGGAAAAGCAGCTTGGGTGGGTCCATAAGTTGGGTGGGGTGGAGTCTCTGGGGATCTCCAGGGTGGAGCGAACAGTGTTAGCCAGGTTGATGGAGACTCAAATATGGCACTAGCCTGCCAGCTCCTTGGCTCTGTGCGGGGAGGGCTCAGAAAAGGACTAATGGCCTCTGCTTGCTGCGACACCAGACACTTCAGCCTCTCCTAGTATGCCACTGGTGCCTTTCAAGCTGCTACCCTGGTGCTGGAGCTCAGAGGGAATGAGCCTGAGTAGTTGAGTCTGTGTGCGGGTCCTTTAAGAGGAATTGCTTGGGGCTCCAGCAGTTTCTCCTACCAACCTAATCACCACTGGTTTTTGCAGCCAGAAGCTGTGGGGACTGATATTCCGGGCACTAAACCCTGGGCTGAGGACCTGTTGTGGGGATGGTACTTCTCCCTCCTGGGATATACCTCCTGAATTTTTACCCACCACATGTGGGTGAGAGACCAGCCTGTTCCATGTCTGCACCCCTCCTATTGGTCTTGATGGATGTGGTTTCTTTAATTCTGTAGTTGTCAGACTTCCAGTCAACTTGATTTCTGACATTTCTGAGTGATGGTTGTACTATATTTTATTTGTAACTTTGATGCAGTTGTGCACAGAGGCGAGCCATGTCTGCCCATGCTGCCATCTTGACTGTAAACCCTTTTACATTATTTATTAAAAACTGCATTTGCTCCCCTGTGATTGGAAATGCCACCTTTACTATTGAAATATATACTATGTTTTCATATATATAAATATAGTTACCTCTTCATGCTTCATTCCTGGTAGTGTTTTCTGATTTACTTTTTGGTTTGTCAGTGATCTCTTTGGCTGTGTCTAATTTGCTGTTAAATCTGTCCATTGAACTTTTAATTTTGTTTATTGCTTTTCAGTTGTAGAATGGCCATGCAATTCCTTTTTACTTCTGTATTACCACTTTTTAAAGTCTGCAGTTCCCTGAGGATGTTTTCAAGCGTTTCTTTGATATCTTTGATAATAGTAAAAATAGTGATTTTTATAGTCTGGACCTGAAAACTCTAATATCCAAGGTTCTTATGTTGAAGTCTTTCTGTTGTATCTTGTTTTCCTGCTGGTTCTTGCTTATAGGATTTTTTTTTTCTTCTTCATTGTTTGGTCAGTTCTTTGACTGTTCTGATCATTGTATTTGAAAACCTATTTGCAGGAAAATTATGAGACATAAGATTATTGAATCTTCCTCCAGAGAATTTTTTGTTGTTGTTTTCTTATACCAGTAGTCTGGGGCTCTACTAGTTTTGGACCACTTTATAGCAAGTTCAAGCTTGAGTTTCCCAGAATCACCCAGATGAAGTAAAGCCTCGAGGTGTTATCCCAGCTTAAAGTGGAGAAGTGTTTACCAGACTTTCTGCTCGGTATGGGTCTTGCAATTTCTCCTGTTATCTGACTTATTTTATAACTATAACTTAGTTTTTATATTTTTACCTCATGAATTGTTAAATGTCACCCAAATAAAAAGCATATTAAATTCTGGGCTACTTTTCTTGGTTCTAACCTCCTAGATTTTGGTTCAGTAATTCTTCTTTCTCTTTTTATCTGGCCCCTGCTTTTAAGATTTTTAAAAATCATGTATAATTCAGCTTTATTAGTTGTCCTTGTAGGACAGTTTTGAATTACTTAACTCTCCAGTACTTCATGAAACAATTTTTGGGGATTCTCTTTTGTTGTGAGCATCTAATTTTATTGCTGCCATACAGTCCAGCAATCGAGCACTGGGTGTGTGTATACCCAAAAGAAATGAAAGGATCTCAAAGAGACACCTGTACTCCCGTGTTTATTGTGACATTGTTCACAATAGCCAAAGTAAGGACACAACCTAAATGTTTATATTTTATATGTGTGTGTGTGTGCATGTGTATATAAATAAAATCTATCTATCTAATATACCTCTATATATAATGGAATACAATTCAGTCTGAGAAAGAGGGAAATCCTGCCACTTTTGACAACCTGGATGTTCTCTGAAGGCATTATGCCAAGTCAGACGGAGAAAGACAAATACTATATGATCTCACTTATATGTGGAATCTATAAAAGGCAAACTAAGAGAAACGGAGAGTAGAGTGGTGGTTAGTTGCTAAGGGCTGGGGAGAAGGTGGGGAGAATCGGGAGATGTCGGTCAAAGGGTAGAAACTTCCAGCTACCAGATTAAGAAGCTCTGGGGGTCTAATGTACAACTTGCTGATTATAGCTAATAATAATACTGTATTACATACTCCAAAGAGGCTAAGAGAGGAGATCTTAAGTGTTCTCATCACAAAAAGTAATGATAATTATGTGATGCATGGGGGTATTAGCTAATGCTGTGGTGGTAATCACTTTGCAATATAGAAATGTATCAAATCAAGACATTGTATACCTTAAACTTACACAATTTATATCTCAATCTGGAAAAAATAAATAAAACATTGAAATGGTTAAAAAAAGTTATTCCTGGAAGGAGAAGAGCTTGAGTTTGGTCTGGAGTGAAAGAGTGAAGGCTGGGGGAGGGTCGCTCTGGTGTTTATTGCGGTTAGGAAGGCAGAGGGAGGGCTCTGCAAGGGGCACGCTGGTTTGAGCTTTCCCACCAGCACCACTAACGCCGAGAGACAGCACCTGGTCTTTCTGAGGTTGGCCTAGGTGTGTGGCAAAAGGAAAAGGAGAGAGGTGGGGCTTGAGTGCTGTCAGTGGTCAAACATTAAAAATAGTCACTCTTTATTACTATACCCATAGCTCTAATTTATTTTAACTACTATATAGTTTATTTATTTAATCTGATATCTAACATTCTGTCGTGAAAAAACCCAACTTATTTTCTAAATTTCTCTGCTGAGGGCCACTTAGGTGTTTTATACTTTTTTACTATTAGAAACATTTCTGCAATGAGCAGCTCTGTACAGAATCTTTGCCAGAGTTTTTCTCAGGGAGACGCCAGGAGGAAGAATCCCTGGATCAGGTGTCCCGATCTTTAGGTGCACTGAACGTTGCCAGAGTGTTCTCCAGTGTAGTTGGACCCATGTGTACTTCCATGTCTTGACGTGGTAGAGTTTGCACTTTGTTCCAAGGGGGCTGGGAGGTCACTGGAGAGCTTAAGTGGGAGGATGATCTGATCTGAATAATAAAAGAGTAACTCTGGCAGCGTTGTGGGGTCCTGGAGGTGGTAAGTAGGAGTGGAAACAGGGGACAGTTCCAAGGCTATTGTTACAATGTGGGTGAGAGACAATGGTACCTTGGATGGGGGTGGTGCTGGTGGGGATGGTAACAGATGGTGGACTTCAGGATATACTCTGAATGTGCAGTTCACAGACCTTGTTGATGGATGGGCTATGGGCTGTGACAGAATGACTCCTAGTTTTTAGTCTCACTAATGAGGTGGGGAAGACTGGACAACAAGGGAATTGGGGGATTCATAAGTTGTTTTGGCCATATTAAGTCTGAAATGCCTATTAGACATGGGAGTAGAAATGTGGAATGGGCTACTTGACACATGCTGGGAGCTCAGGGAAGCAGGAAGGCATGGAAGGCTACATTCAGGGTCCTAGGACTTAAAGCCACAGACTTGAATCAGATGACCTAGAGAGAGCTGAGAGTCTGAGGCATGTGGAACTCTAGCAGAAGCTGGGAAGGGGAAGAGGATCTAGCAATGGAAAACAGAGGGAGGCCAATGAAAGCGGAAATAACACCAGGATAGCGTGGAGCCAGGGGTTTCACAGAAATAGTACTTTAAGAAGAAAGAAAAATCACTGTGTCAAACGCTACTGATAGATTAAGATGAGCTCTGAGAATAGACCAAAATCATCTGAATCCTTTGGTTACTTTTTATCTTTGATTTCCCTATACGTTGACACATTAATTGTAGTCCTCAGAATTTGTTAATATTCTTGGGGGGGCATCAAAATCCACTCCACAACCCTCACCCCATTTAAAATATATCATTAGACCTGGGATGAAAAAGATTAAAGAATTAAAAAGTGCTGGAAGCCTTGTGTCTGTTGGTAGCCATTTAACCTACCCCATAGTGGCATCCTGGTGTCAAGCAGCTGTGTATATTTTTAAAAAGCCCATCCAAATGCTCTAGAGGGCTTTTATATAATGAGTTAGAACTGCCTGGAAGATCTGATTGGCCCAATTCCACAAAGAGGGCTCCAATAGGTTTTAAAGCCTTCTGTCTCATTTCTTTGTGCATTTGTTATTAGCTCAATAAATAATAAATAGAGGAATTACCCAGTCACTAATTTGCTTTTTTATCGAGCAGAGTTTATGTTTTAATAAATTGCCATTTTTCTGTATTATTGAACATGTGCTATAATATGCCTGTAATTCAAGCATAAAACTATTTTTATTATAGTATTTATTTCTGTGCCCATACCCATACATATTTTCCTTAGCTATAGTTTTTGCCAGGATGTTTGTTCATTTATTGCTTCTTTGGTCCCATTCTTATGACATCTTCTAGTAAAATACTGGTTTTCTTCCTGAATTATTACATTAAAAAAATTAATATCTATTTTCCCCTGACCATAAATGGTGATAGATGGTGTCCTTTTAAAGATTCCTAAATTTGCTTTTTCTTAAAGGTGTAATGTTCTTTTACTAATGTTATGTTTTAGGTTATTGTTTCCTTTTAAATAGCTATATTTTCGAGAAATGTTGGGTTAAACTATATGAAACTGCTGTCTTTTCTCAAGTATTGCGTTCTTGATGCATCCTCTTCTTTAACTATTTACTATCCTAGGCCACATACTACAGTTTATCCTTTCTTGTACTGTGTTCTAAAATTGCTAAAACCAGGAGCAATGAGACTTCACTTTTAGAAAAGAGTTGTACTCGGACATGAATGTCGAAGGTGCTTTAGTTCCTAGCCTTGTGAGTATTTGCAGGTTATTTCCCATGTATTAAAGCTCCTGCCAGCCTTGGCCTGGGTGAGGGCGCCCCGCCCAGCCAGCCATCCTGCCATCCATCCTCTCACGCACCTTCTCCACCTTTCAGAGAGACATCCTGTCCGCTTTGTCCCCAGCTTCTCTTCTCCCCATCTGCTTTGCTGGCCCTGTATTTCAAGTCCCTTCTCTTCTTCCTGGGGGTGTAATTATAATAATAGTAATAAAAAATGGCATTCGTTGATGGGGGATTTTGTGCCAGACACTGTGCATCTACATCCATTTGCTCATTTAATCTTGGTCAATAATAGGTACCATTTTTACACCCACTTGGAGAACCAGCTACATAACCTGGAAGGCCTTGTGCGAGATGAAAACATGAGGCCCCTGGCTTAAAAATTAAGAATGTCCTGGCCAGGTGGCTCGGTGGATTGGAGCATCGTCCTGTATACCAAAGGGTTGCAGGTTTGATCTCTGCTCAGAGCGTGTATGGGAGGCAACCGATGTTTCTTTCTCATATCAGTGTTTCTCTGCCTCTTTTGCTCTCTCCCTTCCTCTCTCTCTAAAACCAATAATACCATATTCTTGGGTGAGGTTTAAAAAAAAAGAGAAATAAAATAAAATAAAAAATTAAGAATTTTGCATCTCTCTTGCCAACAAAACTGAGCTCTTCCTGGGCAGGAATGGTGTGTCTTATTTGGTTTTGTGTCCCCTGTGTCTATCCCAGGGCTTGACATAGGTATGTGTTAGATCAGTGCTGATTGTGTTGACTTAATTCAGGACTGGCTCAAGTAGGGATACGGTGATAGTCAAATGGGAATAAAAGAATTGAGAGCCTTGGCTGTTGGTGACAGACTCAAAGTGCACTGGATTGTGGGCCTGAAAAGATGAGGTTAGATGGGTACTCGTTACATTTCGTGTTTGTGCCCAGCTGGGACCACAGACAGGTATGAACAGGAAGGTCCAGGCCTTTGCTAAGGCGAGGTCACAACAGATGATGGCAAATGAGCCTGTCTGTGCCTGGGGTGGTCCCTTGGAGAGATTGTTGACAGCTTCTGTCCCTCGAGGTCACCATGGGCGGAAAAGAACATACTGGTTGCTCAAACGTGGAAGGAAATTATTTTCCTTTTTCCCCCCTGGAGGTAATTAGTTAAGTACTTCAAAGAAAATTTCCATGTATGCAATGATTTATATTAGAGTTTAAATGGAAAATATAAAAGCAGCAGATTTGCTATATAAACCAAAGTAATTAGCGGTCTGACCAGTATTTTTAGGATTATTATTTTTTGTTTACTAGGTACATGATTTTCAACTTCCCGTCCTGACGAGGCTGCCGTGTATGTGAACACTGGTGGCTGGAGCACCATCACAAGCCTGGGGGCCTGGTGTCTATGGTGGGGGAAAAGGTGACACCATTTCTCTTTTAAAACTTTTTATAGCAGTCTGTTTGCTATCCTTATCCCAGGAGTATTCCTTCCCTTCCTATCAGCTTCTTTCACAGAAAAACATTCTCTGGAACAGGTGTTTGTTCCTGAAATAGTAGATTACAGTTACAGAGAGAAAGCCCTGACCAGACCTTTTTGAAGGCACGATTCTGGAGATTTGTCTTGCTCTATTTCCTGAAAAGAGAGGTGGACTTTTGTCTCTCTCCCTTTACCATGTTTCCCAGGGCCCCGGCTTTGTCGTGTGTCGGGACATTTGGAATCCTGTTCCGGAAGAATGTGAGCAGCTCGTTTTTGGTTGTCTTGTCCCAACTAAGAAAGGCGTTGCCCTCGTGGAGCGGCCCTTTGTTTTCATCTGCGTAGTTTCCCTGCAGCCTCTGCTTTTCTCCCCACCCTCTTTCCTTTGGTACTTAGACATCCTTGGGCTTTTTGTCCTAACAATGATTATTTAGTCAGACCTTTTTATAATACTCTAAATACCTCTCTTTTTTTTGGGTACTGAATGTTGGGTCCCCATAATGAGCGATATTTTAAATAGCTTTGTAACCATTCTTCATTTCTTCTCTTCCCTCCAACATCTGACTGAAAACATTGTTTAACTCCTAGTTAATATCGATAAGGCAATCAACGACTTTATTCTTCTACATATGCTCCCCTCCCTTCTCTCATTTTTGATAGCTGTATTTTATCTACATTGTCAAGAATATCATTATTATCTACTGTCCTGGCAGCCTTACCCCCATGACTTCAGGAAGGGCCCATGAGAAGAATAGTCCCTGAACCATATATATATATATATTTATTTAATATATATATATTTATATATAAAATGGACATTATATATATATTTATATATAAATGTATATATTTAATATATATAATTTTATAATATATGATTATATATTTATATATGAATATATGATTATATATAATATATAATCATATATGATTATATATAGTATATGATTTAATATATGACATATATTATATATAATATATGATTATATATATTATATATTTAAATATATGATTATATGATATAAAAATATTTATTTTCAAACAATCACAAATTTACAGAAAAGTTACAGTACTCCACAAAGACATTTTTTTCTGTCCAGGTCATTTACAAATAAGTTGCTTACTGGATGTCTTGTCGCCCCTGAATACTTTGGCATATATTTCCGATAAACAAAGACATTCACCTACGTAAGCTCAATATTATCAGGAAAATTGCATTGATATATTACTACCATGTAATCCTCAGACGCAACTCATCTCACCAGTTGTTCTGACAATGTCTTATATATGTCACCCAGCCCAGAGCCAGCCAGGATTATGCACTGTATTTAGTGGTCATGTCTCTTCCTCCTTCTGTATGGAACAGTTCTTCAGTCCTTCTTTGGCTTTGAAAACCTTGGCACTTTTCAAGATTATGGACTGGTTAATTTGTAGACAGCCCCTTCCATTGGATTTGTCTGACACCATCTGATGATCAGAATCAGGTTATGTATTTCGGAGAGGAATATCACAAAAGTGGTTCTGTGTTCTTCTCAATCACGTTGTCACACAATTTCAGTTTGACCCATACTGATATGTGCACTCTAATCACTTGATTAAAGTGATGTTTGTGAGGCTTCTCTGCTGTAAAATTACTCTTCCGTTTTGAAATATTAGCTCACTGTTTCTATGTGCTTTGTAGTCATGTTTTCCTGGTGAATATTTATTTTCTGAATACTACATGACATTTGGATCATTTTTCTCTCTTTGCAATATTTTTGAATGAGGAGTTGACCTTAATCTTTTTTTGCTGCTGAAGTTGTATTTTCAGAAAGAAGTTCATGCACAGAGAATGTGGATGAGCCTGAACGTCTTTCTCTCTTTCCTGATTTCATGCATGGTATTTAGAAATAGGTTCTTACGCACCGAAGCCTTCAGTGCTTTCTGATATTTGCTTCTTCTTCTCCCTACCCCCCACCAGTGTCCAAACATTTTCTCTCTTTCACGCTCAGGTGCTCTGCCCCCCGTTGACTTGGGCTCTACTCCCAGCTCTTTCTCCTCGACATAGGGCTCTACCTTTCTGGCAGGGAACTCCACTAGGTGTTCCTGAGAGTCTGGGTGGCCAGCTGCCCCAGCATGTTTCCACCTCCCTGCAGTGGCCTCACTCTCACCAGTGAAGCCCCCTCCCAGTTTCACCTGCTGTGCTGAGATCCACAGCAAGTGGGAGCCCCTTCTCTGGGGCTGACTACTTGTTGGCAGTCTCAGTTCTGCAGCACTTAGGACCTCAGTTTTCCCCTTGCTTCTGGCTTGCTGCCATTCCTTTGTTGGCCATGCAGTTGTCAGTGGTTTGGCCCCACCCACTGGTATTATAAGGTTACAGGAATTCTTGGTGACTGAGTTTTTTTGCTTACATCATCTGTGGGTTTTGTTTTTTGCTCTCCTACTTGATCTCTGTTTTATGAGGGTATTTGGGGAAATTACAAAACTGTGCTGTTATCTCTTCCATTTAACCTCTCTTCCTTTTGTCCATTTTCAAAACCTGAACCCCATTCATGTCTGTGTGTTTTTTGATTAAAAAGAGCCCTGGGGACCCATTCTATGTAGAAATGACTTGCTGCAATATCTAGGAATAGATCCTTGGCTGTTTTTCATGCTAGAGGTGTTGGCAGAGCAGATAGATAAGAGAGTAGCAAGTTCTGCGGTTTCTTATGAAGAAAGGGGAAAAGCAAATAGGATTTTCAGAATGTGATATAACTGTACATTAATATTTGTGTGTGTTTTGCTTTGTCAGGGGCAATCATGTTGCAGTGATTTGCTATAAAAAAGCCCAATTCAGTGCCACATACCCATATTTAAAGTAAAAGAAGCATTTTGCTTCTTTATATTTATGTCCATTTCCTTCCTTACATATTGTCTTTATTTTAGTTTTGCTTTATTAAACCAACTGTGATACTTTCAGTAGCATCATGGTCTAGACTTTTATGATACATGTTTTATTCTGGGCTTGAGTCCCAAACCTGCTTTAGGGTTTAGGACTCATAATTTTGTATTTTGGATGGAACCGTTGACAGAGTCTATTTCAAAAGCCTGAGTTTCCTGGTCAACTGCTATCTTCTTGGCTGTAGCAGTAATCAGTGTTGTTCTCAAACATCTTTAAGAAATTGTTAGTATCTTGTGAAGTATTGTAACACATAATTCTTGTATTATTTACTATAAATTATGATTTCTTCTTGGAAAGTATCTCCAAAATACTGTCATATTTATTGTATGTTATATGCATAACTGACTAAATTTTGTTGTATCTCTATTGTGTGGGTGGAAAAAGTAAATCAGAAGAAATGAGGCTACATGAAGTAGAAGACTCAGAGGGAAAAAAGAACATTAAGTCAAAGGTGTCTGATCAAGTAGAATTTGTACCAGGAGTGTAAGGTTAGTTTACCACGTGGAAACCAGTCAATGTACTTCATCACATTGATTGATAAAGAAGAAAAACTGTCTGATCATCTCAATAGACACTAAAAGGCATTTGATAAATTTCTAAACCAATTCAAGATTAAACCTCTCAGCCAAGTAGGGTTAGAAAGTAACTTTAAAAAAATTCTCAGAAAGGTCAGCTAACATTATACTTAATGATAAAATATTGAAAAGATTTCTCCTAAGATTGAAAAAACTATAAAGTCTGTTCTCACTACTGTTCATCAATGAGCTGGAGGTTTTGGGTAGCAGTAAAGACCAAAAGGACAAGAAAAATAAATAAATAATATTTTAAGATCAAAAGAAGAATAATTAAAACTGTCTTTATTCACAGATGACATGATTGTTCATGTAGAAATGATAAGGAATACAACAAAAAAAAATTACTAGAGCCAATAGGTGAATTTAGAAAGGTTATAAGGTCAAGGTCAATATGAAAATTAATTTTATTTCTGTGATCTGTACTTCCTGCAGAGCAGTGGAAGCAAAGCCTGACATCAGGGTATGTAAGGAAGAATGGAGGTTCTGATCCTTGAAAAGATAGAGTCAGCACATTCCACTTTGCTCTCCCAGGGAACCCAACTAAAAACCCTGGGAATAGTGCATGAAGCAGATATCTGAGGACTCTGAAAAGTTAACAATAATAGGCAGATTGGGGAAGAAAACCAGAATATGAAGTACAAGTAATATAGTGGTTTCTTTTATTTTTCTCCTATATCTCCCTGCCCAGACCCAAAGATGACCTGATTTCTGAAACTGTGCACTGGACACAGAAACAAATGTCTGAAAGAGAAACCCTCTCCTTATGGTCTAATGAGCAGAAGTAATGACTTAAAATTTTCCAACTTTGATAAAAGACATAAACTTACACATTTAAGCTTAGTGAACCTCAAATAGTATAAGATCAAAGAAATCCATATCTGTATACATCAAAGTCAAACTGATGAAAACAAAAGAGAAATAAAAATTATAAAAGCATTCATAGAAATATAATTATATATAGGGTAACAGTGATTTGAGAGACCATAGTTGATGGTAGTTGATGATTTCCCATCAGCTACCATGGAGGCCAGAAGATAGTGAATATGTTTTTAAAGTGCTGAAAGGAGAGGCATGTCAATCCGGAATTCTATACCCAGAGAAAGTGCTATTCATAAATGAAGATAAAATAACAACATTCTCAGATTAAGGAAAACTAAGGAAATTTGTTAGTAGCAGTTCTTCTCTAAAGAAATATTTTAAAAAGTTCCTCAGGCAGAAGGGAAATGATGCCAGAGCAAAACCTGGAACTTCAGGGATAAAAAAGAGCGATGTAAATGGAAAATATCTGAATAAATATAGCAGACACTTTCTTTCCCTATAAGTTCTTTAAAATAGAGATGATGACTGAAAGCAAAAGTTATAACATTATCTGGTGGGCTTTTATGGTATGTAGATGCAACACATATGACAGTAACAGCAGGAATGAGGGAGGGCAAAGGGCCCTATAGAGTGATACATTTTCTCTTTTACATTGAAGTGGTAGGGGGCAATGTCAGTGAAAATGGCAGAGTAAGGACATCCAAAACAATCTCTGTTCCATAAAAAGCAATGAGAACACTGGCAAAAATGGTCAGAACCAACTTTTGAGAACTCTGGAGGCTTACAGAGCATTAATTTTTTTTAAATGGCTGAGTATCAGTAATAACAGTGAGTGTTGTGATGAGTAAAGTTGCCCTAATTCTATTCCTCCTTCATTGCTCTGTAGTAACTTTGAAAACCGACAGTTTGCCATCAGAGTGAAAAACAGTAGTTGGCAGCCACTGGGGGGAGCAGATGGAGTTGGAGCTCATTCAAAAGCCTTATTCCCAAAGAATTTTCTTACTTTACTTATCTGGTGGTTCCTTGAAAGACCTCACTCACAGAACTGTCTTTATCTGGACCTGACAGGGAGCCCAGTACAAAGAGCCTTTTCCCTGGGGGTATTTATGTAAAACAACAAATGGCAATTGTTTAACAGTGTGGCTGCCTGAGGTGGTGGGTAACATTTGGGGCAAATAATAGGCTAGCCAAAATCATAAAAAGAAAATTTGGGGTCTTTGAAAAGTTCTAAAATATTTCTGGGAATCTAGAAGGCCATGTACATACCCAGGGATGTGAACATGCTCAAGAAAAACCTGTGAGGGCTTTATACTCTCATCTCTGGCTAACTTGGAGGACCTTTGCAAGCAGGAAGCGAAGGCTAAGGCAGAGTTGTAAATTGCCTCACTGAGTGTTGAAGGTATGCTCCAAAATGTATAAAGAACCCTTCAAGCAAAGACTAGCAGACTTATTGGTTTCAAGATTTAAGGACATGTTTATATTGACCACAAATTTAACTAAGTAGAGACTTCAATATCCAAATACAACAATGAATATAGACTTTTCAGTTCAGAAGTCAATAAACAAACAAATAAACAAAAATAAAAACTAAGAGCAACAACACTAAACCTTGGGAAGGAGGGAGAATCTGATGTCCAGAGTTGTCATGGTACGTTATTTAAAATGTCTAATTTTTAATAAAAAAGTTGAGAAACATTTAAAGAAATAAGAACATATAGCCCATACACAGGGGAAAGAAGCCATCAGTAGAAACTGTCCCTGACAGTTAGACACTGGCTTATATATGATTATATATATAGTAATATATATATTACTATAAAAAGCCTATATGTCAATTGAGCAAAAGAGGAAAAAAAAAGAGAACGAACTCATAAACACAGACAACATGTGCTGATTGTGGAGGGAAGAAGCTGGTGGAAGTGGAAGAGGGTATGGGGGACATAAATGGTGATGAAAAAAATAAAAATAAAATAAAATAAAGGTCCAGGGTATACTATACATTTCTCAAAAAGGTTTGTAGATAAATAGTTCAATGCATTAAAAACATCACTACTTGTAACTTAAAGGTTCTAGAAGTTACTAGCAATTTCTAATAATTGTATTAGGTCTCTTAAATATAGGAATATCAATTTTACATACTGGAATTACAAATTACATACAACAGCACATATTGATTCTTAATTACAATTTAAAAATATTAAAAACATAAGTGTTCAAACTACAAAAGGTAACCATGTCTACAAACTAAAGAAAAATATCAAAATTATCTCACAATATAGAGAATTACAATAAAGAGGCAGAAATTATAAAAAGAACAAAATAGAAAATCTGGAGTAGAGAAGTACAATATCTGAAATTAAAAGTTAACCAGAGCAACTCAATAGCACATTGGAGGAGGCAGAAGAATTAGTGAGTGTTAAGATAGGTCAATTGAGATCACCCGGTCTGAGGTACAGAAAGAGAAAAAAGAATGAATGAATATGAACAGAGCCTCAGCAACCTGTAGGACACCAGAAAGCACTAGCATAATGAAATTGTAGAAGGAGAGGAGAGAGAGAAAAGGAAGGACAGAGTATCTGAAGAAATAATGGCAGAAAACCTCCCAAATTTGATGGAAAACATTAATCTACACATTGAAGGAGCTCAACAAGCTTCAAATAAGATAGCTAAAAAATTCATGCCTAGGTACATTATAACCAAATTGTTACAATTTAAAGACATCTTTCAAAGAGAATTTAAACTAGTGAGAGAAGTGTCTTGTGTTCAGGGGATCCTATTTAAGATTAGCAGCTGATTTCTTATCAGAAACCACTGAGGCCAAAATCATTGGGATAATATATTCAAACAGTTGAAAGAAAAAGATGGCAATACAAGAAATCCTATGCAGCCAAATTATCTTCCAAAGATAAAGGGGAAATTAAGACATTTCCAGGTAAACATAAATTAAGAATTTGTCAGTAGCACATGTGCCTTAAAAAAATACTAAAGGTAGTTCTTTAGGCTGACATGAAATCCTCTGACTTTTTGATCTTTTAGAGATTTAAGTAAAAGGTTGTACAGTCACATGCTTGGTTCTTTCTGCAAAGCATGCTTTCCTGTCGGTATTGAAAGCCACTTAGTATTATAGTATTTATTATTTGAAAAGGCTGAGAATTTAAAATACCAAGTTTTGGTTCATTTTTGTGGAACAATTATTCTCTTAATTTTTCTCTCTCCTCTCACATTTTACTATAAGCAGCGAAAGGAAACCAGGTGGCACCTTTAATAATTTGCTTGGAAATTTCTTAGTTAAGTAACCACGTTCATTATTTACAAGTTCAGTTTTCCATGTAACTGCAGGAGACAATTTAAATAAGTGTTCTGCCACTACATCACCAGGATCTCCCTTCCATCATTTTCCAAAAACGTGTTCCTCATTTCCTTCCGAGCCGTCACTCGCGGTACCCTCCAAGTCCAGATTTCTGCTAAACGTCCACCTAAAGCAGTGCAGGCTTTGTTTATGATTCTTTCAGCCTCCATTCACTACTTGGTTCCAAAGCCACTCCTACATTTTCAGGTATTTTCTTATAGCAGCACCCTGCTGCCAGTTTATTTATTATTAGTAGTAACAAAATCTTTATTATTTATTAGTAATAACAAAATCTTTGTGGGCTGTCTGTTGCTGTTGGGCTATAAAGGATTGACTCAGCAGATCTTGGTTGTCCAAACTTTATTCATTTCAAATAAAGGTTTCGTGTTTGCCTAAATGAAGGGAGAGAGCTTCCAATCCTTTGGAATATCCTGCCTGTTAAGAGTGTCTTTGTTTACCCACTGCCTTGGGCCATATCAGGTAGTTTAGGCTAATGTGAATTATGACGGGGGCTTTGTGCTACGCAGTATGCGTTTGACCTCTGGAGGGGCTGGAGACTGAAGGTCAGCCACGAAGGCAGTCACCCATGCTTGTGTAACCAGCCTCCAGTGGAACCTTGCGTAGCGAGGCTTAAGGGAGCCTCCTTGGTTGACAGTGCTCTGTGCCAGCTGTCACACATCATTGCTGGAAGAAGAAGTGCTGTCCGCATGACTCCACTGGGAGAGGACAACCGGACACTTGTGCCTGGTCTCTTCTGCACTCTGCTCTATGCATCTTTTTTGGTTGCTGGTTTTAATCTGTATGCTTTAACTGTAATAAGTTTTAACCATGGTTATAATGGCCCTGCTGAATTATGTGAGTCTTTGTAGCAAATCACTGAACCTGAGGGTGGTCTTGGGGACTCCTGAACATGCTGCATAACAAATTACTACAAACTTAGGGACTTAAAACACACTTTTTGTCTCACAAGGATTTGGGCACAGATTAGCTAGGTCTCATAGGGCTGCAGTAGAAAAAAAAAATTGGCTAGACTATGTTCTTATCTGGAGACCTGACTGGGGATGAAACTGCTTCCAAGTTCACTCAGGTTGTTGGCAGAACTCATTTCCTTGTTTTCCTCGGCTTCTTGCTGGCTGTTGGCTGGAGGCCACCCTCAGGCCCTATACCATCTTGGCAAGAAAGCCATGTGGGCCTCCCATGATGGCTAATTAGTTTTTCATTGCTACCAAGGGAGAGAGTGTCTCTAAGTGAGTTTGATAGCAAGATGAAGCCTTATGCTATGCAATGGAATCACGGGAGTGCTATCCCATCACCTTTGTCCTGTAGTGTTGATTAGAAGCAAGTCACAGTCCGCCCACAGTGAAGGGCAGGGGATTGTTGAAGGGTGTGATACCAGGTGGTGGAAAATCATCGTGGGGGCCACCTCATAGTGTGTCCAACACAACTCTTATGAGGGAGAGAAAAATAAGGCATTAACTAGGGGTCGAAGTAGGTCAAAGGAATTTTTTTTTGAGATGCTCATGGGAATAATCCAGTGGAGAGGAAATGATTGATGAAGTGCTGCTCAGGGGTCAGCCATTATAGTCTTTTAAATATTATATGTAACAAAACTCTCATTTTGCCACTCGTGTATCAGAAAATGCATATCTTATGGCCCCCCTTCCCCCAAATTAGAGTAGGGGTTATACATTCTAGAGAAAGCTCAAGAAAAGACGATCACTTGGAGTATAGGAGAAAAATCTTAGAGCTTATATTTTTATTCTTTTTATGCTGCCTTTTGACAATTTTTATTTTCCATGTTTTATGATGTACAGCACAATATTATAAATAATTTATAAATGAAATATACATATATTTGGAGAGCATGTTTAGTTTTTTTCCCCATCAGTGAAAAGGTACCAAGTCAGAAAAAATTTGCAAAGTGCCCTTCCAATCTTAAAAGTTTGTGTTTGGGGGAAATGTTTCATTCTATTTAGTTTCTTCACAGAGTGATTTGTGGAAATGACCATTTAAAACTAGTTTTCTGCTCAGTTTCTTGCATTTATGAAAAGGTATCACTGGATCATGACAGACCGCCTGTGACTTCAGGTTCTGTAACGATTCCTAAACTTTCTCTTTTATAATTTTTTAAGTGTAAAAATTCCTCCTGCAAAACACTTTTGCTAATGCAAAACATAGCAATGTTTATATTTTAGAACTTATGAGTTTCCTTAAATGTAATAATCTTTTTAATAATAATAAATGTGACATTTGACTCAGATGAATATGCTTGAGTTAAATACTGACAGTTGAGCCATTTTCTTACATATTAGGGCAATTTCCTGGCTATAGCTGAGCCTACCTAGAGAATAATTTAGGCCCAATAAACTATGAACCATAGTAATATTAATGAGGAAAGGTTTGGTACACTGTTTTTATAATGTTCATACTCACTGAAAGGATTCGAGAAAGACTTGGTGTTTTTGACCCAATCACAGTGCCTTTTTTTTTTTTGGCATTCTACAATATACTCCAGAGCTCAGAATAACTTAGAGTGGATATTGCCACTGAGGTGCACACGGAGAAGTCCTATTGATTGTGTAGCAATGTATTTGTCTGGGGTGGTGGCACACGGTCTCCTAAAATACATTATTTCTCAATCTTCAGCTTTTGACTGATTTTTGTTTACAGAAAGACCTGAGTGCGGTGCCCCCTGCTGGTGAGTGGCAGCTGAGAGCTTGCGTCACTTCAGT
This sequence comes from Mormoops blainvillei, assembly GCA_004026545.1. Classification (NCBI taxonomy): domain Eukaryota; kingdom Metazoa; phylum Chordata; class Mammalia; order Chiroptera; family Mormoopidae; genus Mormoops; species Mormoops blainvillei. Next base: position 8,192 of record PVJD01000865.1, on the reverse strand, counting down.
GATGGACAGAGTAGATCCCTTTGCTGACATGGAGCCGGGGGTGATGCTGAGCCTGCTACGTCATTTTAGATCAAGTCATTAAAGGCACAGAAGATTGAATCAATATAAAATGAGCAGCTCATGGTGTTCTCTACATTTTTTAGACATGTGATGATTTGCTGTAGTTCAGTTTGGCTGATAAAATATGAATACTTCACAAATATGTTTGTATTTCAGCCTCTGTCTTCGTTCATTTAACAAGTCATTTTGCCCTAATTCTCAGCAGCTCTGTACTTGTTCAGTCAGGAAACCTAACTGGAGCCTTGGCAGAGATGATTTTAATATAAAATATTTTAGGAGGGTTCATTTTGTTAAACAGTTAGTAAAGCACTTTAAACAAAAAGCCCCTTTCTTTTTTACTTCAGTGATATAAATTAGCATTCATTTATGCAGGTTTCTAAACCCTGATGATCATGTTAAAGAAAATTAATTAAAACTAAGGAGCAGATAATAGTTTAGGCTATTATTTTAACTCTGACCTCTAGTGAAGATTATTGCTTTATAATGAATAACTATAAAATTGTTAATTTTGGCCCCATAGCAGGTGGGCCTAATTTCTTTGTGTATGTTTGTGGTGGATATGCCACAGCGGTGACATTTTTGGTAAGCTTTAACACAGGAATGTTGTACATATTTCAGGATTTTAGTGTCTTAGGTTTGTGATAGGTGGCTTGTCTATAGAGGTATTTACAGTGAGGTAAAAGGAAGACCAGGAGAATGTGTATTCTCAACTCTAGCTGGAAGGGGTATATCAAGAAGGAGGGAGTGATCACTCTGTTGGGTGAATACTGAGAGCTGATCACTGTGACAGCTGTTAACTTGACAGAGGGGGTTTTAGGGGAGTAGTAAAACAAAAGTCTGATTCGAGTGGGTTTCTAAGAGGATGGGTTTTTCCTCTTCCCCATCCTTTTCCCTTCCCCCATCTCTTTCTTTTCTTTCTCTTCCTGAACAAATCAGTTTAAAAACCAGTGGATAATACCAAGCAAGGTGTGCATGCATGCAGCACAGTGGAAAACCCCAGTACCCAAAGCAGGTGCCCACTGGTGTCTACAAAGGAAGGTGTCCACTCGGTGGGGAGATTGCCCAGCCTGGGGCATTGGAGACATCCAGGCTGAGATGTGGTAGTCAGATACAGGGTATTGTACCTGAGTGGGAGGAAGTGGACGGATGATTGCACTTGGGGGTACAGGACATTGGGGTGAGGAGGGCACTTGTGTAGGATGATAAGCCAGGGTGGGCTTTCTGAGTCTGAGTGGGGTGAGGAGTTTGTCTGCATGAGGGGGCAGACTGGTGTGCAGCGTTAGAGCCTGACCAGGTGAGAGGGATGTCCACACAGGAATCAGAATTTGAGCAAAATTAGAAAGATATCCATGCAGGAGAGCAGCCTGGCATGGGATGCTGGAGCCCTAACAGGGTAAGGAGGGTGTCCACACATGGCGGTAGGTTGGTATGGGGTGTCAGAGTCTAAGTAGAATGAAGATGGCATGCATATGGCTGGGGTAGGAAAATATAAGATTAACCTGGAATATAAGCCAGACAGTATGCATGTACTTAAAAATGATGGAGACATATCAAACAGACACAGAAACCATCTCGAAGGGGCTTCCATTGGCCAAATCTGGGACACCTGAAGCATCAGAATAATGAGAATAATGGGTTGAAGAAAATAAAGTCCATGAGTTCACACATAAATGAACAAATGAATAAATTGAATGTTTGATGAGGTTTCAAAGGTTTCAAAGTATCTCCCTACAAAATACTTACTAAATATAAAGAGGAAAACTAACTTTGAAGCATAGAAGTCTACCAGACACCCTTAGTCAAGTGACCAAGCTAACTATTATCAGTAAAGGGACAAATTGAAATCACACACCACTTGGTAAGATGCAGTGAGATGATCACAGGTTCACTTATGCTGGACATGCATAAACCAAAGCTAAAGAGGCAAAACCAAACTGATGGACATTGTACAATTGAACTGGCCTGTAATCTTCAAAAATGTCCAGATTATGGAAGTCAAGGAAAGGTTACGGAACTAATTCAAACTGCAGGAGACTAAAAAGACATGACAACTAAATATGACATGTGATTCTGTACTGAATATATTTTGTTACAAAGGATATCATTGGACTGAACTTCAATGAAGTTCATGGGTTAAATGAGAGTAACACATCAGTATTAATTTTTTTATTTTGATGTTTCTTTTACTGTGGTTTTATATGAGAATGTCCTTATTTGTAGGAACTGGGCACTGAAGTATTTAAGTGTGGTGCAACATCGTGTTAGCAACTTCTTCACAACAGTTTAAGAAAAATAAGTTCTTTTTACTTTAAGTTGAGATTGTGTACAGATAAAACAGAGTAGGAGAGCGTGGGAGAAACAGCCTTGGAGAAATGAGGGCAGACAACTCTTTTTAGGAGCCAAGAAATGGGACAGTATGTGGTGGAGAAAGATGAAGCAGAAAGGAGTTTGTGGGTTGAGGACGCGGGGCAAGCATGGAAGTTGGATCAGTCATCCATGGAGGGTGGCAGTGTATGTTTCAGTGGTCACCGAGAAAACAGTGCGATACTCCTTCCCATGGACCTGTACTTTCCAAAATCAGTCCTACTTTCAGGAAGAACTTTGTACCTAAGATACATTGGAATTGCTGTATTTTAAGCTTATTTTCTCTCCCCTATGAAGATAGAGTACAATTGTTACCATATTTGTTGTATATATTTAAAGTCAATTATTATCACTTAAAATTTTTCATTTTAGACCATTAGGACATTTTGGTTACTCATTCAACAAATATTTACTAAAAATTTAATTCTACCCAGCAAGGGGCCTAGTTAGTTTGGGTATAAAACAGACATGATCCCAGGCCTTTCAGATCTTAAGAGTCTAGTGGTAGCAGCTCACATTAAGCAAACAATCATGAAATTGTGTTGAGTCCTGTGAAAAGAGAACAGAGGGATTTAGACAGACTACAGAAGGAAGCTTGCATTTAAAACTGGGATTTAAAGAGTGGCTCATTAAGGAAGTGTTGGGTGAATTGTGACGTAAAGGATGAGAAAGGCATAGCTGGGCAAAAGCGGGGAGAAGAACCCTTGAAGCAGAGTGTGTGGTGAGGCCTACGATGGGGCGAGGCAAAGCCCGCGACTGCGAAGAGTTGGCAAGAAGAACAGAGATCAGGTATGGCCAGGCCAACAGTTTGGAGCTTCATGATGCAACAACACAAAGCCATTGAAAGGTTTCAGTAAAGGGCATACCATAATTAGATTCGTTTGTTGTGTTGGAAGAGCACTCTGACCGCTTTGTGGAGGTGGTTGTTGAGGGCGAGTGTGGAAGCAGAGAGACAAGTGAAGAGGCTGCTTCGCTAACCCAGGTGAGGGATAAGGGCGGCTTATGCCCCAGAGTTAGCAGTGGCGCCGATAGGAAGTTGATGGACTTGACCTGTAAGATCTGAAAATAGAATTGATAGGCCTTGTTGGTAGAATAAATGTTTGGGGGTGGTAAAATCAAGGAGATGAGAGAAAAATCAAGGATGACTCATGGGACTCAACAAAGGAACAGAAGGAAAAGCAGGAGAGTGTGGGCTCCTGGCAGCTGAGAAAGCTTAGAAATCAGCTAAGATGAAGAGAGAAGCATCGATTGGATTTAGCCACATGGAGCCCACTGATGATCTGAGCAGAACAATTTGGGTGGGTTGGAAGAATAGAATCCATGTTACTATGTGTTGAATGATGATGATTGGAGTCTGGGAGGGGAAGAAATGGAGGCATGGCAATGAGAGGTTTTGGAGAAGATTGTCAGTGAAAAGGAGTGGAAAGAGAATTCTAGCTAGAGGGGAATAGAAGGTCATGGAAGGATGAGATAAGATAGGCAAGTTGCTATTCTAATGGGAAAAATCATAGACCTATGGTCAAGGACCCTTTGAGGGCAGTCTCAGCAGAAACACGGTGGTCAGTGATGAGTATGGATAGTTTCCCCACCTTTGCCCTTCATGCAGATGCGTACCATGGCTCTACAGAACCCCCTGTTGAGGCCATTGTCCCAGTGCAAAGGAAGCCCCAGCCTCTGAATTGAAGGATATTATTCCTGCACCTAGAAAAATGGGGGATTCTAGACATTAAGTTCCCCCTCCAAAAAAAAGGACATGATGTATGTTGCCGCCCAAGTATAGACACTGAAATCCGAATCCATTATCCTGCTGTGGTACTCCTCTGTTATACGTTGCCTAGGCTCCTCTCCCAATCACCCTTTCCCACTTTCTGTTATTCACGGCTCAGCTCCCTGGCCCCAACCTCTGGGATGAGAGTGACCCTCTCTGCTGTGACAGCACTTGGGAGCCCGTCTCCACCTAATTGTGTGGGGTTCAAATACCACCCACCTGACTCCCAGTGTATGATTTCTTTCTCTCTACACCTCATCACAAGCATGATACCTAGAACCAGAGCAGCTGGAAGTCAGTTGACATTTATTTATTCATTTGTTTGTTTATTTATTTATTTAAATCCTCACCCAAGAGCATGTCCACTGATTTTACAGAGAGGAAGGGGGTAGGGAGAGAGAGAGAGAGAGGAGAGACATCAATTGGTTGCCTCTCCCACACACCCAGACTGGGGATTGAACCCGCAGCCTAGGTATGTGTGCCTTGTTTGGGCATCAAATCCACAACATTTTGGCGTATAGGACAACACTTTAACTGAGCCACCTGGCCAGGGCAAGGCAGTGGACATTTAGGCAGTTGGGAAGGAGCCCAGGCTCTGCAGCCACATTTAAGTGCCACCACTTATTGCCTGTGTGGCCTCAAGCACATTGCTTAACCTCTGCGCTATTTTCTTCATCAGTAAAATGGGGATATTAAAAGTACTTACTTCTGTTGTGAGAATTAAATAAATACCTATAAAGTAGTAATGGTACCAGGAAAGATAGTAAACACTCAATACATGTTACTATCATTATTAGGAGATGGTAGATATCAATACATTTTTATTAAAAGGATAAATGAGTAAATCAAAGCATAATAAAATATAATATGAAAAGAGCCGGAAGATGTATCGGCCTGCTTTTCAATGCCTTTTCTGCCAGGCCTGCTTGAGTACCTCTCTGGTGAATTGCGTAAGTTCTTTGAGCCAGTTTTCAGCTCATGAACAAGGAATGGGTTGAGGACAGAGTGGCAGTCCTTACCTAGGGCTCCCTGGTACCTGGCAGAGCCATCTGGGCAGTTTCATAAAAGCGTCCATGCCTGGTCCCTTTTCTTGGTGACTTTGTTCCTGAGGTCTGGGCATGGGCCCCAACATGAACGTTTCTATTAAGCTCCCCAGGTGGAAAGATTTCCTGATTAGAACTCAATGGCAGCCCTTAGTCCACTTGGGCTGCTGTAACAAAAATAACATACTGGGTGACTTAAACAACAGTTTATTTCTCACAATTGTGGAGGCTGAGAAGTCCTAGGTCAAGGTGATCAAGGTGCCAGCCTGTTGGTGTCTGGTGAGAGCCTGCTTCCTAGCTCATAGAGGGCCGTCCTCTCACGTGCCCTCACACGCTGGGAACGAGTAGGAGGCTCTCTAAGCTCTGTGTTATTAGGGCACTAATCCCATTCATGAGGGCTCCACCCTCACGACCTAATCACCTCCCAAAGGCTTCACGTTCCAATACCATTACATTGGAGGTTAGGATTTTAACATATTAATTTTGGGGGAACACCAACATTTAGTCCATAACATTCTACCCTGGCCCTCCAAAATTCATGTCCTCCTCATATGCAAAAATATATCCATTCCATCCCAATACCCACAAAAGTCTTAACTTGTTCCAGCATTAATTCTAAAATCTAAAGCCCCAAAGCTCATCTAAATATGACCTAAAGCAGATAGGGGCTCAAGATATGATTCATCCTGGGCCAGAATTCCGCTCCAGCTGTGAATCTGTGAATCCAGGCAAGTGATGTGCTTCCAAAATACATACAGTCATGGGTCAGGCCTAGGATAGACATTTCCATTCCAAAAGGGAGAAACAGGAAAGAGGGAAGGAGACAGGTGCTAAGCAAGTCTAAAATCCTAGCAAGGAAAGCTCCACGAGGTGGAGAGTAAGCCCCTGTGGCTCCATGCTCTGCCTCCCAGGACTTCTGGGGCAGGATCCTACCTTTTGCACCCGCTGGGGCTGAGATTCCACCTCTGCAGCTCTGCTGGCCAGAGTTCGAGTTCCCATTGGCTCTGCCAGGCATGGATTGAGGCCCCTCCACTCTGGGCGGCTCTGTCCCCACACTTTTGGGCCCCCTCATTTGAAACTGTGGAGGCAGCCCTGATGATCTCTGAATTGCTCCTGGGGTCATTCTTTACTTGTCTTCAGGAATAGAGCATGTTTGCAGATGAATATCTCTATGGTCCTGTCCTGTAAATTCCAAGAAGTCTGACAACCTTCTTTCATCTCTTTCCTCTTTAGTTAAAACTGGCAGTTTGCCTGTGTAGGTAGCTGATTAAGTGTGGTTTACACTCAAACTAATCTCCTTATCAAATTGTTGCTTAGCCACACCCTTAGTGTTATCTTCTAACATACTTTCTCAATTTTTATGTATGGATAGGCTGAGAATTTTCCAGATCTTTAAGTTCCAATTCTTTTTTGCTTAATAATTTCATCTTCAAGTCATTTCTCTTTTCTTACATTGTACTATCAGCAGTCAGGAGGAACCGAGCCACTGGTTCAACACTTTGCTTAGAAATCTCCTCAGCTAAATGTCCAATTTAATCGCTGGCACGTTCAACCTTCTACAAAACACTAGAACATGAATACGATTTAGCCAAGTTCTTTGTCACCTTGTTACAGGTAAAGATGGCGTCCAGGCTCTTGGTGGTTGTGAACAAAGAATTGGACTGACCACACAGATATTGTAAAGCAAAGCAAGTGGGAAATTTATTAAGGAAAGTACACTTTCCAAGACATGGGAGTGGGCCATCTCTGGCCAGGGAATGGCTCCCTTCTATTGAATAACAACAAATAGGCTTTATAGGGTTTTTACTTAAACTTCTACACGTGATTTCCCACAATCCTCCTTGATTGCTGACTTGAGGAGGAAACCACAATGCTAATTATTATCAAGCGTCACAAGGTGATTCTCGGAAATCAGGACAGCTGCAGTGTCTCAGGGTTTCCTATTCTATCTCCTACCTCAACTTTATAACAAGAATTGTCTTTCTGCCGTTGTCCAATACCATGTTCCTCACTTCCATGAGGCATCATCAGAATGGTCTTTACCACCCATATTTCTACCAGCCTTCCACGTGCGATTGTTTATGTGTTCTCCAAGAAGCTGGAGGCTTTCTCTAGAGCTCTTCTTTTTTCTTTCTGATCTCTCACCAAAATCAACCTTAAAAGTTCCCTTACCACAATTTCACCTTCATCTATCATACACCTCAAAGTTCTTCTAGCTTCTACCTATACCCAACCCCAAAGCCACTTTCACATTTTTACTTACATGTTACAGCATCACCCCCACTTCTGGTACCAATCTCTGTCTTAGTCCATTTGGGCTATTATAGCAAAAATACCATAGACTGAGTGGTTTAAATGACAAACACTTATTTTTCACATGTCTGGAGGGCAAGATGTCTAAGATCAAGGCTCCAGCAGGTTCAGTGCCTGGGGAGGGCTGCTTCCTGGTTCACAGATGGCATCTTCTCATTGTGTTCTCATGTGGTATAAAGAGCAAGCAAAGTCATTTATAAGGACACAAATGCCATTCATGAAGGTTCCACCCTCAGGAGTTAACCACCCCCCAAAGGCCTTAGCTCCTAATAGCATCATATTGGGGATTAGGATGTCAACATGAATTTGGGGGGGACCCAAACTTCAGTCCATAATAGTGGCTAAAGTTTTTTCCACCTCTGGAGTCCCACAGTTCTGTGATTCCCTCTCTTATCACACTTCTGGTTTTGAGTGTGATGGTGAAAAACTGAAACTACTCTTTGCGCATGTGCCTTATGGTAATCAAAGCTTTAGGAAGGATTGATTAACTAGGTGGCATTTTATTTAATCATGAATGAATTACATTTTCTCATGAAACCATTTTCTTAAATCATTATTATGTTTTTGTATCTGACCATTACAATGAAAGGCTGTTTTAAAATGTTTTATTCAGATGGATGAGGATTCTACCTGCCATGATGTTC